>JBAMHW010000017.1:8299850-8338970 GCA_037177495.1 Rhadinocentrus ornatus
CATGTTGTTCTTGTGGTTTTAAAGCCGTTTTGTTTACAATATACAGTAAACACTATGCAGACAGGCAGTGATGATTGACCATGTCTACATGGTGAATTATGGTCAAGTAAAGTAATAAGTAGTGGCATTACTTTTCAAATGCAGTAACGAATAAAGTAATTTCATTACAATTTACAGAAGTCATGAGTAACTAGTAACAAATTACTTTTTTAGAGTAACTACCCCAACACTGTACTCATCCAACTCATGGACACAGCTGCTGTCAGGCATGGGGCAGGGTACGTCCTGGACAAGTTGTCAGTCCTCCTTAGAGAGAAAAACAACCACTCACACTGTCACCACTTTGTAGTTGGAATAATATATCCAGTAGTGAGAAATGTTAATCTTTTCTTTCTTGTTCATCTCCCTGTGTAATTTTTACTCTGTTAATCATTTCTGACCTGGCCTGTTTTGTCTGAGGCTCAACCTTCCTAGACAAAACAAGGCTCAAGGAGAGAGAGTTTTTGCACTTTTGCACAGTTTTGCTATTATGAAAGGCTGACAGGATGCCCATATTTGGATGTCTGAGGGGTGACGAAACCACAGAGTTTATTTGTTTTATTCTTTTACCTCGTCCTGTCCAGCATCATAGCAAGCAGAATGTTGGTCTGGCTGCCGTGTTTTGCTGAACAAATTTATAACACGTTATGCTTAATTTTCCGGATTTCCTCCTGCAGCCCCTGACGTCGTCAACACATGGTAAGTTTTTATTCATCATTGCTTATATTTTTATCTTTGTCTATCCCATTGTTCTCTGCTCTGTAACTAGAGTAAAATTTGGATCTCCTTACTTGGATTATCATCAGTAAATATCCAAGTCAAAATGTTTTAAATACTGAGCCACAAATATAATTGTTTTTTGTTTACTGCAATAACTTATCATATAAATTAAAAGATAAAAAAAAATATTTACAGATGTTTCATATTTTATTCACTTTTCAAGACATGGATGCTGCCGTGATGGAATCGCTGAAGGAGGATTATTTGTTCGAATGCCACATATGTATGCCATCCATCCATCCATCCATCCATCCATCCATCCATCCATCCATCGTAACAAGCATGTATGTGGGCTGTAGTGCCCAGAAAGAACCCACAAATTCAAAGGGAGAACATGCAAACTCTACACAGAAACGTCCTTTTTGCATTTAGTTTAAATTCATGTGGCATTGTAGACAAGCTAAACAAAGTATAGTATGCATTGATGCAAGGGATTAGAATAATAACATGAATCTCTGTTTAAGTATGTGCCAAAGGTTACAAATGTGTATGAACACAGCCTGAAGCAGCAGGTCTTAGCAACAGGAGAAAGTAATTGCACTACTATTGACTTATTTTTGTCTGCCTACCATCCTTCACCCTCAAGCTAAAGACTGGGAGTTGGCCTCTTTGGTAGCAGCGCAGATTCGTGAGAAAAACCCACCTCTAGTGATTTATGTGTCACTTTAGTTGCACAACATGGCTGACTTGACGTGTGATATTATTGTTGTTATTATTATTATTCAGTTTTGTGTTTTGGTTAATTACTATGCACAGCAGTCTGTTCCCTGCAAATTCATGGATGTGTACTTAAAGGCAACTGTAAGGAGACATTAGAGAATGAATCATAGAATTATAGAAGAGTGCAATATCATTTTCTGATAAAACAAGACTTTGGTATTTGGATACACATCTAAAATACAGTAGTAAGTGGTCATTATTTAATTTTTTTTTTATTTTATTTTTATGCTGAAGACCAATCTCATTGAAGTAGCTTTAATGATTGAATTCAGTGTGGTTCTATGGTTTCATGGACTAACTTTCAGAGGCATTTTGTATGTCCAGGGAAGTGTACAAATATGGTCATTTGCCCAATAAAAGGTTAATGGTCATAGACTAGTTCATCCACTATGTGTTAGAAAAACTTTTGGAAAATTCTGTCCTGTTTTTATTATTATTTTAGATGCTCATCAAAAGTATTTAATTGTTTTATAATGAACTAATTTGCTAATTTTTTTTTGACACTAAAGAAATTAACCTAAAATATATAATTTTTTATAATGTTTTGTAACTTTGCTTTGAGTTTAGCCACTTTGGATTTTTGATCAAATTGCAGCGTTTGTATTTTCTATTTTATGAATAAAAAATTAAAATCAAACTTTTATGTTTGCTGTCATCATCTTTTATTCCAAAACATTAAACCTGAAAACCAGGATTTCTTCGTGTATTTGCGTATGTTTAGCACCATTTACTTCTAAAAATGAAAAAAAATTAAATAAAAGGTTGACAATAAAATGATGGCGAGGATGTTAAAAGGGGTAATGAAACACATCACTATTTGTATATTAGAATTGGTCTAAAAATAAATAAATACAGGCTGCTCGGTGGTGGGGTGGTTAGCACCGCGGGTACTCCGGCTTCCTCCCACTATCCAAAGACATGCGTGTTAGAATAATTGGTCACTCTAAATTCTCAATAGGAGTGAGTGTGAGTGGTTGTTTATTTCTCTGTGCTGGCCCTGCGATTGACTGGAGATCTGTCCAGCCTGTACCCTGCCTCTCGTCTGTAAATATCTGGGATAGACGCCAGTATCCCGCAGCCCTGACTTGGACAAAGCAGTACAGAAGATGAACAAAAGAAACGAACGAATGAATGTTATAACCAATAACCAATTATACACTGTATACATAGGTCATAGGTTGTAGAGGAAACTTTGTTCCTCCTTAAGAAATGCAGATTTTTAAAAGATCTTGGAATTTTACAGGTGATTTACAAAAGTATCTAACTAGTTCAGGCAGTAACAGTTGTTTCTGCAGGATTTAGATAGAAAATTTCATATAAACCTTTTTAGTTACAGAACATGTAAAAACTTTAAAATGATAAAATGTAAAACCAATCCAAACAATCCAAAATACATTACCACACTGTTAAAAGAAAATGTAGATCTACACTAAAATACCAATAAACAATGTATACAATGATTATTATGTTATCAAGATGTTCTAAATGTAACATTTTTGTCATTACATTTGGGATTTAAAATCCCATTCCTAAAACTGCTGACTGAACTACTGAATAGGTTTGACACCAAATTTGAACTAGAGAAAACAACTTTCCAGCTGTGTGTGTGTTAGAAACACCTAGATAGGGTTTATGTCATAAAACTGTTTGATTAGTTGTTTGAGATTTTTTTCAAATCACATATTTGCAATGATAGTGTCATACTTAAAAAAAGAAAATGGATTCTGTTTATTATTACTCAAAGACTTAGAGAAATACAAAGAAAACAAGCAACAACTAAATAACTCCATTCCTTTGTCACCAGTGTGGACTTTAAAGTGTTTAGGAGAACTCTGATATCTATAAGACTTAAAATAACAAAGCATAGGCTTAAGTCAATACATAATTTTGCAGAACAGAAACAAAAATCTGCTTTTGGTGTTTGAAGTCTGTCTATTTACTGTACATTAGATCAAATTATGTTCAATTATTCATTGACATAAAGTGCAAATATTTGTATAATCAGATGTTTTCTATCATTTTAGCTGCATGTGCTCCAGCTCAACTTTTACCTTTCAAGATCTGGATGTTTTTATTGTTTGTTTTTTAAGACAGTGTTTAGGAAGCAGCTCTTTAGTTTTGTCTATTGGATAATTGAAGCAGCAATCAGTGGTGCTGTAATATATATATATATATGCATTTTGTTCAATGCATTTATGCTGACCTATGCATAAAGTGGCTTCTTATTGTAGTTTGTAAATAGTGGTTTTGTTTTGTTTTTTTCTGAGTGAGCAATATGTAAAGCTCCTGATTTTGTTTCTGTGTTTTAAATTTAGAAAAGAAGGAAGTCACAGCTATGCCAGGCTGGGACATGTCACTTGTCTACATATATATTGCCGTTGCCACCATTGCCATGCTGATGCTGTGTTTCTGTGTCTGGGTAGCCATCAAAATGTGAGTTATAATTGCATTGTAGTTTCCACATATTGCACACTGATATATGCAGTGAAACTTGAAAGGAAACTCACTATAAACTGTGCTTGCATTGCAGGGCAAACTCAAGGAAAGAGAAGAAGCTGGATTCTCTTCTTAAAATACTGTTCATCAAGATTCCAACACTCACAGATGCAGATGCAAGAAAAGCTGCCATGGTGTAATTATCTAATTCTCAGGGATGTTTTATTGTTACACTCCTTGCTAATTTCAGTGAGGCCAAACCAATGCTAATGCACTGTATACTTTATATGAGTTTGGAGGTCACGGTTTGTGTTTTACAAAAAAACATACCCACCAACTTTAAAATAATTCCTGCTGTCCTTCCAGTTGCCTTTTGTATTTACATTTATAAACAAATGCTTGAATTAACAAGTTACTACATTAGGGGGAAGAGAGAAAAGTTCCGGCTTTTTTGGGAGATTGTTTACTTTTTGCCACGAGACTTGCAAACTGAAAAGGTCAGAAGTGATTACATACTTTGCATATTTTGCTACAACTTAACCTTCTGGGACCTGTTTTTGATGTTTTACATGTTGCCATATCTCTTGCCAGATTATACATTTAATTAATTTTATATACCACATATGGATTTATGTGTGGTCTTAATTTGTTTTTAATGGTTTGTCTTATGCCTCTTTTCTTGCCAGTCTGCTTAGACAGAAAATATTTGTTTTACAGAAAACAAACAAACAAAAAGAGCAAAACAGAAACAAACCGACCAGCTTTGATACATGTTAATACTACAGTTTTGTAAAATGTCTCTTGCACACTTCAGACCACTGAAGTATCCTGATGTATGTATACTGCAACTAAATGTTTGACATCTACATTAGGCATAAGCATCTCAGTGTTTTTAATGCCACAAGTTCTTGCCAGTTTTTGTTTTTCTGTATTAAAAGTCAACAAGGCTGCAAACATTGTTACTGTTGTAGCATCTGTGCAACACAAGCCAAAATGCCTCAGATGTATTAAATGTATGTTATTTTCATATCAAATTAATGTGTTTTTCTTTCCTGAATTTAATTCCTGCTAAATTATAAATTACTTGTCATAACTAATAAAATTATAACGGTACAATTTTAATAATTATATATAACAAGATCCCAGCATTGTTTCAGGTGAGAGGCAGGGTACACCCTGGAAAGGTCACCAGTCCATCGCAGGGCCAACATAGATAGAGACAAACAACCATTCACACACACACTCATTCCTAGGGACAATTTAGAGTCACCAATTAATCTAACATGCATGTCTTTGGATGGTGGGAGGAAGCCGGAGAACCCACGCATCCATAAGAAGAACATGCAAACTCCACACAGAAAGGCCACCAGCCCCCCACATTCGAACCGCCCCCCAGCCGAGGCTTGAACCAGCAACCTTCTTAGGCTGCTGCTAACCACCACACCACCATGCTGGGATGGGCTCCAGCTTACCCCGCAACCCGTCGCGGTACAGATACTGACTGACTGACTATATAACAAGATAAATGGATGATATAGTTTTTGCATTCTTATCTCCTGTGATGATCATTAGAAAACATAGAAAACACAACAACTCTAATTTGATTTTAATGTACAGATATTGCAAAAACAAAATAAAAATATATATATAAAGGTATTTTATGGTGTTTATTGGGATTTTAAGTTCTGTACAACATCTCAATATTTTATGGATGATGTTTAATTTGATTCCATTAAGCTGCATTTTAAACATCTAAAGGATTCAATAAAGAAACAATCTGATTCAATTTATTTAAATGTATTTTCTGTCTGTGAAGGTTCTCATTCATCCAGGTCATGGTGTCCAACTTACAATTAGTCAAGTCAACTAGACTTGAAGAGGTTCCGCTCTCATCCACAAAAGCTTCTTTTCTTCTAATTGAGATAGTGGGAGATTCCACTCCAACTACTGATGTTTTACAGGTCTGCGGATTTTGTTGAGAGTTGTGACCGCTTGCGCCCATAGCCCATAGTCTCACTTGATGCTAAGTGTGAGTAGATGTCAAGTCTCTTTGGGATAGTTGAAAGAATGCTATTGTAGCGCTATTGACGGAGTCCTCCTCCACTGTTATGTGAAGATTTTCCTACTTTTACTCCACCCTCAAATCACCTGGCTTCTGGCTTCCCTATCCAAGGTTTTAGCACTGTAATCTTTAAAAGTGCATCTGTGGTGTTGTGCATGGTTTTGGTTCAGCTGTAGAGGGGAACAGTGGTGGATTGAAGTATCACACAGCTGTAGCCACTTCACCATGTTTTATCTGCAGTAGTGTGCTGAGGCCCTGAGAGAGGAGGATGTGGTCTGGAGTGACTGGTCAGTGCTGCTCGGTGCCACTTAACTGTGTGTCGGTTATACCTAACAATTACTAGAATATGCTTTGTCATTAGGATGAAGGAAAAAAGAAGAGACTTGACTTGAAGAGTTAGCACTCTTGAGTAATCTGTTAAGTGGTTGTTTGGTTTCACCATTGCAGAGCTTGTATAGCCACTGGACATAGACAAAGGACAAAGCTATTTTTTTTTAAAATTTATTTATTTTTACAAATGTATCTTTTGGGTTTTCTGGTCACTAAAAAGATCCCTTATATGGGGAAACACCATTGATCTTATGGTATGATGTAAAAGTAATAAGCTGTAATTTACAACACACATATTCAGACTAACTTTATACTATCATTGCTTAATCTTCTTATCTAATACTATATAGAGATTGTATTTCTACTAAGTATCTCTTACTGTAAGTTTTAACATATTTATCTATTTTCCACTGTATTTTAGTGTATTTTAATTAATAAAAAGTGTTTTGTAGAAAACACTGAGCTGTAGAACAGCAAATTATTCAAAAAAATATAGTTAGAAAAAATTAGTTGATCCCAAACTAGGAAATTCAGAAATAGAAATTAAATAAATAACTAAATGGTTTTTTTTTGTTTTTTTTTCTCAGCTAACTGGGTATTATTACAAAAAAGTTGTCAAGGTGAGTTGAAAGCTGTGTTTCTCAAGAGCTCCATAAAGACTAAACATCCTGGAGAAATAATAACAGACCAAATGACTTACTGGGCTGGATATAAAGAAGCGCACCTTAACATTTTAGTAAAGTGGAAGATAATGCCACTGGACATATTAGACAAAGGGAATTTTTTTTTTTTTTACAAATGCTGCACATTTTAGGTTTAGTGCACACTAAACTGGTTTTGGGATGTTAGTATGCACAGTATAATGTTATGGTTCACAGTTTTAGTTCTTATTTCTTGTGATTGGTTTTTGTTTATGTTTTTGTTTGCCATGTTTAGTTCTATCATGATATGGGTTTTTAGTCCTGGTTTTTGTCATGTTTAGTTCTGTTCCCTGTTTTCCCTCATGTACTTTGTGTTTTCTGTTCCTGGCTCGTTAGTTAACCTGGTTTGATTTCTCATTCACTTCACCTGCTTCTGATTACTCCTTCTGTGTTTATATACCCCATGGTTTCCAGTTATCTCCTGCATGGTTGGCCTGCATTTGGGTCCTCACCAAAGTGCACCCAACCATAGTTGGTGTGTAAAAACATGTCCAAAGTTAATCTTTTCAAAATCTTTGCTGACACTATCTTGTTTTTAACAGATATGAATCCTTATCTGAATGCAGCTGCTGTACCTTCATATGAAAAAAAAAATCCTGGTTGAACAATGAGCCTGCTTTGTATTGTTAATGGAGATCATTCTTATCTAACACCTGCTGCATGCCACGTACATGGCCGACTGCCAATCAAACTCAAATGGCCGTATGCTACCCCACCTGCATGTAGTTTTTAAAAATAATATCCCATTTTAAATTGAAGGTGTGCTTCTTTATTTCCAAATGTTGGCCCATACAATCTTGTCTGTTCTAAACAACATGTTACCAGTTAAATTTCTAAATAAATCTTTTCTGGTGTATAATTGATTATATTGATTGATTAATATATTGTACATGACTCCATCAGATTAAAAAACAAGAGCAACCTGCTCAATATTTAGTGGTTGGTCAAAATGCCATGGTATACTGGTTTATATTAAGGGTGAAGGTTTCTGGAACTCAGCTGGTTTTTATGGGAGTTTTGGGGTTCCTGGACACAAAATTCAGGAAGGGAGTATGCAGGCAGCTAGCACCAATCCAGCAGTAGGTGTAGCTGGCAGGTGGAGAGTGGGCGGGCAGGCAAATGGAAGTTGGTGTTGGAGGGTTGTACATGTGACGGGAAAGTAGGACTCCGGGAGAGCAACAAGAAGAAATCAGGTCAAACAGGTATTGAGAGCAACTAACAAATAAACCTAAAAACATTCACCAAAACAGTGATGACAGTCTGGCAGGGAACTGCTACAACCTTCAACATGATAAACCCAACACCCGATTATTATGCAGGGCAGGTAAATGGCAGGAAAAGGTAAGGAGAGGGTGTCCAATGTACACATTTCATAAATGTGTACATTGGACCCAGTTCAGCCACTGGAGTGTAAAGGCCCCTTCTGTTACTCTGATCTACCTGGCTTTGCATTTTATACTTCCCTCTCAGGAAGTATGTTCATGTTTTAGAGCTATGGGTTATGCCTGTCTGCATGTCTGCTTTTTCCACATGGAGAAGAATTTTCAAGGGGATTGGAAAAGTTTATTTGGAAAAGGGATTGGGGAGACTTTATAAAAATGGAAAATATTACACAGGGGCTGTAACCAACTAGAAGTTAAGGCCGGAGAAAAGAATGATCCACATTTCCATTAAAAAGAGCTACAAGGAAATTTTAGATTGTGCATAATCATTAGCTCTATAAAAATTTAAGTGCTTTAAATTTGAATTATTCAGAAATCTAAGAAAATTGCTCAGACGATCATTCTGCTTGCTATGATGCTGGACAGGACAAGTTATAAGAAAAAAAAAACGATGACATTCCATAATGCCAGCTTTTACAAACAGCATGACGCTGCAACAAAATGAACAAGAGTTTTTGTTTATTTTTTAATTAAGACAAAATTAAATAATTCTGAGTAGATGGGTAATGCTTGATGTAAACCGGATTAGTGAAGACAATGATGATGTGATAAATGATGATATGGGGGCTACACAAGTAATTAGGTGCTAGATGAAACTGTAATTGGCTGTGGACAAGTAGGATGACAGCCATTCTCCAGAATCTTGGCAGAAGAGAAAAAAATCCAGCATGATAATGATCCAAAGTTTGCTGCCAAAATCAGTATTTTGATATATATAAGAAAAAGATAAAGCTCCATAGTTAATGAGCTGAAATGTCCTTCCACATTCTCAGCTATTTAAATAGAATCCAGTTGAGCACAGAGAGGCATTTAAAAGACAAGATAGACACACAAAAGCCCCCCTGAAGAGGTGCTGAAAGAAAAAAATTCTTAAGAAGAGCAATACAAATTTCCAGTAATCTGTGCTAAACTGGCTTCATTCATGTGGAGAAGGTTGACTATTAGACACATTCTTGAAATCAGGCCTTCTGAGCAGAACTAACAAAAGAAATAGACAAAAAAAGAAGAATATGTCATGGGAGTTACTGACTTGCAAATAGGACCTTCCTCAAAATTTCAATATAGAAAGAAAAAAAAAACACACAAAAAGAAATGGAAAAAAAAAAGAAAACAGCTTTTCATCCCCTCCTGTTTAGCTATCACTATTGGGTGATGCAAATCCCCCCCCCCCCCTCCTTTTTTTTATCAGTGTATTAATCTAATTGAGTTATGGACAACAGAATAATCTGCTTTTATCTTTTATTTTTCAGAATGTATGCTGTGGAAAAAAAGAGTGTATGCTGTGTATTTAGGAAAAAGTGATTTTCTGTTGGATCTTGTTGCCCTCTTGTGTCCAGATAATCTCTATCACATACAAAACATTCATAAATAAAATCCATGTCTTTGAGACATATCACAAGGACATGGTTTGTAGGACAGACACACACATATGTGTATTAAACTTCATATGTTCTGACACAGGATCTCCCTCTTTATAACATAGAGTAAAGTAATTGTATTTAAACATTATAAACAATGTATAAAGAACCTCAAGCTCAAGGTGAACCTACATTATTCATTTCACTGACTTCAGATTCAGATTCAGACAGCTTGATTGGTCAAAAAGGAACTTATTTTCTCTTTACCACTGTCTACAATCAATCTTTTATTGTAATGAATGGATCTCAGAAAAAGAAAAGAACTGAAGCACATGCATACATAAGATTTCCACACCAGGGACTCTTTCATGTTGAGAAAGTAACCATCTGGCTCCAGGCTGACTGCAAGTTTGGCTGTTTGATCCAACATTCATTGACACCCACAAGGTCATCCAGGCAGCTGACTGCTTCTCACACCATGTTGCCAGGTTCTAGCTGTTCATAAGCATGTGTATGTGCTCACATGTGTCTCTTTTTTCAGAGAACTGGTTCAACAGTAATAATACAGAGATCTTATAATCAATAAAGAGAATAAGTAAGACAGAATGTATGACAGAATATGTAAAAGCACACAGCTCTCATTTAAATTGAAACTTTTACATCTTCTAAAAACTGTGATAAAATAAAATAAAGGGCATTCAGGTACATTAAATTGTTTTGGAAAAGGTTACATGTGAATTACTTTGCTGTTGTATTAAGACTTGGTTTTTCCGTCCACAGTGCTCAGTAAAGTGGTATGTGGGTTAAACTGAACTCAAGGGGCGGTAGAGCTGCAGAGGAGTGATAATGGAGGAGAAGTGAACAGCGTTATTTGGGTTAATGTGTAATTTTGGTGGAGCCAGCCTTTGATAGAGGATTGGTAAGAGGGTAATGTATAGCTCAGGTGTTGCTTTTTAGTCCATTTATCTGCCTTACTAGTCTGCTGACTCACATCTGCAGCAGACTTCCACTTGAAGATCACTGGAGCTGGACAATTTAAGGTTAGCGCTTGATTTCTAGGGGATTTATCTAGTTAATTTATCCATAATCATATCAATAAAAATCCTATTTCTTCCTTAGGCACCGAGTGGACCAATGTTTGCCACTGTTCACTGGGCACAGTAACTAGAATCTGTCCCTGCAGAGTCAAAGTGTGCAGGGCCTTTCTGGTTACTGCACCTATGGACCAGGTTACTCTCCACAGAGCAAATTATCTTCAATGCAGATCTAAACAAATGTGAAAAATTTGTGTTTTTTATTCTTACAGCTTTATGATAGATTTTATCTTCCATCTTCTGATATGCTTTAAGAGTTGTTCTTATCTCCGTCTGCTGGAGCAAAAGGTACAATCGAAACTAAAGTATTTAGAAGAGTATGTTGTGCAACTGTGGGGAAATAGCACAAAGAAAGATAATAAGTATCCGTTAATAACCCATCATTTAGGCTGGACGTTAATCATTACAAACCTTCAGACCAGTCCTACTGCAGTCTGGTGCCTTTCTTGGTACAATCAGAATTCATATATTGAAAACAGCCATGCTCAAATGGATCCCAAATTTATTTATTTTTTAAATACAAGAAGAAAAAGAAAGATAAAACTAATTGTGGATCACTATTTTGATTAACAACGCTGCAGCAGCGTGGTTATCATAGTTTATCTGAAAGAGAACCACACATTGACAGTGTATCAATCTGACCACTAGGTGGAGTAAGATGACCGTTAATGTGGCAGCAGGGAAGTAAACGTTTATGATTCTGGGTAATCTAGCAACTGGCTCATAGTTTTACTAGAAAAACAAGAACAATGCCTTTGGTGAGGCTACATAAACATCTCACCAAAGGCATATGTTGCCTATATCTCTTGTGATGTAATGTGGGTGGAGTGTGGAGCATAAGAACCCACTGGCGTTTTTGCTTTTGACCTTATTTTGTTGAATAAAAGAAGCTCTGGGTAATGTGTACATCACATTTCAAACATTCCAGAGAGTTATTATACGACAAAAAACGATCTCCTGTTTCATACATTCAAAACACAACTTTGCACAGCTCACAGATGCCATTTACTGGGTTGACATGGCGCAATAATTTGTCTTCTTTTTGTCTGGTAGCTGCTCATTGTAGTGTAAATACTGTTGCAGCTGCTGAGTTTGCTTTCATACTGCTGCTCCTGTGGTAAATATTTATCCCTTTCCATAGATTCTTCAACAGCTGCAGCAAGTTTAAATTCTGTGGGGCAAAGATAGTGTGTCTTAACCAGTCAACTCAGGTGTGGAAACACCTTCTGTTTATCACAACACAACCAGGAAAATAATGTGCACCTCAAAGGGCAAAGTGCATAAATAAACTGCCAAAGACATCACCTGAGAGTTTTTAATGTTTGAGTGAAAAAAAATGACAGTATTTTAGTAAATGTTGCTTTTATATGCATTGTCCGCATTATTAAGAACCTGATGATGTCTCTTTAAATAGCCTGGGATGCCTCTGAGGAATGTGTGCTCCTGATAATGAAAGTGGTTTGCAGTTTGGTCTCAATACTGTCCAGTCTAAAGATTGTGTGTGTGTGTTTGAGGATTTTTTTATTTATTTATTTTTTTTGGAAAGGGGGGGGGGCAGCTATGATTGCTCAAAAAAATTTGGCCGAAAGGTAAATTTGTGACTCACAATTGTCAAAATACCACACACAAAAATGGGGAAACAGCAATTAACACTCCTTATGCTCCCAAAATTACCAATATTTATTCTGAATTCTCCTTGACGTAGAAATACTTTGTACACATTTACAGTTTTCATCAGACAAACTAGTGTGATTTCCAAAACAAGCTACACACTCAATAGCATATATCAAAGTTGGCTAATTTACACTTATTAGATAAGTTTGAGCTAAGACCCAGGGAGTGACTTCAGGTTTCCAATGTTAATAAAGCAGAAATTTAAGCCATAAATATGTTAACAATAAGCTTATCCTCATGAAAAGCTAAAAAAAAAAGAAAAAGGGAAATGTGGAGATGAATCAGTCCTGTTAAAAATTGAGCCACTGCACATTCAGATGAGTGCTGTTTTTTTCTCTAACAAAAGGCCTCCAGGTCAGTAGAAATGTCCAGCAACTGTGGCTCAAGTCTGTCCAGAAAGCTCTCTGTGCTTTAGCACTGCCACCTCGCCCCCTGATACAAGCATAGCAGAGGGACAGACAGTGTAGGGGAGAGGTTGTTCTACTCATATAGCCCTGGCCTAAATAAGGCCTTCACAACCTGTCTAAAAATAACCAGGAGAGCAGAAGAAACTGAGACATAGGGTCTGTGCCTACATACAGGCTGAGTGCAGAGTGAAGAAAAGTCTTTGTGTGTTTTAAGTGAGTATTTCCAGCAGTGTGGCTGGAAACTCACTAGTACATAGCATCCTCATAAATGTCCGTCCGCAGGCAGAACAGGATCCCTCCGCCTAACATGAAGATGGTGGCTCCCCAGCCAAGCCCGTAGCCCCAGTTAAACTCGTGATAGGTCTGCAGAACCGTTCCGTCGACGAACTTGATTGGGTAGAGGACCAGAGCACAGGCCTGCAGAGACACTACAAACACAGAGACCATTATGAGTGGTTGTTTGCCCTACTCATTTACAATCATACAGACGCTTTACCCTTCTCATATACCCCAAGAACATCACTCTCTGACCATGTGATTGAATAAGTTGATAAAATACTCTGCTGATCAATCAGTGATGAAAGGAATCCTCACTCATGTAAACAGTAATCACTCACAATAAAAAATCTCATATCAGTCTGAAATAATAGTTCGACAGTAAATTGCTAAAATAAATCTTTCTTTTTCGGTAGTCGTTGCATTTCTTCTATCTGGTCACCCTTTAGACTACAATCAGGACTATTTTTGTGCTTTGAGGAACTGGAAGTTCAGTCAATAAATATTCATTATTCAAGTAAAAACATGTGATATTAATGGCCTTGCTTGTGTGACGCCACAGATGTGACAGATACCAGATGGCTGTAAAGGTCATAAGCTGACTGATTTGGCTATGAAAGGAAAACGAAGGAAGAGAGAAGAGGAGGAAGGTGTTCTTTGGTTTTCAAAGTGAGCTGACAGTCTCTATAAGCAACCAGGGAATGGTTATGTAAAATGGTTATTTTCCTCATGACAGTGTTTTTTCTGCTTCTCATGATCTATGATGACATTAATAAGCATGAGGGAGTGTTGTGAGGAGCCTGTAGAAAAAACAGATGCACAGGTTTATGTTTTCTGGTCCTTTTTACGGTTAAGTTTATTATTTTATTACAGCTGTGATGCTTGTGCAATAATGTTGAATTTTCAATGCACCATGTTTTTTGAGCAAGCAGAAACATGTTTTGACTTAATAAAACATTTGTTTTAGGTTTAATATGTTTTCAATTCTCATTTGGTTCAACATCTCCAAAGAAAAGACAAGATGCTTTTCAAGGAAAACTCTTCATATGAAATGCATTCCAGTGGGATTCCTGCTTAGAGGAAAGCGAGGACTTTTTTAAATGGTCTTGTTCGTCAGTAACGTATTTTGGCAACCTGTGTTATAGTTTGATAGGTGTGGAACAATTACAAACAGTAGTCACTACACAAGGAGGATGCCTTTTACAGTAACACCCTTCCAAACATGATCAAATGATCAAAGGTGTGCGGCAGATTACTCTCAAACAACAGCTTCAGTTCCTTTCCGTGTATGCTAGGTGACTAGAGGAAAATTATTTCTGTAAACACGACTCCACCTTTCCTTCCTACAGGAGAGGTGGGTGTACATGAGGAAGGGTGGTAAGCCTGAGACTGTGGCTGTGTTGATGGACGCCAGACTGAGCTTGCTGTCTGTTGAGGTCATATTTCTGGACAGAAAATAAATGCCATTCAGTTACGGTCCTACTGCTAAGGGGCATTTACCAGTCCAACCCTTTTGCTGCTGCTCTATGTGTGTCTGTATGGAGACTGTTTCCTCGCAAGGCTCTTAAAGCAATTACCCACAGGAAAGGATAACACTGCATTCCCACGCTTTTCAGTAAATGGATAATAGTTCACTACACTGGTCCTTTGTGGCTGAAGTTTTCATACACAGAGCAAGACATACAATTCCTCTTAAATCTCCTTCAGTGGAAGGTTTTTACTTCATGCAGATTTTTCACAGTAACATAAACTATTTACTTTCAACAGAAAATGTGGGATATGATGTGAATTTTTAAATAAACTTAATGTCTCTGCACACACCAGGGGGTCAAAACAAAATGACACACTTTCAGGCTACTTAAAATATATGATTTACAACCCAATTTACAAAACTGATTCCAAAAAGGTTGAAAACCCTTTAATTTAAAGCCGTTATTTAACTGTACTATTTAACAACAGTCCAAATACATTTAGTTGTTTCTGAAAAATTCTGGTCGTAATGACTTTGGAAAAAAAATATGTCCCCATGCTTCCTTGGTGTAGGGCTGCAGCTCCCAATCAGATGAGCAAAACTCTTCCTACACCATAGACTAGTAAAACATACCCATAGCTTTACTTCCAAAAACACAAATATGTCTCCACAACCCTAAAGGAAGGAGACTCATGGCCAGATTTGGTGAGATTAAAACTAAGGCACAGCTTCACTCAATGTCACTTTGTCTCTGTTTATACTCTATCACAGCCCTAACAATCACAGAAACACTGAGCTGCAGCTGTGCCACCAAGACCAGACCGAGCGAACTTGCTCTTCTATTCTATTCTATTCTATTCTATTCTATTCTATTCTATTCTACAGTCATTTGGCATATGCTTTTACCCAAAGTGACTTACATCTCTTTAAACCATTAGCAGACTGACACTTTGGGTGGAAAGTATGTACTGTCCTTCATCATATATGTTGGAAGACAAGTTGTTGGCCTCTTTGGTTCTCCTAGCTGATTAGGTTAAGTGTTAGAAGGTCAGTGAGGGTATAAACAAGAATTTCAAAGTTAAATATGGTGTAGAGTTAGGCACTCTGAAAAACAGCATTTCTCAATGTAAAACAACATAGAATTTGGACATTTCATATGCACAATATCAATGAAAGAAGTGAACGATTTGACTAAATTTCTCTACCCAAGACTTAAGAAATACTCTGTAGATTAAATTTTTTAGAAATTATAAACAGAGCAATATCTGGACTAAAGGGGTGAGGGAGAATCCAGTTTTTTGTCACAGATAAAAAGCAGCAAATATAATGACATTGTGATGCATTAGTGTATATGGCATTATTAATGTGAATATCTGTGAAGACAGTAATGTTGAACAATATATCCAGGCTTTAGAAAAATATTACACTACATCTTTGTTTTAGAGAAGACTTCGCTTGTTTCAGCAAGACAATGTCAAAAAACCTTCTTCAGCATGTGACAATACTGTGGGTCCTAAGATACCAGGTACTAAACTTCTCACCCTTTGATAACATTTGATGCATTATGAAAAGAAAAGAAAACAACAAATGAGACTAATTTGTTGAGCTAAAGCTCAATATAGTGACAATAATGAAGAAATATTTATCTTTCATTTCATCAACATCTAGTTTTGTCAGTTGCCAAGCGCTTACAGATTTGTTAGAAGTAGAGGAGATGCAACACAGAGGTAAACATGCACCTTTCCCAACTTTTTGAAAACATGGCTTGTCCCACTGGGGTTAGGCATCTAATTCAAAATGCATGTGGATGCATTTTCAAAACACAATAAAATTGATCAGTTTTCACACGAGAGTTGTTGTCGTTGACATGAACGGTTTAGTTATGGAATTTCTTAATTTAATAGGGGCAGTGTGGATTAATGAGCGTCAGTACAAAAAGGGCATGCTGGATTATAGCAAATAATGCCAATTTCCATCCGTGGTCCCAAGGCAGGTAATGAGATGGAATAAAAACACCACCATACAATAAGATATGTAAATAAACACACATAGGACAGATTCTATTTCCAGTAACTATTTTCTTGGAAACAGTTTTGCGTCTTTTACTTAAACAAAAGTTAAATAAATACATTAGTTTAATGGTCTGTACTTATGTACTTAATGTTTGACATTACTAAAAGTTTTTATAAGGAGAAACCCCATGCTGCACTCTGAAGGTTTTCTCCTCACCTGAAACCTCACAGATACTATGTCCTGTTAATTATTATGGGAAAAAGATACAGGTTTGTACCAGGAAATATGTCTCTGTTTCTGTTCCTAATGCAAAGAAGCATGGAAACTATTTAAGGTTAATCTAAAGGATCTAATGCTACAGAAGAAGTTCAATCCCTGTTAAAGAAAAGGAAAGACAGGCTGTAAGTCAGCATGGCTCAGTGGGTAGAGTTGTCTTCCTGTAGCCCAAGGGTTGCCGGTTCAATCTCCCGCTCATGTTGAGGTGTCCCTGAGCGAGACAATGAACCACTAATTGCTTCTGATGGGTCATGGTTAGATAAAAGCGCTATATAAGTACAGACCATTTACCATTTATTATAGTGTATAGTACATGGAAGAATGTGTCTTCTTAATTATATGCTTATAGTTAGATTCTCCCACTGCAGCTGCAAAACTTGGTTTAGACCTTAAGGACCTTCACACAAAGCATTCGAAAACAACAATACAACTATGAGGCGATGATGGGTGAGGAGTCTCTGGTGGCTTTTTTTCCTCTCTCAGTGATTCACTTTGCTGGTAAGTCTGCATATTCTGCAGCTGCTTTTGTTGGCTTTTGAGCCAGCAGCTCTGCAGAATCCACATCAAAAAATAAGCTCAACCAGCAAGCCTTATTTAGTCATTTCTGCAATGCCTCCATTTAATACAAGCAAAAAACATGTTTGTATAGAAAATTTTGTGGCTCTCCATTTCTAAATGTGCGTCTATTTTAAGAAGATGTGTTGAGAAAGAGGACGTACCTGCAGTGAAGAGGAAGACCGCTACAATGCGGTAGTGTTGTCTCTGTGTCCCCCTGCAGAGTGAAATGAGGGCCACCAAAAAGGCCACCAGGGTTGCAACAGCACCGGCCCCCAGCAGCACCAGGGTGGCAATCTGCCAGTCTGTGAGACAGGATACAAACAGGTTAGGGAGAAGCATCCCAGTCAATAACAAAAGCTCGATTCACAACAATGAGGTGCTGAATTGAACTGCTGTATTGACAAGCACAAAACAAGAGCTAATCTTTCACCCAGAGCTGAACAGGCTTAAACCTGCACAAAGCTCCACCAGGACCACGATAGCAAGAAGCTACAATGTTACAGTAATTAGATTAAAAAGTTAAACATGATTAAATAACCATTATTGCTATTACACAGACTCTCCAGATATTGCTGAGCTTCAGCGCAAGTTGGCAGATTATCAGCAAAAGTGCCGTGAGACGACCTTGTTCTGCACTGGAGCTATACAATTAAAGCAGAATTGAATGGAACAACAACAATACAGTTTAAACTCTTGCAACTTTCCAGCATTCCAGGTCTGGTAATGGTCCTTTCTCA
This sequence comes from Rhadinocentrus ornatus, assembly GCA_037177495.1. Taxonomy (NCBI): domain Eukaryota; kingdom Metazoa; phylum Chordata; class Actinopteri; order Atheriniformes; family Melanotaeniidae; genus Rhadinocentrus; species Rhadinocentrus ornatus. Next base: position 8,318,225 of record JBAMHW010000017.1, read on the forward strand.
GATGCAACTAACTGTAACTGGTTTCTAGTGAGGCTTATTGGACATCATTAAAAATGCATGTATCTAACTATATAGGGCTTCATTACTGGTGGTGTCCACTTTATTTATATAACACATTATTAAAACAAATAGTTGCCAATGTGCTGTACATATAAAACACAATTGTCGAACACATAGAGACATAAAATCATCCCACATACAGCCAGAAATACTGCACTCCAAATGATATTAAAAGACTTCAGAAACCAAATATACTATGTCTGAAATACACTAAAGTCATCTAAAATATAAAATACATTTAAAGCAATTAAAAAAATCAAATGCACTTAAAGAAAGTAACAGATCAAGACACAATAAAGGAATTAGAAAGTTAGAATACACTAAAAGAAATCCACAGGCTAAAAACGATCAGAACATTTAAATATACTAAAATAAATGAAAAGATTTAGATACACCAGAAGAAAAAACAAGCGTTGATGCATCTGTGAATCAGAGTCAATAAATAAATCTGAAGGGACAAAAGTTAATGTGACTCCAAATAAAGTTCTGAACCACAGACTTCCTTTGATCAACCAAAGTGAGTAATCAGGAATAAAGGATCCTGATAAAACATGTAACCAGCAACCTATTTTAAATAAGAATCCAACTTCCTTTGTGGAGGTGGGAGAAGCTTACAAAAGAACATTCCTTACTCTGAGTCACATGACAGCCTGCTGGGAATTTACCAAAAGCCACCAGAATAACAGATCGTGACAAGCAAAGTCCTCTGATCTGATGTAAAAAGACTGACCCATTTGGCAACTTTTTTCAGTGGTTAAGGTTTACATTTCAACAATACAATGACCCACATCTTACCACCAGGAAAACAGGAGAATACCTCTGGGAAAGCTTAATAAAAGTCCAAGAGTAATCCAGCCCACAACTAAATAAAGGATCTCTAGACAGACCTGAAAATGGCTGTGCACTGATGCTGCCGCCTTGTTAGCTTGGATGTTCTGAGGTGAAAATCACTCCTGAGAAGACATGAAGCTGCTATCACCACTAAAGATGCTATAACAAAGTATGAAGCGAAGCTGTGAAACACTTGGAATCTGTTTATTCTGCAGACAAAGCTGTGGTACTAAGCTGTTCCACGCTCTACAAGCTGCGCATGGAAATCAGCGTGTTTAGCACTTTCTCCTTGAAAGTTTTGGTTCATGAAGTGTGAGTTTTGCTTGCGGCCTGCCATCTTGTTTTAGCCACAGTGGCTTTTTTAAAACACATGTACTGTATTTATTAAAAAAAAAAAAAAAAAAACGGCACCTGGAAAAGTAAAACTCATCTCTTCTTCTGAGGCAGAAGACTTCTGCCAGAAAGACTTCCACAACATTAGGTTGTTTAAACAGAATATTTTAAACCGTTTTTCTTTTTTTTATCCAACTTCTATTTTAGCAGTGTAAAAAAAAGTGTTTTATTCCCCCATTTTTTAAATTTTACTTCATTTTGTATTTTCTCTGTGAAGCCTCTTGTTAAAGTCAGAACTGAGCTAAAAGACTGGCATCAAAAGGAGAATTTAAATTTAATGAAGCTAAAAAACAAACAAACTACAACCCTTTATCACTGACATCTGAGCACAATTTGATTTAGCCTTCAAGAAATATTTTTCTCCCATCTTTAATCCATTATGTGGTTTTAATTTTAGTTTTGATACACACATTCTCACATTACAAGTCTGTTTTTATATCCGTTTCTAAGGCTGTCAGTCATAACACTGTTTTTAATTATTTTAGTCACCTGCAAGCTATTCTGTTTTGATCTGCCTCCATTTAATGATGTCCTTTAAAAATAAACTGGAGCTCAAGATACACAAGAATATGTAGATAACCAGTCCTCCTTCCCTTTTGGCAAACTTTAACCTTAATGCACCCCCTCCACTGTTGTTTTAATGAGCTCTGCACACACTCGAACCAACAAACCCGCCTCCTATTCACCCCGACACATTCCAGACTATCAGAGAGGTCAGTCATCACACCAAGGCTGGGAGCCCCTCTTTGTAGCTCTAAAAGTGTGATGATGGTTAAACTGTTAAAAAAGTTACTCAGTGCTGTTAACATTACAAAGAGCTGAAATATAAAACATTAGTCATGATTTTGGAAAGAAGTTACAACAAAAACATTTGATTTTCTTGACTTTGTTACTACTCTAACAGACCACTGTATCGTTAGTTGAGATCTAGTCCCAGTGAATTAGTCAACTTATTGTGCCAGTCACCAGCTAACTGCTTCCAAATCTGCTGCATTTAAGATGGATTTACTTTCCTGTTGGGAAAAGGATGGGGGTTGGGGGCCAAAACACTCCTCATAAAGTCTGTGTTTAGACAAAAAAAAAAAAAAGTGGGGAGGTCAATGATCAGGAAGATGGTGAATGTGTCTCTTCAAACACACTCAAAGCTAAAGGATTATATTCATGTTTCCAGATCATATAATTCTTTTCCCCTTTGTTTCCTAAACACACAGTGAGCTGGTGCAGAGCCAATGTGTTATAGTGTCGCCACACGTCACTTCTCTGGTATGAACGCAGGAAATCTATCGGCAGTGGAAGAGAGACACAGCTGCTGACCACTGGGCCAACCACAGTATAACATACTCCTCCTGTGGGATGATGATGGCCAGAGGTGCCAGAAGTACATTTACTTGTATTTAATTTTACTACTTTCTGCTTTAAAACATCTGCTCTTCAGAGGGCAACAGATGCATGTAATGCATCAGTAATGACAATACAGTCAACAACAGCAGAGTTTATTTTTCTTTTGAGTTAATACTTTTCATAGTTATTACTAATTTTACTTTAGAAAAGTACTGGCTGCCAGTAGGATAGTTTATACAGCTCAATGCAACATTTTACAGTCTTTCAAACCTAACATGTGCTATCCAACAGACTGAAAAACTTTACTGACCTTTCCATTGCTGCCATAAAAGATTATTACTCTAAAAAAATAAAAATAAAAAAATTGTCCAGTCTCAAACTTGAGCTGTTTTCTAAACCATGTAACAATGAATCAGAACGGTGTGAAGCATCTATGGTTCTGTTTTTATCCCTTTATCTTCAACAACACAGCTCCCCCAGCTCCAAGTACGGACAGTTAAATACAAGACTCTATGGAGGTGCCATAACCAAACAAAGCGCTACTTCCTACCAGATGTGAGGGTGGAGAAGCAGCTCCACTGAGCCTCCTCTGCGGGATACCGAGCCTCGGACTGGGAGCACGACTCCCATAGAGACAGGGAGAAATGGTCAGCGGTGACCCATGCTGGACTCAGTAGAGCCACCACGTCCAAACACAGCGCCAGAAAGACGCAGAGAAGAGCGATCAGTTTGAATGGTCTGAACACATACACCTCGTCCACAGACATCTTCTCATCACACAGTACACCGCAGCAGGTCAGGCACTGTCACGCGAGCTCACTGGAGGTCTTTAAACGTATTCTCCTACCATAGACCTTGCAGCTTTGTTTGAGTCCAGTTAGAAAAGTTGACTTCCGGTTTGATCTTGTTTTCAAAATAAGCGTTCAAATAATGTAATATAATAACATATATAACTGTTTTTATTAGAATATAAATATTTTAATATAATTACTAATATATAACTGTATATTTTACATTATAAATATTTTAATAAAATTACTAATATACAACTGTATATATTGCATTATAAATATTAAATATCATTAGATATATTATATTCTAATAAAATATATTATAATATATATGATGCTATATTATATTTAATAATACCAATTGGTGTTGTATTATACATCATGATTAGTCACCTTTACAATGAGGTATGATTTGTAAGGATCATGCTTATGTGGAATGAACACGACTAAACGTGTGCTTGGTTCACCACAAAACGTAACAAAATCCCCTGTGACATTCTCCTCTTACTGGTATTCACTCTTGGTTTGAGTTGCTTGGTGTATATTTGGATGATTGCACTCTCCAACAATAAGGAGAAGTACCCGTATGCTTAGTTATGTTGCTCATTCCAAAAAGCACAATCTCTACAAGTTATACTTTGTTGTAAAATGTGTCTATTCAGGCTTTCCAACAATGTACAATACAACACCAAATGGTATTTTTAAAGGGAGAAATAACTAACCAAACACAATTTCCTTCCTTTTTGTACTAGGTTTTTGTTTTTTTGTTTTTTACTTAGATTGCTATATAATATATAGTATTATTATTTTCATCTTTAAACCTTTGCTTGCAAGGAGCTTGACTTTTTAAAAAAATCTTTAAATGATCTGAATAGTTGGAGGTACCGTTTTACAACTTGTTTTAAAGAGATATTTGTCCCATTTCTGTAGTTACATCTATGAAAAAAAAAGATTATACGGTCTGACATGTATAAAAAAAGTATTTTTGTACTAATAATGGAATTTCATTAGTATTATTAGCCAAAAATTATATATTTCTGCATGTTGTACATATTTACTGTATCTAACAGTGGTGTCCTTAAAAAAACAGGAAAATATCCAGCAAATCTGACACAGGATCTCAAAGATACATCTTGCCCCTTCAGCTGATTCATCTACATTTTACTAAAGCTTCACCAGAAATAGTTTCTGTTGAATGAATGACTGTCAAGTAAGGGAAACTGTAAAAACTGGCTGATATATGCCACAAGAGCTGGACTGAAAATCAGTCACAGCAGGTCTTACTGATTAAAGAATCTTCCCCATAAGCCGGAACCCCAACATAACTAAGCCTTGTGAAGTCTTTAGCCAGACTGGAAAAAAGATGAGAGGATATGAAATGAATGTCCATTCATAAACAGTCCTCTGTGTTCCTTCAATTGGTAGAGAATGTTGTCAGATGCTGTTTTTCTATTTCATACAACTGTTTCTTGGTGATAAGAACTTGGATTTAAATAATTAGTCAACATAACTCTCCTTAACTATAAACCAGATAGCAAATAAGTTTTATGGCCTAGAACTTATTTCTAACAGTATTGACTGTAAGATATAAGTCAAAGTTAAATTAAGTTTAATAAATTAACATATAGCATTGCTTTTCTTTCTTAAAATAGGGACAATGTGTGGACATTAATCACAATGGCTCTTAATATTCAAAGCCTCAGAGGCCCCCTGTGCTGCTTTGAGGGACCTCGGACCCCAAGTTGTGAATCACTGCTTTAGACCATGCCTGGCATTCACTCATATATAAAATAAATAAATAAAAACAAAGACATTTGAGTCACGTCTGGCACATGAAACAAATGCTTGTCAGTGCTGTAATTAAGCCATAAGTGCCCACATCAAGCCCATGTTGGTCTGTTATCTGTGATACAACTTTAAATCTAGGTGTTTTTGTTCTGAAAGGCAAGTCAAAGAATCAGATGTTTTTGCTCTGAGGAGACCTGCTTAATTACATAAGTAGTGAAAAGTGGTGAAAAAAAGGATCTAGCAATTGTCTACCACTAGTCAGAATTTTTTTCAAGTGAGATCAGAGCATTTAAACACAAAACGATGTGTCATACAAAAAAAATGATATCACAGCCTGGCAAGAGTATATGCACAGCTCACGTTAAATTACTGTTTGTGTCAAAAATTCTAAAAGAACTGAAAAAGGATTTCCACTATTTTATTTTGGACAAGAATTTGAAGCAAGAATAAAGAGTCAGTCACAATTTATTTTATGTTAAGTGCAATGAGTCACTCTTTTATAGTTATAAGGATGTATGTATGGAAATGAGCTCATGCCTTTATAGACTCTCTGAATGGAACGAAACCACAAAGTAACCACTCCCAGCTGAGGGCTGCAGCAAAGACTGTAATTTTGTTGAGCTCCAGAAGATGGCAGGCAAGTTACACCATAATTCTCCCCCAAAAAATACTAGTCCTGTGATGCTGCCACTGTTATTTGTGAGCTTATAAAGGCATCATTATTTATAAGGAAATTTAGGTTTAACTACAACAGCAATTGCTTACTAAAAACTGCTGTGACACTCCAACGTTATAAGACAGTCTGTTAGCTTACTGGTTGTTTCTGTCGATCCAGTTTAGTTTCTTAGAAAGCCAGTGTGTGGGTTGAGGTTGATCATATTTCTATTTCATTTGGGAAATTACTGCTTTGATGAGACAGCTCTAAACAAATTTAATATTACGCATGAACAGTCACAGATTAAAGTACACACCCAATAAAGCCCTCAAATTAAAAGACAAGTAGAAAATGAGGCTAGATTTGACTAGTGTGGTCCCCTCTGGTTCTAAACACTTTTACATCTTTTGACATATTTCTGTCTGACGGGTAATCATATGTGACATTTTTTAGTTGAAAAACCAATACATTTTTACTGTGTTGAGAAATTTGTTATGGAAAATTAATGAAATTACAGATTGTACTTGGAAGATTTCAACAATTGTGAAGATTCAGATAGCTGTTAAACAATCTAAGTTCTTCCCTATTATCAATTATGTCCAATTTCAATGGCTCCTATTTATTTCTTTTGTATTTATTTATATTTGGATTCTATGTCAACCAGCAACATGTTCAAGTACGTTATCATTCTGACACAGTACTATAGCAGTAACCACTAAATCCATGTATAGTTCCACATTGGCTGCAAAGAAGCAGTTTTTACCTGTATACAGCTCAAGTTACAAACCTATCACCAAATTTTACAATGACAAGAAAAAGAATAAAAAATTAGTCATTGCATCTCCATATATGTGTGATAAATCTTCCTCATGAAGTTTGTTTTTAGTGGTTCTTTGACCAGCTCTCTTACAACTACATTTGGCTTTCATAACAGCATGCTAATGGAAGAGATGGCTTGTTTAATTAATCTGATTTATTTTTTGCTTTCATTCCTTAAGTTTTAAATAGATTAATAGTCTCATCCACATCTACCATAAATGTGATCAGTTTGGTCAGGTTTATTCTCTTTTCACTGTATGAAAAACACATAACATAAGACAAAAATCTCTAACAGCTGTAAAAACTTCAACCTCTGTAGACAAGACTGGTTTCTCGGGAAAGCACCTCCTGACAAAGTGTTTGTGTTGTATTGTAGCAATCAGAGAAAATGTGAGAGCACAAAGTTTGAATTTGGGTATATGAAACCAAAAATGATTTAATACTTTACGTTCTTGTACATGTAAATACTCGGAGCACAGCAGCCTTTGCTCTTTTGTTAAAGTTGTCCAGTAAAGTATAAACAAGGCAGATTTCAGAACTCTGAATTACACCTCTGCTTGCCCATTTTTTTTAAAATTCTACCCCTATCATTTGGAGGCTGGATTAGAGGTTTTCAATGTATCCGACATAATGAGAGTTTCGGACTAATGCCACACTCATCAGCCCTAATAGTGCTGCCAAGCTGCCAGCGGGACATCTTAGTAGGGGGGTGGGTGAGTCTAGCATTAGGAGTATCTATGGACAGAGTGTTGCTGGTTTCCTTTAAAGCCCCCTTAGGAAAGGCAGAGTGCTCTGTCATCCTCCTCCAAAACCCCCTCATTAGAAAATCTGCAGAGCAGACAAAGCCACTTGAGCCATCACAATAGTGACTCCCCGCTAGGTGATTTAAACTTGAATCAAGGGAATCCAGGTCATATATTACTTTTTTGGATCCTCTTTTCCTAATTGTGACTTGTTCACTAAACCGCCCTACAAAGCATTAATCTTATCTTTAGTATAAAAATAATATTATTCAGGCTTCTACATGCCATCACAGGGTGCAGTGACATGGCTGGATGATACAATTTCTCTACACTGAAAATAATTTAGGCAACAGAAATGTGAGGAATATAAAGCAGACAAATTGGAAGGGGCAGACATGATGTGGAAATAGAGCATCAACATATTCCCTGACAACATATTGTGTCTCTGAGGAAGACCAAGCTTCTTTACTAACAACTTGTCATATGACGTCATCCTGTATTGCTCATCATGGACTTTTTGAAGAGGCTCTGGAGCTGATTAGGCTCGGAATAAGCCTCTCCAGGTTTTTCTGCCCATGAATAAGCTCCTGTGGTAACTGATAAGGCCTTGGTTAATGTTGGTTGCATTACAACAGTATACTGTGCTACTCATCCCCACCACCATCACCCCATCAGAAGTCATGCTGTCTGCAGGCTGTACAGCCAGATGCATCTCTTTTTTATAAATTTTAAAACCATTATGGATCAAGATAGTTGACTACTCTGATTTACTCACTAGTTTCTTATCAACTGCAGGAAAACATGCAGATATGGTGATTAATTCATTGATTCAATTATGATGTGAAAAGGCAGCAAAATGTGTTACCCAGAATAACAGTATTCACCAATTTTAAGGACTCTTCCATGGTTCTGGGTTATCCATCTATATGTATCATATTTAGTAAATATTCTAAATTGAAATAAGTCCATTTTGACCAAAACATAACAGTGGGGTAAATTTATTTTGACAAAACGTTGAACTGTGAAACATGAGATTTTTATTTTTGTAAGCCAGAGATCAGTGGAGTACACACTTATTGTGTACCCTAATGGTTGATAGCTGAAAGTGCTTTGATTGTGGTCAGACCTACATTATTCTTTTTTTGTTTTTGTTTTTTACCTCTGCCCTCAACACGTATGCTATCCCTTTTCATTTGAATAAAGAAAAAGTTTAAATAAAAATGATGAACAAAAAGGGCAACCTTTATAGTCATACATTAATGTAGGAGCCAGCCCCCCCCCCCTCCGAAAATGTTTTTTTACTTGGCCCATCTTGTACCACTGTGGCAAAGTGAACAACTCATGAAGCCTGATAAGGCCAAACCAGGGTACATATGCCATGGAGTTGTTAATGGGTCTCAGGTGTGTACAGTTAGCAATTACAACACTGCCCCTGCAAGCCATGCCTAAATATAAACACACAAAACAATAACAGTTGCAACCAGGCTGGGCGAATGTGAACATATTGCAGGACCATAATAGATTAATATCTTAATCTACTTAGAACTAGCTACAATGCAGAACCTTGGCTTTCATTATGGGGATATTGACACTTTTTCATAAAGGCACCGTGTGTAAGAATTACTGGCATCTAGTGGTGAAGATGAGCATAGGAGTGATTTCAAATGTCAAGCACAGTTGTGAATTAACAGAAGCCATCAGTGGCCAAACATCTTTCAAATGTAAACATATTTGCATCTGCAAATGAATCTAGTGGCCTAAGATGCAGTGATGACTACATTACACGTAACTACTTCAGAATTATGTACACGTCTTCTTCTATGTGCCTTTTAAGGTGTTACTTATCGCTTACTTATTGCTAACTCTGCACACCTGATATACTGTAGCTGCTATCAAACAAAGCCAGTACTTCATTTTTAAAGCTCAGAGGGTTCTCACTTCACACACAGAGTTGTTTGTCTATTCACAGACACCGTGGTAAAAAATGATGGCACAAACATGGCATCTTCCATGTATGTGAACCCACGGCAAGTAGATCTGAATGGCTCATTGTCAGAGAATAAAAACATAAGCAGTAATTTTAGTGAAGTAATGAGATACTAAAAGAAACAGTTTGTAATGATATTTTTGTCTGTCACACATCTTTGATTTTGTTACACGCTGCACCTTTAATAAAATATGAGATATATACTCCTAAACCATGAATGCCCTTGAAATTTTGTTCACATCATCCTCTGGTTGTTCAGATATTTAAGGGTCGACTACCAGGCATTTAGTTATTTTATTTTTAATTATAAGCTGTACAACACTATTCATCTGTGTATCTATCAGTAGACCATTCATACATTTATTGACTGATGGGATCAAATTTCTCTTTGTTTTCTGAACGCCCCATTGTCAGAGCACAGGTATTTACTCACCCTTTGCCTCAGCCTGTCAACTTGTTTTTTTTTTCCACCACAATGACCATTAGTTTGCTTCTCAGAGCAGCTGGGTTTGAAGTGCCTTGCTCATAGTCATGTTGACAGTGCAGAGAAACAGCGGCGCCGTGTCTTCTTTGCTTCTTGTAGTCAGATTTAGAAGCTAATCAGGGATTTAAAATGATGGCTTTAAAGTTTCAAATAAATTCTCAAGACTTCTGCACTGCAGTGACTCTGCAAAGTTGCAGATTAGTCAGAACTTCTGCACCGTCATCACTGGTGAATCATGTCATTTTAGCTTATAAATAATTAAAAGAGAAAGCAAAATCGATCATGATGACCAAGATGATGAATTTAGCTGATTACACTTAGCATCATCAACAGCTGGCTGTTTCTAATTTGTAAGAGCAGCTTAGTCACTACTTAGATGTGATGGACAGAATAGAAAGGAGTCACACTGTGTGTCATAGCAATAAATGAAACAATAAATGTCTTTTGTGTCTTTGGTGTCACACCAATTCCTGGTTTTCTGCTACTAACACAATACCAATCTAGGCAAATCTATTTATGTTAAGTTCTTCAACTTAAGCAGTGACAGATTTGCTTATGAGAAACTCTACTGTTGGTGTTGTATATGTGAAGTACCGCTTGGATTCATAGTGACTCTGCAGTCCCACTGTGTTTCTGGATGTCCACCTGTCTCTCAGTGGTTCAACCATTTCGGGCCTGTTTGCCAGCTTGTGGACATCTGTTTACTTCCTCCCCCATCAGTCGCCATGGCTGCAAACCCCCCACTACTGCCCCCGCAGCCCCTCCCTTTGCCTCTCCACCCTTCTCTCGAGTTTCCCCCCAGACACCAGCTGTGAACCACTTATGCTTATCTTGCAGTCCCCCTTATTCAGTCCTGTCATAATGACAGTGAGCACAGCACTGTTTCTGAAGCAGTTACCAAATTATATCTGATATCTGATCTGAATATGCACATTAGTACAATGTTTATGCCCATGCAGGCAAATGAAAAGGAGTGAGTTGTTAGAAACTGTACATATGATTGAATGACAGAGATAGGCAAATGCTGTTTTCAGTGCATCCCTTGTATTTGTTACACTAAGCTTAAGATTTCATACAACTCGAGTTATTTTGCAAATAAGCATAATAAATGAATAAATAATCAATAATGTTGTTTCTATGTTTTGTGATGCTTACAGAATATTTAAGCTTTAAATTTTGAACATTTAATCTAATTAGTTGCATTAAAACTTTGTTACAACTGGAAAAACTATTTCTGCATTAACTTAGTAAATTTAAGTAAATTCATTGTGCACCACAGTTCTAATATTGGAGTATTGTCATGTTAATTATAAAAATCTATAAGGTTAAAAGGTTCAGAAAACAGGCGCGTATATGTTGTCTGTGTGTCTGGAAACACCTTCATGATATATATAAAGATGGATCGTCATTTTAACCATCTGCATTGATTTGTGATTTTCTGTGTAGGCCTTTGAGACTGAAATTTGTTTCTTAGCAAGCCTACTATCACAGTAACTTTAAATTCTACATGACACAAAAAAAGTCCATAAAGAAACTAAATATCCAAGCATTTTTTTTTGTGAAATGGTCAAAATGCAGCTTTTACATCATATTTAAAAGACATTGCAATTCACATTTGGAGGTCAGAGGTTGGTTAGTGGATGGAGTCAGGTATAGTCAAGCTCAAGAGCCAAGTTTGAATTATTTCCCATTCACTAAAGTTTTATTTTATTTATTTTTGCTGTTTTACATAATAAAAACTATTTGTTTATGATCAAGCATTACAATATACAGTAAACTGCTTTGGTTAAGGGTTAAAAAAAACAAAACAATTAAAGTTAGGCATAAAAACTACTTGGGTTAAGTAAATCATTAAAGTTAGGCAGTGAAAATCAGATGGTTAATGTTTGGCCTAAAAATGTATTTTTGTTAAGGTACAGAATTTAAAAAACCTTCATTGAGGAAAGAGAGCAGAATTTGTGTCCACCACCTCAAGTACAAAGTTTTCTACTCTATGACTTCTTTTTTGTTATCCTTACGGCTGAAAGCATATAAAGGTTAGCCTGATTGATTGACAAGAGTATTAATCCTTGGGGAATGCCACAGGAAATGTTGGCTGAAGATGAACAGTATAGTATTGCTTGACACACTGGAGGAACAGCTGAATAACAGTCTTAAGACAGACCTTGAGTCCCTCACTATGGTTCAACCTGAGAGTCAGTAGCTAATAGGAGATCATTTATCATCATTTGACTTTTTGCAGTATAAAGAGCTCTGTAACCAGACTACACTTTATCTAATTCACAATACTGACGCTTTTTTTTTTTTTTTTTATCTTGCTTGACAAAGTGTCCCACAATGAATTAGGACAAAGAACTATGTGTGACCAGATTTGAAGAGCTGCGGAGTACATGTTCACTCTTGGCACAAAGCTCCAAGAAACACAGCACCCAGCTGAGATCCAAAAACCAAATCTGCTCCTCTTCCCATATAACCCCAAAACCCACCTCCTGCATTATTTCTCTTTTTTCTCTTCCCTCTGTGGGTTGCAGGCAGTGGGCAGTGGCTCTCTAGGAGCTCCCTGAGGGAGGTGTGGAGCAGCCAGTGATCAGAGTGAATTAGAGTTATGTGTGACATGCAAAGGAGAGGCTCCAGAATGTGGCAACAGCTGAGTTTTAAAGTGACGCTTTGCTGCCTGAGGGGAGAGGGGTAGATGATAAAGAGACTGCAGTCTGCTGTGAAAAGAGCCAGCTTCTTTTGTTGGCTCTTTAAAAACAGACGCCTGTTATCCATTGGTCTCCTCCTTTAATGCTGATGAATATTTAGTGATGACAAAGTGGAAGAATTAAATGAACATTGTGCAACAGTATAAATTATGTTTGGCCTCTTTAATCCCAGGCCTGATTAACAGTGACAATGATGTCATACCGATAATGAATAAAAAATATGTCATGATTATAAGTCATCAGGCGTTGAGAGAGGAGGGGATGAGCACTTAGCCATTATCTTCTTTTCTTCAGCACCTCAACTGGTAGGTCCAAGGGGCAACCCAGTACAGAGTTGTTCTGTACTGGGATGCCTCAGTACAGCAACAGATGCCAGCTGATGTCAGATCAAGCAACATCCATCACTGATCAATATATCCGATTTTACTTCTATCAAGCCTGACAAAGGCTGAAATTGCGATGTGTCTGACAGTAAAGTTTAACCAATCACTCATTGACATTATTACACATGTACCGCATGACTATAGCCCCTCCCATCAGTTGTCATGGGGTCTGTTTAGATCAATGAAATCAGGTGTCACACACTTACTTTGAGTCCAACATAATCATTATTTTATCTTCAGAAAATAAACTTTTCTTTCTTGTGATAATAAGAAAAATGATCTTGTTATCATGAGAAAAAGGTCCTCGTTATTTTGAGATAACGAATGGCTGCTCTCTGCTTCTGTAATCATGGAGAAATTCAAAAATACTTTATTCTCCTGACTATTGTACGCATAAATGCTAAAACATCAGTATTAGTAAAATCAAAGAATTCAGGAAAACAAAAATATTCTGTCTGCTGGGAAGTCGGTGCTATTTGAGCATCATCCAAAAGATCAACTTTCTGGAACTTTACACATTAACTGTGTGGCCCAGTTTTCAGGTCTAGAAGTAGTTTCTGTTCAACAATGGACTTCATTTGCTATGTGGTGTTAGGCCCTGTGTTATGCTTGTTCTTACCACATTTTAACCATTCAGGAGTATTATGTGACACCTCTGAAGAGCTACATCTCACCTTCCCTCTCAAGTATGATACTCCCTGTGGAGCATCTATTAATCATACTCAATCTTTGGTGATACTGATACTGCATCACATTGGCAGCACTCTTTATTTTCCTTTTTATTAACAAAAGTTTCACAGCTACAACTGACTGTCCCAAATTTCAGATTCACCATGATATTACAGTGTAACTGTAATAACCATGAGGTGCAAAGAACAGCAACAAACCATATTTAAACAAAAAAAGATATCATGCCATTAAAAAAGAAGAAAAAATTAGGTTTCAGAAAGTTAAAGGAAGTATTTTGTGATTTTTTTTTACTTTGCTTTCTGAAATGATGTCACAGTCTCTGCATTTTGTTGTTTTACTATCCTATCAGTTGGTTGGGTTTTTTTGCCTCAGTCCTCTCTGATTTCCTGTTTAATTTTTTATAGTTTTTTCCCCTTCTGTATTCTGTTTTGCACCCTGCTTCCTAATTATTAACTTGCATGATTTAATTTGCTATTTTACTTTAGCTGTTTCTTGTTAGTTCACCTCTATACCCTTCTGTTTCATTTATTTACTACCAGATCATTTGTCATTTTCTAGTGTCTCCCTCATCTTTGTTGTTTATGTCTTAGTTTGGGTTGTTAGCATTGTTACTTTTTGGTTTTCCTGCCTGTGCTGCGTTTTTCTGGATTAAACCCTTCATCCACATGCCTCCTGTGTCCCCGCCTCAGTTTGGATCCTGCTTCCGCCTCACCCTCTGACAAATGATGATTATGTTTGTTTCTGTGCTTTTAGTTTTCTTGTTATATTCTCTCAGATGAACTAATGTGTTCTAAAATGTGTTTTCTGAAACAATATGGCGTTAGTATTGTTGTATTTTCTGTTTATTGTTGTATTCTTTCAAATGTGGTCATGTTTTCTGAAGTGCTGTTGTGAGGTCTTAAAAACGTATTTTCTAAATCATGTTTTCAGAAATTGTTATAATTCTCACAACGTTGTTACTTTTGTTTTAGGCCATGTTAATGCAACAACCACAACTATGCAGATGTTCAGATCTATGTGTCACTCCTAGCGGGTGAACATGGGCCTGTAGAGTAACTCTGTCACTGCACTCAACAGATCAGTGTGTGTATGCTAAACTATTTCCTCCAGCTACTCCAGTTACTACAACTTGGATAAAACTGAAATCATTGTCTTTGGTCTACATAAACAAAGAGAAAGGCTCACAAGTCACCTCGGGGCTCTCTCGCTCTAAAACCTAATAATTAGGTTAGAAATTTTAGGTTAATAATGGATTTAGACATGAATTTTAACCGGCAATTTAAATCAATACCATTAAGAATAAATCAAGATGCACAGTGAGATTGGTTCTAATAACATATTTTTCTTCAATCTCTCTTCAGTGTGAATTCCTCTTTGGGAAGATTTTTTTAGATAGCTCATCCATATATGAGTTCATTTTGACTCATCCATCGTAAACACAGTTTCATATTCTAATGCAGTCAACCAAAACTTCCATTTGGAAATCGATAGACTTTCCCATCATTTAATATTTCATTACTTCGGTCATCACTGACTGCAAACATTGAGTTAGCTCTTGAAAAGTAGAATTCAACACAAAATAACTTTGATGCTGTGGGAAATACTTTCTGGCTACAGAGCTCATATCAAAAGAAACAATGAGGAAGTGGTTTGAATATGTATCATTTATCTGAACATGAGTAATGATGTCCCATACAAGCTTTCACGGTTAGGACACAAATCACACAGGCCACTGACAATGAAACTATGCTGTAAGGGGAAAAGAAAGAAAACTCAAACACAAGCATGGAGGTAATCGTGCTTTCATCTGCTCCCAACAAAGCACTCCACCAGACCAAGCATCTGACAGTGGTTTCTCTGAAAGGAGCACACTCCATTTGTTTTTTGCCTCAGCTGGTTCCACAGTTTCTCACACAGCTGGGCCACAATCTTTGTACAAGAAAATTTACACAAATCTTTGACAGACCAGTCCCATTATTTCATGTAATGAAATGTGCATTTTTCTTTAAAAAAAAAATAAAATAAAATTAATGAAATAAAAAAAGGCTTTTTTATCTATAAGAATTATGAACTAAAAATTTGCCTTGTAATTCATGATCGACCTTTGGTGACCCTGATGTCAGCTCCACCCCGGCCCACGCGGACTAACACCTACATTTCCACAGTGGGCGGATCCACTACTCTTTAGGACCCAGTGGCTCCTCCAGCGAGGCAGGCAGCGGCTTGGCTCTCAGACTGAAGCAGACAAAGGCGAGGGGAGAGACGGCGTGCCGCTATCCTGCAGCATCGACTCACACACTCACATCCACTCCCCCTCACACAATCCCTTTACTCCGCAAGCTGCGACGCAGGTGAGTCCGCTGTTGGGCGTGATTATCCTCAGATTTTCTGATTAATATAAACTATTGATAATAACGATTTTGACCTATAGTGGGCAAATTGAGATGTCAGTGTAGTTAAGTGTGTTTGTTGTAGAGAATGTATGGGATGTATGTAAAATCGCGTTTGAGCAGGTGGATTGTAGGTGTGCGCACACCCAACCCCCTTTTCTCCTTTACAAGAACTTGAATTTAAAACTGCTGCTCCGCCATGCGGCCGCGCGCACATTTATGATATAAATGAGAAGGAAAAACTTTTTTTGGTTGTGTTTTTAAAACTACCTCTGCATGGTTGGGTGTTAGAGGTAGTAAGTACAGATTAATTATGATGAGGATGACTGGAGAATCAGAGTATGGAGCTGGTTTGTTAGAAGTGGGTGGTTACAGAGGTGTTGTGTGGGTGGCATAGTCAGGAACACAGCACCAGTCAAAAATACCAATGACACCACAGTGTTGCTGCAGTGCTGCTTCAGTGGCAGGTCTGGAATTAATTTGGGTGAATTTGCGTCTTTAACGTTTCTAATCTTTATTATTATTTATTGATGGTGTCAGTTAAGTCAAACAAAGAAGTAATCATGTGCCTTTTTTTTAAAGCCTTTCATGTTTAACACAGAAAAGCTTTGAGATCTTCCGCTGAGATGGCACACTTGCTGGACCTGAGCTGGAGCATTAGCCGGCTGCTGCAGGAGCAGCACTGATGATGTCACTCTGAAGCCAGGCACCCTGTTTGAGACAATGGACCATCCTAGTTGATACTCCACTGGGGAAGGGTCACTCTAGCTCTGCCTATTAGTGCAGCAGATGGGCTTGAAACCTGGCCTTTTTGTCAGCTGAGGAGCACCCATCCACTGTGCGCCTGTCATAAAAAAAACCCAGTCAGCAGTTAGACATGGGGTTAAATGATCGGAGGGCCCTGCTGATGGGTGGCGACTGCATTTGTCCCCCTGTTAGTCAGTGTGCTCCTCTGCGCAGTGCTGTGTATTCACACATGGCAGAGACAGTGATGGATTAGACATCAGTATGTCATTCACTTGTTTAAGTATAGATCTATGGATCATATTTAATGTGTTGTAGCCATTACTGAATATGTTTAATTAAATAATACAATATTAAAAATATATCAAACAGTTATTTAGCTTATCGCTTTACTTAATCATTAAAACACTTGGCTACTCAACAGAATAGCAAGAAAAAAATGAAAAAAAGTACAAAATATATCTAAGCATCTTTTCTATTAAAAGCAGTTAAAGCAACATATCAAAGACTAGTCTTCTACGATCAGAAAAAACTATGATAAAAACATTACCCTAGCCAACTTTATACAAAGCCGCAAACTATGCTCTTTTATGAGAATGTTTGATTATTCATGTGGAAAAGAAACGTAAAAAGCTCAAAACAAATTTCAGATTATCATCTTTCACGTCCCTTCCCTACAGACCCACTTAAATGAACAAACAAACAAAAATTTGTTCATTTTAAGTCTGTAACAATTATGTTTAAATTTTCCCCCCCAAATATGAATAAAATCTATTTTGACTGTTCCTTAGGAGAATTTTGCCTTTTTGAAAAAATAAAGTCTCTTTTTTTTATGACTGTCAGTTTGTGTTGACATAATTGCCGGTGAGAGATGCAGTTAATATGGATCATTAAATTTTCTTTCTTGTGGATCCTGAGCCTTGCTTCTGTGAGAGGTTTTATTCACTTCATGAATAAGGAGATGGTCTCAGCAGAGCTTTAATCTTTGCACAGATAACTTCCTCTTTTATGAGGTGTATAGGTGTGGCTGTTTTGATGGGTGTGTGTCAGTGTTTCAGTTTGATCAGCTGAAAGGATATGGGTCAGTGAGTTCTTGTGGCTTATTCTACTTAAATTGTGGTCATTAGGTGGGAGTTTAACACAGAGAAGCTTTCATTTAGAAATGCTGCAGACCACTTCATAGCATAGCTATGAGTGTTTACTGGCTTAACAGGTGCATCTTTTTTCATAATTTCTGAAAAGAAGAAAGGGTCAACTCTTTGACCCATTTCTACACATGCACATTCAAATTATGTTGGAAAAACGCTTTATTGACATGCTTTGTCTTAAATATTAACCATTGCTCTGACATACCACTTTTACTGTTTTACTGTAACTGAGGCATGAATGAGATCTTACTCCCTCTGTATATTACGGATCCTACAGTTTTACATATTATACAGTTTAGTGTTGACTAAGAGTAAATACTTCATTCTGCTGTTTAAAATCAACTCTATATAGTTTGTAAAACAATCAAATGTGATTTTTTTTATTTGTGCTCTTTGTCTTCGTCTATGTACACCAAGATACCTGCAAATAGAAGTACATGCCTACAGTGTTTTATAAAACAGGCACAAAATGAGTGTTTACTAATTTTAATAGGTGAGAAAATCTGTATTAGGAAGCTTGTGGTGATAGTAATACACATGACCCTTGTTTTTTTTTCAAATGCACATTACTTTTGCTCTGTAGCCTTATTGGGTGTGCTTTAGGCAAATAAAACTCCTTGGTTAGGTTTAGGCATGCAACATTAACTTGGGCAGGGTCTGGAAAATGTCGTGTTTTTTAAAAAAATGAACTCTTCAGCATTGAATTGAGTTTTTCTTGCTTAAATGGCAACAATTCCCACCTCATCTGCAATGTGCACATTTTATGTTGATGATACAGAAGAAACATTACTGGATTAATTAATAACTTCCTACAAAAATTTGTTTCTATTGACACATTTTTCCCCGCGACCCCTAATGGGAACAAGCGGTACAGATAATGACTGACTGACTGACACATTTTTCTAATCAGCAACATACAATAAAGCAACTTTAAATTTTAACTGTACAATATTAGTAAAACATGTGATAATGCAATCTAATTATTTGGATACTGCTTTTACTTTTACTTCTGCACCTGTACATGCTGGTTATTTGTAGACTTTGCACAAAAACTGATCTTCCTCTAAGTAGATTGCAACCCTCGTTAAAATGTCCTGATTTTTCAGGTCAAAATGGATGCAATGAAAGTCTTTTTCAACACTGATATTTCACATTTTTTATCATGCTAACAATTCGTTTTTGATATATTTTGCAACTTACTACTTACTTAATATAATTATTACCTGTGAGATCGGCCCCTCAGTATTAGGAAAACATGCAATATGTAATTTCTCATGAAATGATGTAATTTTTTTTCTTTTTCTATTTATATAGCACCTTTTTTAAGCACAGCTGCAATGAAGTGCTTCACGTAAAAGAAGAAAAATAGTTAAAAATAGTTAAAACAATGACCAGTTATCAAATAAATTAGGAAACAAACTAAAACAATACAATTAACCAAAAGCTGGCCTGCAGCTTGAGAAAGGAGTGTTTTTGTTGGACGATATGGAACAAGGAGATCTTTAATGTAAGATGGAGCAAGATTATTAGTAGCTTTAGGAGTAAGACTTTGAATTCAGTCATGGATTTCACGGGAAGCCAATGAAAAGAAGCCGGGACTGGGGAGATGTGTGTCGGTCCCCATCAGATCTCTTGCTGCAGCATTTTGAGTCAGCTAGAGACTGTTCAGAGAAGCTTTAAGACAATTAACCCACAAAGTGTAACAGTGGTCTAATCTGGAAGTAAGAGCATCCACAGAAAATAAATGACCTAATTTGTTTTCTGAGGTTTTCAGGTCTAAGGACAGCAATCTCAGTTTTGTCTGAGTTTAACAACAGGAAGTTCTGGTCATTCAGTTGTGATTGTAAAATGAATGGGGATAGATCAGCAAATACATTATGATAATCTCAGGTGTGTTAATTGGAACTAAATTCCATCCCTGCATCTGTGCTCCTGGTTTGTTGTAAAATGGGCACAGAAGCACTTGCTCCAAGTGAGATGCAGTTGTTAATGCATGTGGTTGCTTAATATCACAACTGTTTCAGCACAATTCGCACACCCGCTATATTTTGTTTGGACTTAATTTCTTTGGGATTTTAGGATTTGTCTAATATGACAGTTATTAAATGACCAGTTATTCAAAGAGTAATTTCAAAAACTGTCCTTTTTTGTTTACCAGTTGCTAATTCATCAAGTGCAGGGATAAGCATCTACTGTCTTTGAGGGCCGCTGTACTGCAGGTATCCTGCTCAAAACACCCGATTTTAAATTAAATGGCTCTGCTCAACAATTTTAAGTTCTGTCCATCCAAAACCTGCAAAATTGCAGTCCTTGGATACTGACTTTACCCATCCCGGATCCAGTGAAACAGTTAATAGCTGCTTGTAGGCAGGTTTCAGGGGAAGAGACAGACACGTCAAATGTACTACGGACCATACCCAAGTTTGGCCAAAACAGATGTAACATTCTGATGTTACATATTTTATGTGGATGTATTCATCTATCCATCCATTATCTATATTGCTTAGTCCGATTCACAGTTGCGGGGAAGCTTTAGCCTATCCCAGCAATTAGCAGGCAAGAGGAACGGTCCACTCTGGACAGTTGCCAGTCCAGCGCAGTGAATGTGTTAATTCACAAGAAATTATAACTTTATAATGACACTATATCTTTTGTCAGATTTTGGTAATTGGGGGAAAAAATTAGGTTATTGTAATTCCATTCCTAGTTTATAGTCTTATTTTAGATTAAATCCACAAGATCCACCCAAATCCTCAAATGAGTCAAAATTGTAGTCAAATATAGGATTTGAACT
>JBAMHW010000017.1:8339070-8351100 GCA_037177495.1 Rhadinocentrus ornatus
CACAGAAGCACTTGCTCCAAGTGAGATGCAGTTGTTAATGCATGTGGTTGCTTAATATCACAACTGTTTCAGCACAAGGATTTGTCTAATATGACAGTTAATAAATTACCAGTTATTCAAAGAGTAATTTCAAAAACTGTCCTTTTTTGTTTACCAGTTGCTCATTCATCTAGTGCAGGGATAAGCATCTACTGTCTTTGAGGGCCGCTGTACTGCAGGTATCCTGCTCCAACACACCCAATTTTAAATTAAATGGCTCTGCTCAACAATTTTAAGTTCTGTCCATCCAAAACCTGCAAAATTGCAGTTCTTGGATACTGACTTTACCCATCCCGGATCCAGTGAAACAGTTAATAGCTGCTTGTAGGCAGGTTTCAGAGGAAGAGACAGACATGTCAAATGTACTGAGGACCATACCCAAGTTTGGCCAAAACAGATGTAACATCCTGATGTTAATTCCAAAGAAATTATAACTTTATAATGACACTCTATATCTTTTGTCAGATTTTGGTAATTGGGGGAAAAAATTAGGTTATTGTAATTCCATTCCTAGTTTATAGTCCTATTTTAGATTAAATCCACAAGATCCACCCAAATCCTCAAATGAGTCAAAATTGTAGTCAAATATAGGATTTGAACTTAGAATACCTTGTTGGACTACTGACCACTCTCTGATATCAAAGGCTTTCTGTAAAGGGTGCAAGCCCTTTGTTGCATTTTTTTTAGTGCAGACTTCAAAGCTATATTGGTGACTGCAGCATTCAAAACAATTCACCTTTGCCACTGGACCCATTTACGGTTGATTGTGTGAAAGGTTTCATGGGTAAAACCATGGACATGTAAGACACTTTGAAGTGGTTAGGTTGAGTCACTGGTTTGAATATGCATCTGGAAAGCCAATTCTCTAAGCCAGTCAATTAAATTTCCCCAATCTGTTAAGCAAACTTAATCATCATTAATGGAGCAAGTTAATGTAGTAATCCATTCTAAAGTGAAATTAAAAATGATTTTGTGTTTTGTATTAAAAATGAAGTCATTCCATATGTTGCTTCCTTTTCCCCCCAGACTATCTGGAGCTGGTCCACAATCCCTCACATCTGTCACAGCCACCATAACTTTGTCGTCATGGAGCTAGACTTTGGACATTTTGATGAGAGGGACAAGGCATCCCGTACCCCACGGGGTGGACGCATGAATGGACTCCCTAGCCCTACCCATAGTGCCCACTGCAGCTTCTACCGCACACGCACTCTGCAGGCTCTCACCGGTGAGAAGAAAGCCAAAAAGGTGCGCTTCTACCGCAACGGAGACCGCTACTTCAAGGGCATTGTGTACGCTATAGCCAACGATCGGTTTCGCACCTTTGACTCTCTCCTGGCTGATCTCACACGGTCACTCTCCGACCACATCAATTTGCCACAGGGCGTCCGCTTCATCTTCACCATCGATGGATCACGCAAGATCACAACCTTGGATGAGCTAGAGGAAGGTGAGCATGTTTTTTTAAAAGACACAAAACTCGTTTTCGTTGTTTGTTCAAATTTTATCTGTGTAATGTCTTAAAACCAAATGTACCAATGGGGTAAAGGAGAACTTTCGAGCTGTTTCACACCATGATGAATATAACAGGTTTACTGTTTTGGAATCATCAAATTAGTTTGTCTTTCTGCAAGATGGATGCAGTGGTATAAATGAGCCTGGTTACATGCACATCAAAAATCTGATCCTTACCTGATTTCTGGAGTTATCAGATAATTCAAGTGGTCATGTAGATCTGTGGTTCCCAGCCTATTCATGCAAATACTAAAAAGCCACGGACCCCTTGCCTTACCCTGTGCTGAAACCATACTTAATTTTTTGGGCTGCATTCTTCATTTCAAAAGTGAGATTCTCACAATAAATAATGTAGATAAAGGCCAAGTTAAATTAAGTCTATGAAATAAACATAGAGCCTAACCTTTTTTTTTTTCTTATAATAGGTACAATGCGTGGGCATTAATACTGGGATTGGGATTAATATCTAATATATCTGATTAATGTATTTTTTAGTGCTTTTTTATTTTTTATTTACATCTTTGCATGTGCAAAGAGCATGTTGCCTCCATCTTTTCAGTTGGTCTGCTCCTTTACCGTCAGCCAGTCAATGACCCGGGTAGAAGTGCTGATGAGCGGCGGAGGAGGTGTTTGCTGTTTAAATGGAGAGGAAAGCATTTGCCTGTGAAAAGAGGCTTTACCAAAACAAGAGGCATGGTGCTTTCAGGGTGAAACTGATCATAAAAATAATAAAGTTAATAAAGCCAATTTTTTTTTGTGCACATTTCTTTCAGGTTGTAGGCTTTAAAGTGTAACAGTTTCCATTGAGGTTTCTTAATATATTAAAACAATTAGCGGGATTGTAACAGAAATTTGTAGAGCAGCTAAAAAGAATCATAAGCAGAAGTTGTTTGAGGAATCATATTAATGCAAAATGATCTACTAATCAAATAAAAATCAAACATTATTTATCAAGTTGGAACATTTTCTAAGTTTATTCGCAGACGAACTCTGATGTGTTTGCTCCTCCCATGTGTTTAAAGAGGCCATTATTGCTGAACATTGGATGTTGGATTTGAGCGGGTCATCTGGCTGATGCTCAACTGGTTTAAATGGATTATAAACTCCACCCGCCCAGCTCACCGCCAGGTCACCCAGGCGGTAAATGGTGCAGACCAAGTTTCTTCACAAGATAAACACAATGACATGCATCAGCAGGAAGTCGGAGTATCATCCGTTGACTTTTAGGGACGCTTGTTATTGCTCAAATTAGCATGTGACTCTGAGACCAAGGACATTGTCATGTTCAGCAAAGATCAGATGTTTTGAAAACAGAAAATGACATCACCACACACGTGTGTACTCCAAAGAAATCCTGGACTATAATGGCCTGTAGAATTTAGGAATTTTTGAATATCTTATATCAGAAGTGCACGTAGACCTGTTGGGTCAGATTATTACAATTATCTGATTACTAACAGATTTCAGATTTTGATATTGTCAGTGGGCTTAATGTTGTAGCCTAAACTCAGCATCAAAAGGCTGGCTGGAGCAAAAAGTGATGTCTGCCCCAGAATTGTATGTTCTGAAAGTTATACAAGAGGATTTGTAGTTGAAGTTTTTCAGCATCATTGTTAACTCTCAGAACTGAGAGAAGTACTTCTTTAATGTATATATATGCAACATAGTAAATGCTTTATTAGAAAAATAAAAAAATTGGTAAAACAGCCAAAGTTCTGTTTTGCTGTATGTTTGTTGTAAAGAAATGGGGTAGAGTGGAGTAGGATGAGTTTGGGTTAGAGCCAAAAGATAAACCGAAGCTTAACTTGTCTAAAATGAGGCGATCATCTCTGCTGTTTGAGCTGCTTAGAAAAAATGGAAGTGTGGGTGGGTTTGGGTGGATGTGGAAAGCAATGTGGCTAGTGGGGGGCATTTCATTGTGTTTCTCTTGTGGGATATAATTAGTTGCTCAATCTCCTCTGCACAGTGTAATCCCGTTTTGCGTCTTTTGTCTCTGCTGATATTTTTTCACATTTGGTCTAATTGTCGCCATCTGCATTTCCTTCTTGCCAATATCACCCCCCCAGTTTCTTCCTGTCAGAACAAAACCAGCAGAGACTACAGATTAAAATATTCTAAAAATGGAAGATTATTGATGTAATAACTTGTTTAGGAAAAACCTGATTTACAATTTTGATTATTTGACAGATTTTTGTGTATTAAGTCATCGGGGCATTTGTCTTTATGACGTTAAAAGAAAAAGTAGACTAACTAGGCGGTTGTTCTTAGAGTGGGCGTCATGCTGGGTGCTGGTTGTGCTCACACAAATCTAAAGAGTGGAGACACACTCTAAACTCGGAATAGAATAAATCTCTGACAGTGTGAAGATGTGTCTCCATGGATTGCGTTTACTGTCAGTACATGTTAGAAAAGCAGGTATTGTTGAACGTCGACTGTGCTCTCATGGGAGAACCTTGAAGTCTGCATTTTCCTTTGTGCCAGAAAAAGAATTTCCAGCATTTTACTGTAAGTGGTGTGCATCCACCATCTCCTTCATTTAATATAACTGTTGGGAGTCAGTAAAACTGTAGCAAGATGTAGGAATGGGATGTCGTTGCATGGGAACGTATACATAGATGTAGAATGTGCTGACAAGTAGAAACTCAAGCTTTTCTTTTCTTGTAGACCAGTGTCAGTTTATTTATTTATTTTTTTCCCCTTGGGGCATTGGAGGCAGAGCTGATGCACAGCAGAGAGGAAAGTGGCTAATGCCTGCAAGTTTTATTAGATAATATTTTATAGCCGGCTGCGCTTACTTGGTTACGGAGTTATGTTTTAAAAACTAAAAGCTTTAAAGTTTTAATGACCCTTATCAAACTGCATCAAATCAAAGTAGGAAAAATTAATGTTTGTGATTATATATCAAAAAAAATTTGTTGCATACATTATTCCATTTTACACCATTTAACTTAGAAATGCAGACTTTTTCTTGGTTCAAAAGCAGAGGTTTAAACTTGATCATGTTTTAATACTGTCTTTCCCTACACTGGAACTTTATTCCTTGTATTTTATCTATTCTATTTTAGCTTTTTCTTCTGTTTTTATTTAATTACTTTTATTTCTTATAATCCTTTTTTTAAATTTTTATCCATTTGTATTGCTTTCTGCACTCTGCTGTAATGTTTTATGCAAAGCACTTTGAATTGCCTTGTCATAAAAAGGGCTAGTCAAATAAATTTAAAATGTACAAGTCTAGCAAAAGATTAAATTTAATCTACAAACTGATGTAGCTTCTTTTTTTCCATCCTCAAAGGGGATGTCATGATTTACTTTAATACACATACACATCTTTTCAAATCACAAAAGCAAACATCAGGTTGTATCTTGCAAACAAGATAGTGCCGTAGTTTGTCTTGAGCTATCTAGTCTCAATGCTCCTGCTGCCACCTCCACTATGAGGAGGATCAGTGGAATTCAGTTTGTGGTTATCCAAAAATCACAAATAGCATTTGGAAAAAATACGTGCGCTCAGAAACTATTTAGTTACTCAAAGCCTGGAAGTGAATTTGAAAACTTGAGCAAACAAAACTAACACCAAATGTTGGAAAAGCTCATTTAATCACAGAACGCTTAAGTGTACATGTAGTTTCTCCCGCTGGTCAGGATTATTTCCAGAGGTTCAAATGTTGCTGAGTGGGAAAACACACAGAGACTCTCAGGTGTCGAATAACTGAATGAGTTGCATCATACTAACTCAATTTTTCTTTGCCTCCACAGGGGAAAGCTATGTTTGTGCATCAGAGAACTTCTACAAGAAAGTCGATTACACAAAGAACGTAAACCCCAACTGGTCTGTGAATGTAAAGGCCTCAGCAAGCCAGAAGAACATGCAGTCCTTAGCTGCCAAGGCTGCCAGCGAGCCCAGAGAGACCAAGGACTTTGTTCGACCTAAGCTTGTCACAGTGATGCGCAGTGGTGTGAAGCCACGCAAGGCTGTCCGTGTCCTGCTCAACAAGAAGACAGCGCACTCCTTTGAGCAGGTGCTCACCGACATCACAGAGGCCATTAAGCTTGAAAGTGGTGTGGTTAAGAAGATCTACACAATTGATGGCAAGCAGGTAAGTGGTGCCATTGGCCATTTTCCCACTGTAAAAAATGCTGGATCACATGCTGCTTCAAATCTAAATCCACTGTAATATGATCTGCATATGAAAAAATAGACCTTTCTAAAATTTTTAATATATTAAGCTCTTGTTGGATTTGTCAGCATGTATTTGTTTAAGTTTGAAAGGGCCCTGTAATGAGTGAAAAAGGAGGAAAGAAAGATGGTACAGTATGTAAACAAGACTGCACAACAGGGAAATTTGTGGTTGGTTTGAGGACAGTTTGCCATTCATTCACATTCATCCATCTTTTTACATAGGCATCAAGAGGAAAGCAATGGAAAACCTTAAATCTGTCTACCTCCGCTTCTCCCACACATAAAAAGGCGCTGTTCTCTCATTACCTCAGTCAACAATGATGAGATGACTCTACCATAACCTTAAGCACCCTTTAGAACAACTTTTTTACACAATGACCTTCATTGTCTGCAGTCTTTATTCTGACTTTCAGTTTGAGGCAACATATTCTCCTGTCTTGTGGTTTAGGACATATGACTCTTTGTTGTAGATTTAGGTTGTAGGCCATTTGTTTGTATGAGGTTGCGATTATTAAAAGGCTTAAAAGTCCCGGGAGCTTGTATCATTTATTTTTTTTTCCTTCTTCAACGAGGGTAGTGTACAAAGGTCCAGCCCTTCATTGTTGTAGTTGATTATTTTCTCTCCTTTTGTTAACCCACTTGAGATGGTGCATGCAATAGCTGCACAGTGTATCAGACATTTATCACATTTATCACAATATCACAGTACCAGTATTGCAAAGATGAACACATTTTGATGTGGAATGGGGTGAAAACAGATGTAATAATGAGGGCTGCATTCCACTTAGTTCAATACAACTTATATTATTATGGCAATATTCTACAGTAATGTATATCGCTTGTGTAACAGCCTTTAGCCATGCTGATTTAAATAAGTTAACTTTAAAATTAGGAACTGAGTGAGTACATTTTTTTTCTTTTCCTTAATTAATAGATTTCTAGAAGCAGTCTGTTTTTAGTTGAGATAATGTATGCAATGAATTTATCTTTAAAGTACCGCGTGTGTTGTTAAGAAGCCACAGATTAAAGGGTGAACTGTCCCAAGCAACTTTTATTGCTCTCTGGACATTAAATTATGAATAAAAATGATTGAATAAAAACCAAAGGAATACAGCTGTAAGACTATTTCTGCACTGGTATAGACAACACTGTTGGTTAAACTTGATAGAAAATGTCTTAATTAAATGCTTGCTTTGACATAACTTGCTGTTAATTTTTTCTACCAAAGGTTTATCAAGCTAGGGTGCAGCAACATTAAATTCTGTAACTTTTAGCTTGAAACAAAAACAAATTGAAATTTTCACATTCAGAAGAACACACACAAGCGCATGCTTCAACTCTCTGTAAAGATTGCCCCTTTGGGAATACTATTGTTTTTTTTCAGCACACCAAATAAGCTAAAAGGACATGATGATTTATTTATGTTCACAGTTTATGCTAGTAGTCCTGAAATACAACTGTGACCGACATCCAAGGTCATCCAGCTGGAAGGCCTGTGGGATTTTGGGTTCCTTGTTTTTCTTTTTTTACTTTCTCAAGTTTAACACAGTAAGCGTGAAGACTGTTGATTAGAACATAGTGTCAAACCTTGGTTCTTAAGATTTCTATGGGCACTAGTGGCCTTTTTGATAGCAACATCTTATCTGACAATATACATGGTGCAGATAGGTAGATGGATGGTAGCAGAGATTTGAATTTCCTTGTCAAACTTGTGATTTTAAGTGCATGAGTCCAATTTTTGTCTTCCAGACTGTTGTGGATCAGTTTAAATCAACAGCAGACATGAGGTCCTAATGTGAAAATGAACACATATGGACATTTGTTCTTCTTTGGTACCAGTAAATATTCAAGTATTCCCTAGTGGGAAGCTCTTTCCTTATTTTAGGATGCTGCTGTCCTTTTAGGTGTTGTGCTACTTTATTCTTTTGCATAAAGGTCAGAATCATGTTTCTGGGAGGAGGGAGGTACTCTGAAATGATAGATGTGGAGGGAATTAGATTTTAATGCTCTCTCTCAGGGGTGCAGCCTGGCTGCCCCCGGTCTTAAAATGGTTTTCCACAAAACCCTTCGCTTGGAGATTGCAATCACTTTGTCATGTGGTGCTTATTTTTCCTTTTTTGTGTGCATTTTTAATGATGCAGTTCCACAAAAGTAAATTTATTCACATTCATATTCCAATTAGAACATATTGAGTAACATGTGAGAACATATGAGTTGCAATGCAGAGAAATGGGAGAAATTCAAAGCACATTATTATTATTATTGAGTCTTTGTGTGTAGAAGCACACTGCATCTGCTCTGTGGTGGAGGTGATATGGTAGAAGCAATATTGATGCAGTGCCCGCCCCTCCCTGACTCAACTGCACTGATCCTCCTCTTCCCCATTCCGCTGTGATAGCTGCTGGGACTGGTTGCTAAGAGACCACATCCTAGGCACAAAGAGAGCCCAGCTGGTGTGGACTGGTCTGTCAGATACCACATCCTGTGGTGGGTGGAAGAGTTTGCTATCAATGCAAGCCTTTGGTGTAAAAAGGAGGAAAAAATCCACATCACGTTTTTTACCTGTATACATTCCATCACTGGATGTGAATTGGAAGCATGATAGATTAAAGCTTTTATGTGTTGGTGGTTTTACAAAAACATCTTGTGCCGAATAAAATGGTGCAAAGGTGTGTCAGAATTGGCTTTCTAGCATCTTCAAAATGGCTACTTTTCATGTTTCTCCCCCTTGTCTTAGCTTTGTATAGACAGCCTGCCCTCCTCTCTCTGTGCCAGTGTAGTGAACAAAATCACTCCCATTTTCCTCTCAAATGCCTGTGGTTTCAGTTCAGTGAGGAAAGGGTGGGGCTACTAAATTCAGGGTTTTCTTTCTTGCATCAAATTAAGATAATTTCAATTTCATTATTGGGAGTAATTATTCCAATTCTTTTTTCTTTTTTTTTTTTTAAAAAAAAGGCGCTCTTCCTTCCTCTTAACTACTTTAATCACTGGAAGGCATTTTGTATTCATCCCTCTTGATAGCAGTGTCTGCAGAGGAGAATAGCTCTGCCTTGCATTTAAGATTTGCTTCTTGTTTGTGTAAAATTCACCTAAAAAGGGCTTTTTCATCTAATGGAAGCAAAATCCAAATACTATTTGAAACATTATAAAGCTTTGCAGTTTGCAGCATCAATCAAAACTCTCTTCCAACATCTGTGTCCCCTTAACATTGACCCTGACTTTAAACTGTCTTTTTTCTTTCTTTTTTTTTTGCAAAGACAAAGACATAGAGGAGACAAGTATTCAGGTATTTTTCAGATACAAGACTGCAGAGAACAAAAGATCAATATTCAATGTCAATAAGTGTGAAGTTAGAATTTGGGGTCTAATGCATGGGTTCAAAGCTTTTTAAAATAAAAAAAATATATCGTCTAAAGCAAGAAGACATTTTTTTTTTCCTGTTTATCAAAGCTGTTGCAGTCTGCCTGCTCCTTACCGTGCTGCGAAAGCGGTTGTCATAGCAATAAGCTTCTCTGTGATGGACTCATTTTGTGACAATGGCTTGTAATACGCTGAGTGTGCTTTTTACATAGCATTTTACCAGCCCTGCCCCCTGTTTCTTATCTGTGATTGCCTCCACATTTTACTCACACATGCATGCAGACACTGTGTGAAACTGAGGCAAACTATCAGGCTCTTAGAGGGGCGTGATCCTCAGGATGAAGCGGCTCTCACAGACATGAAAACCTGCATGACATCCCCATCAGCTGAATCCTCAAACAACCCTGATTTCCTGCATGAACACCACATCAACAAGTGAGCATGACCTGAAGGGAAGCGGAGGAAGCACAATTTAATAAGGCTAAGGCCACATCAGTCAGCCAAATGGAAAGCTTCCTTCCTTGGAGCCAGAAAAGGGTGGGGTTAAACCAACATCAGGCACCAGCTGCTAACCATGACTGTGCAGATATTGATGCTGAAGGGGCTCATCTGTGCCCCTAATGCATCCGGCGCACCTACAGTAATGCACTGACACTCTTCTGCCACACAGAGGTCATAGACGGGTCAGACAGGCAACTTGTAGAGAAAATCATTGTTAGAGTGAAACAACTATATAATAGCAAGCAATGTCAGTTTCCCAAATACTGCTCTATTCTTACGGCTGCACGGTGGTGTGCCTCGGCCAGGGGGAGGTTGGAACCTTGGGGGTGGTGGCGTTTCTGTGTGGAGTTTGCATGTTTTCCCCGTGTATGCGTCGGTTCTCTCTGGGTTCTCCGGCTTCCTCCCACCATCCAAAGACATGCTTGTTTGGTTAATTGGTGAATCTAAATTCTCCCTGTGAGTGTGTGCGTGAGTGGTTGTTTGTCCCCATTTGTGTTGGCCCCCGCGATGGACTGGTGTCCTGTCCAGGGTGTACCCTGCCTCTCACCTGTTAAATTCTGAGATGGGCTCCCCGTGGACCAAGCGGTAGATAATGAATGAATGAATGCTCTGTTCTTTATTATTTTGCTTCACACAATTTCACATCTGTCCTTGACATTTTAACCATAAATGGAGGTGATGCCACAAAAGCAGACTTTTTTTTTTTTTAAATACCAAGAGCTGTCTGTCGATCCTTTAGTCAAAAGTGGAGACATTACTGCCGTTGGAGGAAAATTGTTCTTGGTGCATGGGCATTTCTATTGATTGGGTGTTTTCTCATGGGCTGCTTTTTTATTTATTTTTATAAGTTTTTTAAAGTTTTTTAAAGTTTTTTTTTTTTTTTTACACATCTCAGTTATGCTGAAACTATTAAATACAACATCTTCCGCAAGGTATTATTTAAACTGCTCTGTGCTCAGACTTGCACAAGTTGCAGTCTCTAACATAAAGGAAGCACAGTATACTGTAAACAATGCAGCAGGTGCAGTAGCTGAATTGCAGGACTTTTTTTCTTTTCTTCTTAAATTGTATCTGATTTGGAGGTAGGAAGGCAGAAGAAACAAACTTATTAGAGATGGCTTTTTATAACGTTTTCTTTCAAAACAGGTAAATGCAACAAAAAAAAATATGCATATTTTAATTTTACAGATTAACTATTCGCTAACTTACTGCCGTTTTGAGATCAGTACTTATCAGTTGAGTTTTATAAGGTGACATTTAATAGCTTCTGCAAAGAAATCAATTGCTTTTAGTTAAATATAACAAAGATACCAGTCTTTAAGAATTAACTATCTTTGACTCAATGTGTAAATCACTATTAAGAAAATACAAGTCAACCGTTTGTAGGAAACAGAGACACTGTAGCACTAATATTTCCCTGTATACTATTTTATAAACCTGGATTTGTTGTAATTCCACACTGTGCTGTATATTGGTAAGAAATTCAGCTCCATGTGGCTTAATGAGTTGATATTATCATTGATAGAAATTACCACAGAGAGAAAATTCTCTAATTTGGAACTCACTCAACTTTTATAGAACTGCACAATATTTGAGTTTAATATCTCACAATTATCTATTTACAATAACGTCTTTAGCCTGTTTTATAATGGATCTGGCTGAAGGAACTCTGAATAATTCAGTTGTAGTAGTTGATATCACAGCAAAGCTGCTGGTGGAGTTGTTTTTTGTGTTGGGGGGGGTCATGTAGTTCTGACAGCTGGTGAGGCACAGATTAGGGATGGACTTGGTGGAACAGAGGGTGGTGGGCACCTGGAGTCTGGAAAGAGCCAGTTTTTTTTCATGAAGCCCCAGCCTCCTCCCTCCAATACACCCGCAAATAGATGCACTGACTTTAATTTGTGCATTGCCTCTGCAGTACACAGTGCTTTTGATAATATTACTTCAAGAGTACTTCTCATATTGGCCTTGTCATGGATACTGTTGCCACATGGATAAGGTTGACCTTTACAAACTGAGAGAGGATGCTCCTTAACTTGCAGTATATCCAAATGTTCCCAAGTTGGCCCACTCTTTCTTCCCCGCTGCCATGTTTCAAAAGGAAGCTGACATTTTGCATTTCATCCAATCTCATGCAAAACAGAGCAGTTCTCCCAGATCTCAGCCAACTGTAGACAGGCCTATCGTCACCTAGTGTTACGATCTTCATTAATCCTTGATGAATTTTCCAAATAAGAGGGGGAAAAAATCTGTTTTCAATCAGAAGACAATGTTAAAAATGCAATTTTGTGGGAGTTTATGAACTGACCAGTTAAATTGCATAACTTAAATGTGTGTTAAGTGTGTAAGAATTACTCTCATCTAGTGGTGCGCTAATATATTACAAGCAACCGAGTAGTGCTCTACTGCAGCCTCACCATTGAAGAGCGTTATTA
>JBAMHW010000017.1:8351200-8364569 GCA_037177495.1 Rhadinocentrus ornatus
CCCATCCCGTTGACAAATCAGCTGAAATAAAATATGAAACATGAGGGAAAGCTCTCGGAAAATACGTCTGAAAGAAGCGCACTGGTATGACTTCTGTGAAGAGTAACAACTGAAAACCGTTGCAACGTAGCTTTCCTACTGTAGGTTAACTAACAAATTAGCCGTTTCTGCTGTTTTATATAGCAAGTAACAGTAAACGATCCGACTTAAACGGGAGGATAAAGTAGTTACTGGATTACCCTGCCCTGTTTCTAACATAACGCCAAAATAAACTTCACTGTTAAATTGCATTAACTCACCTATCTAGCAGAAAGGTGCAACCTCCGCCTTAGCTTTGAAGTCCCTGCCTTCATCTGGTAAATGCTCCACCAATGTACACTCTTATTTTTTCCTGGTTATTATTTCTTTTTCTTTTCTTGGCGATTTTTTTCCTCCTTCTCGCGTGCAAAGAGTAGAGATGGTCCTCCATATCAGTGTACGCTGTCAAGCTGAATGATCCACGGTCGTCTTGGCTTGTTTACACCACTCCATGCCCTCTCCCTCCCCCCGAAACAGTGGGACTTGCAGGTAAAACGCACAAGGCTAACAGGTTTGTCCCCTTTCGGCTACTGTATACAAAGATGGCGATGCAACATGGCAGCCTCCAGTTGGGTGCACCGCCACCTTTGTATTTATAAACATCTAATTCTAAGCTACAAGAACACTTTCATTTGGATGCGAATGTGATTTAGACTTTGGTAAAATACGTATTTATAAAAGCAATTCTTGATTTTGGCTAACCAAAAAACAAAAAAGCTACACACTGTACATTTAATGAGGCAAAGAGAACTGATCAGAAATCAGCACTTTAACACTACAGATAAAGTTGCTCGTGGTCTGTTGGATTTAATTGTTGAATTTGGGGAATTTTGAAGATTGACTGCAAACCATTTATTCTGACACAAATTGTTTTTAGTATTGTTGGAAAGAAATATAAAATATTAAATAAAAAGAAGAAGCAAATATTCAGTCATATAGTGTTTTTCAAATCTTTCTTTATAGATGTACAAAAAAGTCTCTTTATTCAGGGATTACTGTAATTGTTCTATTAAATGTCCTGCAATAGTCTTATGTGGTAGGTAAAAGGTCTATATTTTGAGTGGGGATATGGTTAATTAAGATTAAGGTTGCAGTCTGTTGGATAAACACTTGATCCTTTTAATCAGCTCTGTCCTTAAAGCTATTAAAACATGGACTACCGTCCACCCTCCTGCCCCAGCCCATTTCCATCTCCTCCTCTCCACTGACAGGCCCTAAAGGGAAAAAAACACTTCCTAATGATTAACTGCCTGGTGCCCTTGTTACCACGTGACAGTTTAACCTAATGATAGTAACATGTATCTAATCTCTTGATAACGAGTACACAAGAAAACCCAAATGTGCAGCCTATGAATTGGCCTTGGTGGGAAAAACCAATTAGATTTTGATCTCTGGAGTCAAAGTCACATCTCTTTTTCTCAGTAGTGATCTGCCAGGCCTGTATCCAGGGAGTTTTGTGGGGGATAGTGTCTTTAGGGTACAGCTGTTGGATGCCACGCCAGCAAGTCACCACTACACACTTTTAGCACGTCTAGCAGGATTGAGAACCAACATGGCAGCTGTTGGGGTGGGGTGTTCTCAAATTATCTGCAGCTCATAGTTTGGATGTGCATCACAAAGGAAAACCAGGATGCATATTGACTGCCCTGGCATGTGGTCCAACACAAGGGTTGCTCCCTCAGGCTGTGGACCTCTGTCAGACCAGCAAAGTGGTTCAGTTACTGTGGTAGTGCTGTACTGTTTGTGTCTTGATCTAATAAGTCAATGAGACAGAACGGATTTGAACAGGTGTTGAAAGGCAAGCTGGATATCCGACTGAGATGGTTTGTAACAAATCTCATCTGTCTAGAAAAGAATAAAGCAGCTTTTAGATTGAATGGCTTTAATAGGCATGTCTGAGTTGTATAATAGAGTAGAGGAGAAGGTGTGGCCTGAAGACATCTGTCCACTAAGTAGACCATATTGTTTCAACAGCTGCTACAGAGTGAAAAGACTCTGGGGAAGGAAGTTGAATCATTTAAACATTACAGCAAAGATGTAGCATTATCCTCTCTGTTTGGGCTTTTTCTACCTTTTTGTGTATTTTGTTTACATGAACCTAATGTGTCTGAAGGCATGTTATCAGAACAAGTTAAATACAATGGCAGCCTGCTACATCCTTTCTTTTAGTATCTGAATACTTTCACATAATGCTAGGTGGTTTTCCTTTTTTTAATGTTGTATTCCAGTTTAATTTCTAGAGGAAACAATTCAAAAGGCATCCTTTTTAACATCCATGGGCAACATTACATCTGGTTTATAAATCTCTGCTTTAGGGATTTTCTAAATACTGAAAAGGCATCAAAACATCTTTAACAAATGTTTTTAATTTATTTATGAGCAGAAATTACCCTTGTGGTAATAGTCTGAATTTAGATAAGCTTCAGAAAGTCATTTAGTGTTTGAATTTGCATTTCAGCCATTCTAGTGCTCTGGTTTAGGACAATGCCAAATTAGTCTGCTGATCAGTCCAGCACTTTGAACCGGACTGAAATTACTCCAAACCAGGGTGAAGCTATTTGTCCTGTTGTGGTTACATGGAAAAATCTCCGTCAGGTTTTAGTTGCCTTCCTGCTCCAGCACACCTGATTAAAATGAAGTGGATCTCACAGCTTTTGTCTAGTTCTGCAAAATGACTCATTTATTTGAATCATTTGAAGCAGAGGCTGCAAAATAAGCAAAAACCTGCAGGACAGTGGCCCACAAAGGCCATAAATGGTAAACAATGTACACATACAAATAGTAAGCAAATAGTTGAGGATGCTTAGAGCTGTCGAACATACTAAATTAGGACACTTCCTGACTTGCTGTTTACAGACGCACATGCACTACAAAGTTGGACATCGTTAAACATTGTTGGCATCAGCATGTCGGCATTGTTAATGTGAACAAGTTGCAGGCTTTAGCAGCAATTTAGCATCTGTAAAGCCTCATCCAAGATTCAGCCTACCGTGTACATGGCATTAAGTGTATTGTGACAAGTTGCAATATCAAACACAAATTTTGATTGACTGGTGCTTGAAGAGTTTCTCAACCTGCAGGCAATGCTGGCATAGTCACTGACCACAATTCGGTTTAGCAATACACTGTGATTCAAAGAAAACCTGAAAAGCATCTATGTGAATACTGCAACTTTCCGGACTGGCTTTATGCCCTCTTACACCTGTAGATGAGCTGATGCGAGATTGAGTATTCTATGTTCTGCCCTTTTTAAGGTAACTTGCCTTCAAGATTTCTTTGGGGATGATGATGTCTTCATTGCTTGTGGGCCAGAAAAATTCCGCTATGCACAAGATGACTTTTCCCTGGATGAGAATGGTGAGTATACAAGTAAGTAACTTACATATTTTTCAGTAAATTCAGAGCTGGTGTTGATATAGTATGAACTTTTTTTTTTTTAAATACAGAATAGTGATAGGACTGAAACCCAAATGACACATCAACTAATTTGTCCAGGTTTCCAGAGCCAGAGAGTAAAATGAATGCTTTTGCACAAATTTCATATTGATATACAAAGCTGAGTAAGAGAAAAAAATCAGCCATGCATTAGTGATGCTGACAGAGGAGCTGTGAGAGATGGAGTCAGAAAGTCTGTTATCAGCAGCTGGCAGCAGGGGTAGAAAAAAGAAGTAGAAGAGCCATTAATCTGTCTGGTGACAGGTTTAGGCCAGCTGATCTGTCGCTGCTGATAACGCTGAGAAGTCAAAGAGAGAAATTATAAAACCCATCCACTTGCTGCTCCCTGTAGAC
Organism: Rhadinocentrus ornatus; assembly: GCA_037177495.1. Taxonomy (NCBI): domain Eukaryota; kingdom Metazoa; phylum Chordata; class Actinopteri; order Atheriniformes; family Melanotaeniidae; genus Rhadinocentrus; species Rhadinocentrus ornatus. The sequence continues at coordinate 8,355,068 of JBAMHW010000017.1, forward strand.
TTGGAAACCCCCTTTTTTGGCTATTTCTACTTAAGTCCTGTTCTCAAACATGCAGTATATTATGCACGTCTTAGAATCTGAACTCTGATAATGCAGGGTCGAGTTGTCATTATGCCCCTCTCCTTCTATGCTCCACCATGGGGATGGCTACATCAGTTTTAATGATCTATGTCCTTTTCCATTCTGCATACTCCTCCATGTACCAGAGATAAATAGTTTTATTCAGACTGTAATAACCTTGGGACCATTGCCAGATCAAATGCTTGAGAGTATCCCAACATTTCTTTGTTAGCCTCAGAGAAGCTAAGGAATGGTCAAGTTCAGATGTACTAGATAATCCTCATTACCAATGCAAATAAAATACTTAGCCCTGATGGGTTTTTCAAGGTGTTCAATATGGAATAAATAGAAAAATGTTGTATGTTTTTTCTTTTTGCTTCTGTCTGGACTGGAGTTCAAATGCGTTTTGTTTTGTTTTTTGCCTCCTTTTTTTTCCTCTCCCAGTTGCACGATTATCACTTTAAAGTTCAACACAGATTCAAATAAATTGCGGTTACTTTCCACATGCCTGATAGCAAGTACAAGGCTACATAGAAAGGCATGCAGACAGCAAGCAGACATGTACCTGCAGATCTGTATGCATCACAATATCCAAAGCCAGGAAGGAATTGAATAAACTGCAGGCTATTTTGAGACAACTGTGTAGACTAGACAGGCTGCCAGTTGGTAGTATTGTCAGCGGAGTGGTGGTGGCATACCTTACAAATGATGGCACATGAATATATGTCTGCAACCAGTAGTGTGTGAAGGTTAAGAGAAAGAAGAAAGATAGGGTGCGATCCCAGGAGATGGAGGGAAGGAAGATAGTATAATTAGCTTCAAAAGAGGCAAAGGGGAGGGAGGGGGAAGGGAAGAGAAACCCTGACAGTACAAACGGAAAGGAAGATGCGGAGGGAGGAGCTTCAATGTCTGGAGTCTGTCCTCCCTGATTAGTACTGTGACCCAGAATATACCGCATACAACATACAAGAAAATGCTATAATTATCTAGTATTTTTATATGTAGGTGGAGCTTTGTCACGTAGGTGCTCTTTTGTCAAACCTTCTGAAACCTTTAACTTATCATTTAAACTGAGCTACACAGCTGGACATGAACATAACGCAGCTCAGTCATTCAGGTATAATTTCTAACTTTCTTTCTGTCTGTTTCCACAGAGTGCAGGGTGATGAAGGGACCCAAAACCCCACGTGGTTCAGCAAAGAGCCCTGGTCCAATAAGGCGCTGCAAGTCTCCTGCTGAATCAAGTCAGTCTATTATCTCACATACACTGTTGCCCTTTCTGTTCATACTGCAGACAACGATAGTGTCTTTATGAAAATCAAATTGGGTAGAAAACAACTGTGTAAGTAGTGTTGCTGTTAGTAAAATGTAAAGATCATTTACCATTTACCATAAAGTGCAACATAAAAACAGGAGGGTTGATGCCTGCTTTGACCTTTGACCTTAGTCTGAGGGGGATGGTGATCTTAATCTCCTTTTAGAATGAATAATGTATGATAGAAGACAAATCATTCTTTTAGAAACAACAAAAAACATCTTGAACACACCTTTTTGCTTTGTTTGAAGATGGTTTGCATTTATCTGTTGTTTCAGTCCCACCACAGTCCAAACATAAGCTCCTCGACCTCCGCACACCATCTCATGAAAACCTTTATTACACATAGATATAGGCAAAGTTAAAAGCTAGTTTGTTTTTAAAGTAATAGTCTTTTGTGTACTGGCAGTAGTGGTGTTCCTTGAAAAACAAAAGAAAAACATGAATAAAACATGAAAAGTAAACAAAGGCAACAAACAGCTTTCAGTTGTTTGCTTGACACTCAGGCAGTTTAACATTTAATAATAACCAGAAGGTAGTGGGACCATTGAGACTCGGCTCATGCTTCCATTTTTTTTCCCCCTGCAGCTTTTAAAACGAGGAAAAAGCAGTATAAATGGATAAACTATATACTATCATTTATGCAAAATGGGGGAATATGGACACAATAACTTCCTTTTCACAAAATAAATGCTAGCTATGAAAATAAATTCCAAGCAAGTATATTTTTTAACTTCTATTTATAACCAAGTGAGTCATTTAAGAACCTGTTCTCATTTACAGTGACGATCTGGCCAAGAGGCATCATAAAAAGGCAACACAAAAAATGAAGACAGCAAAACACTAAAAAATTACATCACAAACAATATTGAGAGAAAATAGCAAGTGTAACAAATAAGTAAGGAACTAACTTATTATAAGCAAGAATTAATGGTTAGCTGATGTTGTGGTACGACATAGTTCATGTTTAATATGACTTTCTGACACATGATTTATTGTGTGGTCTCCTGTTTATAACTCAGTGGTCTTTCGTAAAATTTTTTATATTTTATTCTAACTGATGGGTGATGCTTAGCCTTTAAGACAGCAGATGGTTGGCCAAAGTGCCAGACAGGCAACTGCTGAGCAATAACTACAGTTGTGGAACCCGAAAGGTCAGCGTGAGATAATGGGGTGGTAGCACAGGAAATGTGTGTCACTTGCTTGTGTTAACTTAACTGCTGCTTCATAAATAATTCTGAGAGGTTTTCAATAATTCAAAATCTTATTTCCTAAATGTTTGTTTGTGTTGTGCATCTTATGCAGCAGGGCCTTTGCCAACCCTCCAACCATACAGATTTCAAGTCTTTGGAAATTATCAGTAAATGAGTGAACTTCCTTGTTAAAAGAGTGCCAGATAAAGAAACAATTTTGTGTCGTTGTGTTTTACTTATTTCTCATGTTCTCCATGTTAGCCTTAAACTTGTCTAATTTGCAGAGCATTTAGTTGGCTTGCCAGCTTTCTTTAGCCTCTGAAGTCTAAGTGGGTTCTAGTGGTGTCTGTCTGCAATGCTCCTTGTATTAAAGCATAATACTTTTACTTAATTATCACAGTATTAAGTCTTTTCTACAAATGTTGAATAAATTTAAAACTCTAGAGATGGGAAAGAATCTCTTTGATTTATTGGTAAAAGGTTGCTTTGGCACCCCAACAGCAGAATGTTTGAATCTAAACAGCAGCTGCACCCCCTGTTCAGTGTGAGGAGGCAGTTTATCTTTCACTTTACTAACTTTTCAATTTCAAGAAAGGTTTGCTTTTGAATTCTCTTTTTCAGGGTGGGTTTTCTTTTTATAGTGTTTTCATCTGCTTTTGTTCCTCTTTATATGGCTGAGTGTTTAAATGAAGCCAGTGATGCTTGATTCACTTTTTGTTTTAGAAGTTTGTTGGCTAAAACTTGCATTGGCCATCTGGTTTATAGTCTTTAAAATTCTTTTTATCTCTTATGGACACAAAACTCTTTTAAACCACTTAACACACACAGACACATGACCTCACACAGCTCTTGGATATAAACACAATGTTGCACACAAAGAGAATCCTAGCAACATGGTGGGACGCCGAGTCAGTGAATAAAATCTCATCTAACAAAAAACCAGAGAATTAATTCGTCTCGTAGAGTTATACCAACAGTATGCCTCCACACTGCAGCCAAGTTCAGGACTGACATTTCTGCAGGACAAGGGAAAGGGGTTCAGATTTCTTTTACACAGCATCTAATCAACACTACTGTTTATCTCCTTCTCCCTGTTTCACTCCTCTTACTCTGCTTACGACTTCAGCCAATGGCACAGGATCCAGCAGCCAGATGTCCACTCCGATTTCCAAGCATTCCCCAACATCTACCCCTACAAGTCCTGCCCTCAACAACAAGCAGAAGGTACTCTCCTGTTATCAGAGTCCTTGGACCTTTGCTTTTCTCCTTCAGAAATAATAATTTATTCCTCTTGATTGTGAGTTTACAAATCCACCTGTGCTGCTCTGTTTGCAGGATCTCTACCTGCCTTTATCTCTGGATGATGAAGATTCTCTTGGTGAATCGATGTAGACTCTCCTGCAGCCACCCTCCATTTTTGGCCTGAAACAGCAAAGTTTTATACCTCTGCTGCTTTTCACCTTCACGTACAGTGCCACCTGTTGAGGAAATCATTCTCTCTTTTAGGGCCTTAGCCACCATGGTTCTGACACAATTTGCTGCTTGGGAAACTGTTTTTAAATCCTGTTTTGACCACATAAACTATTTCACTAATAATTAGGCAAGTTTTTTGGTGAAGGAAAGCTGTTAGTTCGTCAAAAGAGCACACGATTCACGGATACAGATTTTATGGTTTTGTGGGGGGGGGCACTTTTGTTAAACATTTAGATAAAGCTACACTGAATTTAATATTTCACTTAGAATTCCAAGCAGCAAATGGATCATTTTAGGGGGATTAGCCAAAACTGGCTCAATATTTTTTTTAATTCTTATCAATAAACGTGTTTGTGATGTCCCTCCTGTCCTTCTGCCCAGTAGTCAAAGCAGTGAAAGGTAATTGTTTATTGTCACAAGAGATCTACTCAGCCAGACTGAGTCTTTCTAACCTGCTGTAAATACTGTGTAGAGCTATCCACTATAACATCTCCTCTCTGTGTTCATTGCTGTGCTTCCATAATGTCACTACAATGTCTAACATTTGCTCAACATATTACAGGGTATGGTCAAAATAAAAGGAAAAACCAAAATGAAGCCCTGCCAGTAAGAGGAAGGATGTGTGGGATGCTGTCAGTGACTTAAGAGGATTGCCTAACTGATCATGTATTGCAAAAAATTTTCACCATATTCATGGAGGCATTTAAATCTACAGTATGTGTCAGAAATAATTCATATTTGTCCAATGAGATCCAAGCAGATAATGTAAAAGCAAGGCACCCCACATCTCTTTATATTGGCGTTCCTTCTATTTTGACCCAATGCATAGATGCTGAGTTATGCAGTGGTGCGTACCCTCTGTGTTTTCACAAACTGCAGTGCATGTTAATGAATAATAATGAAACTTGTCTTGTAAAGAGCTGAATTGAAGGACCTAATCGTGCATAAAAACAACCAAAGGACAAACAAAGTAGGGCCTTTATAATGAAACCATCCTGCATTCAGTATACAGTTTTATGAGGACTCCTTTTTTTTTTAGGTCAGTTTACCAGTTATACCTTCTTTTTAATAGTGATTTCTCCACAGCTTGTGCTGATCTTAAATAGTTGGTGAGATAAGACTCTGAAAGCCAAAGTATGCTTTTTAATATTTTTTTCTTTTTATAAACAAGAATGACGGGGCATTGTATTTGTAATGAAGATTCTGGAGGAGGCACATTAAAGATAAAATTGTCTTCATCTAAGGCAGTTAGTTTATATCATGGTGCTGAATGGTAGTGGGAACTTTCTCCTCTTTTGCATGGCTTGGCATAGTTCTGCGATATGCGGGGGTGAGGGAGGGAGGGGGGTGATGAGAACATAACCTTTGTTTAAATCTATGTGTGGGTTTTAAATTTTTATAAAGTTTATTAACTTAAAGCGTACTTGCGTAGGATTTTTTTTTTCTAGTTGAACTTGCTCACATGAGCTCTAAAAACCTTTTTTCAAGCTTCTATGTGCAACTTTGTATCACCATATTCCTTTTTCTATCATCATGACTTGCATCATGTGTCTTAAGAATCTACTAAAAAGAGCTTACTGAGATTTTTTTTTTTTTTTAAGTTTTTTTGCGGGGAATTGAGGCTATTAAGTCTCTGAATTGGAAGAAACTGAAGCACAAAAGTAGGGAGCTTTTTATTCATCACAGCAACAGACACTTTATTGTCTACTTGCCAGCATTACAATGCGTGACCACAATTAATATCCCAATGTACTGATAAAATGCTGCACTTGTAGCATCCTTTAATTGAGATCTATGCATTTGGATTCAAGAACGATATATTTTGTCCTGTAGGAATGGCCTTTTTAAATTCAATAGTGTGATTTAGAAAGGGGCTCAAACTGAAATTTCCATGCATTTATTCCTCTGTGATGAAGTGTCAGCCTGAAAGTTGTGTGTCTTTAGAATGATGCGGTGTGCACCCTCTGGATAAGCCTGGATTAGCTATTTTTGGTCAGCCACTTTATGCTCAAGACATACCATCACAAACTAAAACTGGTGCTGTAACCTCCATCTTTCTCCTGCAGGGAGTGCTGTCACACCAGCACAAAGGCTAATAGCAGCAGCGGGGATGTCTAGTTACATCCACCATTTTGTAAAACAACTAAAACTTCCTGTCTTTCCTCCACTTGTACTGTGAAACTTTACATGCTAATCTTGTTCTTGTTTGCTTGGATTTTCTACAGCTTATTACAGCACTACAGCATATAAAACGTGGGTTGTCTTGTGTAATTTGGCTGCCATCATGTAAGATGGATGGTATGATTAATCACCTTTAGTGGTGCCTTTTTTTTTTTTTTTTTTTAAGATTCCTGTCTTTTGATAAAAATAAAAAACCAACATTTTTTAATGTCTTAAATGAGAAGACCTCCCAACACATTTTGTTTTTGTAGAGATACAGGTTATTTTGTCATGGTGTAAATATGCTCCCTGATTCTCTTTCATACCTTTCTAATTGAATGAATGACTTTTTATTTGTCTGAAATTTACAATGTCCTTTTTAGTGGTATTTTTGCAATGTCACAGTGGCTTGTTTCAGTGCTTCATTCCGTGTATTAACCGGTATCCTTTTGCAATTAAAAAAACTATTTCACCCCTATGATTTTGAGTTATTTATTATAATATTCTCGACATAGGTTCTCAGTCAGGTTGTCTTAATCTTAGTTTATGTAAAGGGACTTCTCAGTTCAGTTGGCACATATTCACTTGGTGAATAAATAATAATTGTAGAATTAAATGATGGGGAAAAAATGGAGAAACTTAACACAAAAACAGGTTGATAGATTGTTTAAATGGTGGCTTAGAGGTAATAGAAAATAATGAATGGTAGGTAGTTTAAATGGTTAAAAAAAACAAATGACTAAATAGTGAAAAAGCTAAAGTTTTGCATTTTTTTTACATGATTAATAAACTGCTAAAACATTTTTAGTTTAAAAGCAGTACATGTAAAGAATCAGTTTTTGTCATTATCAGAGGTAATTCTGGTATGCTTGTTTCATCAACCTGAGCTAAACGCAGAGTTCTGATATATAGAAATGAAATCACTGCTGTTAAAAACATACTAGAGAAGTAGCGTCATGTTCTCAGATCAGTTTACAAACTTTGGGGGGCCGCACAGCCCTGCATGTACCTAATGGCAGTCTGGCTCAAGGTAGCCAGACTGCCATTAGGTACTGAGATGAGATCCTCTGTCCCCCTTGTGAGACCATATGCTGGTGCTGTTGGCCCTGGGTTTCTCCTAATGCAAGACAATGCTAGACCTCATGTGGCTGGAGTGTGTCAGCAGTTCCTGCAAGACGAAGGCATTGATGCTATGGACTGGCCCGCCTGTCCCCAAGACCTGAATCCAATTGAGCACATCTGGGACATCATGTATCGGTCCATCCACCAACGCCACGTTGCACCACAGACTGTCCAGGAGTTGGCGGATGCTTAATTCCAGGTCTGGGAGGAGATCCCTCAGGAGACCATCTGCCACCTCATCAGAAGCATGCCCAGGCGTTGTAGGGAGGTCATACACACTACTGAGCCTCATTTTGACTTGTTTTAAGGACCTTACATCAAAGTTGGATCAGCCTGTAGTGTGTTTTTCCACTTTAATTTTGAGTGTGATTCCAAATTCTGACCTCCATGGGTTAATAAATTTGATTTCCATTGATAATTTGTGTGTGATTTTGTTGTCAGTGCATTAAAGAACAAGGTGTTAAATAAGAATAGTTTAATCATTCAGATCTAGGATGTGTTATTTAGTGTTCCCTTTATTTTTGTGTATATGATGAAACCAGGAGTCGCCCTCTGCTGGTCATTGGATGGAATGTGGGTTAAAACTGTGTGATGCTATGTCTAAAACTCTGAGAAATATTTCCAAACCTTGTTAAATCTCTGCCATGAAGAATTAAGACAGTCATAATGGCACAAAGGGTCCAATCTGCTATTAGCAAGGTGTACCTAATAAAACGGCAGATAAACGTAGATAACAATTTGCTCCTACTTTGGCGAATTAATGAAGAGGTAAAATGTGTTAGCTGTACTAAAAGCAACAAATTTTCATTTTCTACAACCACTCAAGCCCCAAAATGGAGCTGGAATCTTATTCCTGCTTCACAATATGGATGAGTTTTTGCTGTTGGTGTGCAGTGACACCCCTTCATGTAGGCTACACCTCTCCACACCAATAACAATGTTGTGCATTGTTTGCCAGTTATTTAAAACTCACTCATCCGTTTTTGTATTTGCCTCATATGTTTAATGGTGTCCATCTTGTGACCAGTCTTTGTTCAGGTTTCTTACTGTGAGGACATAAAGGTTTAAGAAAGCAGTAGAGTCTAAAGAACTCTGCTTGAATCTAAGACTTAGATTCAAGGAATTAGCTTGGCTAGTCTAGACCAAAGTCCAGACTAATGGAGCAGCATTTAGCTGTTGTGCTACAAATGAGTGGAACAAGCTGATAGTGGAGATTAAACTTTTACCAAAAGTAGACACTTTTAAATCCATGCTAAAAAAAACACACAAACATTTTTTTAGACTCTACTTAAAAACCAAACCATATTTTCTGTCCAGTTAAAGAATTTTTATTTTTTTTTTATTACCATCATCTACCCAGCTGAGTTCTCTTTTCACTTATTGTAGCCTGGTATTTAAGACTACCAAGAGTTTGTTTCCTGCCATCTGCTGGTTGTAATGTGCATGAGCAGTAATTTGACTTTTCATTCTCAATCAACATCATGAAAAAGTTGCAAAGGTACTGCACTACATTCAGCATTCAGACTCTGTTGGAGTCATCCAAGAACAAGTACAGGCCACTGTTAGTCACCATCTTATATCATGAATGCTCTATTAAAAATGGCATTGTAAATGTTTAACTTATGGTCTTTGTCACCAAGAAATCTAGGTGATTAGATTTTTTATAGAACATTTAAGACATAAACATCAGCTACAAAGAGTCATTTTACTGTTATCATCCTTTTAGGTTTCCTCGTAGCTCACTTTACATGACTTCATAGGTTATGGTCGAACAAAATGGTAAATCTCCATCTTAAACAGCCTGTTAGACTTGTGATATCAAATCATCTTAACATAGAAACCAGGATTTATTATGCAAAAATAAAAATCTATCTATCTAAATTTGTTAGTGTGCCAACTAACCTCTGAGTTCAATTCTTATGGCTACATAGTGAAGGATAAAATATATATACACTGCTCAAAAAAATAAAGGGAACACTTAAACAACACAATGTAAATCCAAGTTAATCACACTTCTGTGAAATCAAACTGTCCACTTAGGAAGCAACACTGATTGATAATCAATTCCACATGCTGTTGTACAAATGGAATAGACAAAAGGGGGAAATTATAGGCAATTAGCAAGACACCCCCAATAAAGGAGTGGTTCTGCAGGTGGTGACCACAGACCACTTCTCAG
>JBAMHW010000017.1:8364669-8381625 GCA_037177495.1 Rhadinocentrus ornatus
GACTGGCCCGCCTGTTCCCCAGACCTGAATCCAATTGATCACATCTGGGACATCATGTCTCGCTCCATCCACCAACGGCATGTTGCACCACAGACTGTCCAGGAGTTGCTGGATGCTTTACTCGAGGTCTGGGAGGAGATCCCTCAGGAGACCATCTGCCACCTCATCAGGAGCATGCCCAGTCGTTGTAGGGAGGTCATACAGGCACGTGGAGGCCACACACACTACTGAACCTCATTTTGACCTGATTTAAGGACATTGCATCAAAGTTGAATCAGCCTGTAGTGTGTTCTTCCACTTTAATTTTGAATGTGACTCCAGATCCAGACCTCCATGGGTTAATAAATTTGATTTACATTGATAATTTTTTGTGTGATTTAGTTGTCAACACATTCAACTATGTAAAGAACAAAGTGTTTAATAAGAATAGTTCATTCATTCAGATCTAGGATGTGTTATTTTAATGGTCCCTTTTTTCTTTTTTTGAGCAGCGTATGCGTGTGTGTGTGTGTGTGTGTGTGTGTGTGTGTGTGTATATATAAAAAATATGTATATATAAATATATAAACTGAGCAAGAAAATTACATTTCTTTAATTGTGTAAAAACACTCACTGAGTTCTTCCAGAATTTGGGAGTGGAGGGGATGGAACAGATTGCAATGAGTCCGGACCTGAACCAAACTCAATACTTGTAAAATCATGTAACATGCATCCCGAGTGACCAACACGACCACACACTGGTTGACCTTCAACAACTCCTGGTTGATGAATAGGATGTCATCCTCACAGCAAAACGTGACCAGGCTGGTGACCAGCATGAAAAGGAGGTGCCAGGCTGTTGCAGCTAGGTATGGATCTTCCAGATGCTACTGAAGCATCTGATAGCATGAATAAATCAAGTGTAAAAATAATCAATATGTGTTGTTCTTTTGGGACTTTTTAGGAGCACTACACACACATTTAGCTGAGTTGCTCATTCCACAAGTGCATGATACTTACAAGTTATACATCTTTGTAAAGCCTGATTATTCATCGTCATTTCTTTAAATCTGAAATTTTAAAATATGTAAATAATTTTGAAGTAAAGTTTCAAATTGATAAAAGAAACACTCCTTTGATGTATTTTTCAAAACAAATTAACTTCCCAGATGGGATCTGTGACTTTCCCAAAACAACAGACTGCTAAATAGCAGTGACCTAATGAACTTTTTTGTTTAACACTGAATAAGGCCATGCTTTGGTTGCTGTTCATCGACTATCAAAGCTCTATTGAGCCTTCCTGCATTCTACAGTATAACAGGAAATGTGTCATGTAAAAAATATGTTCACATTATATTTACTGCAACTAAATGCTCCCTTTTAAAAAAAACAAAAAAAACACCCCCCTCTCACAAATTTCAGCTCATGTGTGAAACTCTTCAAAAATGACTAATTACTACGATGCCTGGCTATTGTTATTCATTTTAATCTTTGACCTGTTTTCTTAACTCCTGTGTGAATTTACTTTATTAATGTTGGCTCTCTGTAAACATTCTTCTTCTGCTGACTTGTTTGCCCTCTCTTATAAGCTGGAATTAGCTGAGATTTTGTCAGTAAAGAGGGAGTCAAAGTGCCTCCATGTTCTCTAACAGTTATGTCGAGATCACTGCCAATTTATCTTCTTTCCAGAGTTCACTGACAGTGTGTGAGAATTAGTTATGGTCATTCAGTGTAACAGACAACTGGTAGCTGCTGGTGCAAAATATGACATGAAATATTTAACAGAATAAAAAAAAAAGACATCAAGCTCATTTGTGTTAAATTTGAGATTTTATTGTGATAAAACAACAAAAACTGGACAGGAAATGCAGGTTTTTGTACTTGTTTCTCCTTTAGGTAGCTGAGGTGTTCAGTTTTAGTCTCCCCCTCCCTACATGTGATGATCATATCTGTCTTTGCATAGCACCTCCTGCTGCAGGGACATTCTCGTCAGACCAGTTTTCAGGCCGTGTTTGTGTGTTGATATTTAGGCAAGTCTTAAAAGCCAAGAATTCGAACTCAAGAAAGTGCATTTAGCTCTAAGCAAAGTGTGGCTGACAGCTGTTTTTATGTTGTGGATCTTTTAACTTGAACAGATTTTCACACTTGACAGGAACTTAACAGGACATTGAATGTGTTTGAGCTCATCCTTGCAAGGACAAGATATCTCACCAGGTGAGTGCTGCTTTACAGATTTCAAGATGTTTGCTTGTAATAGTCAGGCAAATGCTGCTAGCAGAAGCATGTATTATGTTTCATTTACTTGACTTCATTTCCCTACTTTGATTTACAGATTAATAAGTAATTTCCAGTCTTTCTGTTTCCATTTAATGTTGTACCAATATGATTTCTTGGCTTCATTTCAACAAAAATTTCCCTACAAAACGTAGTGACATTAGAAAGATTACGACACTACATTTAGACCCTCTAATGACACTGCTACGTATGAGCATGCATGCTAGAAATGTGGGGAATGTTAGCTGCCATCACTTTTAGATACATCAAGTTTTAGAAAGCTTTGTTTTTGATGGCAGGAACATTTTACAGAACTGTACATAATTCACCTTATTGTTGTTTATAAGGCACTTTTCAATGCACATTTTATTTATAAGTGAAAAAGAGGCTGCCTGAGCACACTGTCTTGGACAACAAGATAACACAGATACGTCATGTAAAGCTCAACTAATGCTGCATCATTGTTTACTTTCTTATCTGAGCACACTGGTAGCTCAGGTATTTATGTAATGGTAACAATGGGAGGTAAAAGAAAACTCAGTCGGGGTGTGGCTATGAAGTGTGGAAATGCAGAATTAGGTTACTAGTGCGTGGGAGGGCGAGGCAGGCAGGTACTAGACCTCGAAACTTCCTTGTTGTAAAGCAAGAAGAAAAGCTGTTGTCTTCTGCCTTAGAGGTATTTGTCTCTGTAAGTGTTTTTTTCTCTTTTTTTCTGATCTTACATGTGTCTTTTCTGGTTTTCAAATGTACTTTACTTTTTGAAAACTTTACTTTTACTGCTTTATTTTTTCTTTACATTCTAGGTGTGAAGTTTTATAAATCTTTCTGTATTGTCACTTGAAGGTTGACTTTCTATGGAAACACATGCTTTAGTGTTTGAATGATATTTGGTATGCAGTGATGTGTTATTCTTTGCAAAAAAATAAAGTATCAAAAAACACAAATTTTATTGGCTCATAATATCCAAACAGAGCAGTGACGGGTCAGTGTGAAGGGACAAATAGTTCAAGAGTCACTCTCTGGAGAATACAGCTGGGTTGTTTATCAAGACTTCTATCATAATTACAGATCTTTTTACTGAGTAAAAAAAATGCATCCTTAAATCTGAATGTTTCTTTTTCAACACAAGTGAGATTGGGACAAAGCTGGCTCAAGGAGTTTACACCAGGGCATCCTTTGTTGCCTGCTGTTAATTTCTGATATGTGATTGTTTTCTCCAGCACAGCTCTGTCCAACCAGCTTCCTACTTCAAACGGTTTAAACTATATGTTGTTAGGGACTTAGTCCAGTTATACAGCACCAGTCAAAAGTTTAGACAAACAACTGGCAGTTGTCATAGTGTCAGTGGATGGTGTTGTAACGCCAATGAACATCAAACCTGGAGAGGAGACGGACTCACCTTTCCCCCGACCCTTAAGACAGAAAATGTTAATGTAAAAACTGCTGTTGACATATTAAAACACTGTTAGCATAACCACATTCAATTTTAGATTAAAGTCTTTACAGCTTGTTGTCAAGTTCTGCAAAAAACTGTTATGATCCATTTATTGAAATCAGGTGTGTTGCAGCAGGGAAATATAATATAATATCTATATAAAAACTGCAGGACCCTCACCCAGCAAATGTAGAGTTGGAGATCCCTGCATTAGCATGTAGCATTTTGTCCCTCCTTGGATATACTGTAATTCAGCGTTCTAAGCAGACCCGACTGCAGGATTCGCATGACAAACTAGAGTGACTTGTGACTTGACTTTGACTGAATCCTCAAGACTTAAGACTTAACTTGAACTTTCAAAAAGCATCTCTGGTGAGAGTCAGAAAACAGCAGCATGCTCCCTGTAATTGTTGCAATGATACATCTTCTGATGCAAAGCCAGGGCACATCATCAGTAATGTATCCTGAGGTCACTGGGTGTTTCGGGTCTCTCGAACATTAGACACCCTCACAGGCGACCCAGCCAAGGTTGATCAGGCCTCATCATGTGCCTTGGCAGCTCACCCACGGATCACCTCTCTTTATCCAGAGCCACCTGGAGGCTTTTTCTGCTGCCTCTGTGCTATTAGAGATGGCTCTCCTCTTCCTTTCACCTGTGGTGCCGAGTGCAGTATAGGTCCTGCAGAGGGACTGTCCTGCAAAGCCTCTAATAGCATATTTATGGTCCCCTTAGGAGAACAGCCCTTCTCTTTAAAAACATTTGTTATACAATACTCATGACCTAATTCTAATGACGATGGCCATGTCAAATTTTTAAAGTCATAAATAACATTTTTCATCTCACCATACAAAGCCTGGATGCTCACCAGTAAACTTCAACTGTCTACAAGGATTCTGGGTCATGGGTCAGTCTACAATGATTTGGAAATAAAGCAGCAGATTTACAAGATGCTAATCAGCAATTTTTTTTTTCTCACCAAAAATTATCACAGTCAGAGTTTCCAGAGAGATTCTGTCCATAAATAAAGACAAAAATAATTTTGCTGTCTGTCTTCAATCTGCAGCTGTGCAGCTTCAGCGTCTCAACCATGTTTTCCTCTGCTGCCCCGTACAAAAACCAGCATTACGCTGATCTGAAGAGGGACTGTATCAAGAGCAAGACACTGTTTGAGGATCCAGAGTTTCCAACCACCAATTCATCCCTTTTTTTTAGGAAACCACCTCCTGGCATTGTGGAATGGAAACGACCAGGGGTAAGGGGCAGTAAGTGGTGGTTGTAGTCCATCGTTAACATCCACCAGTGAATGAAACTCACTGCATATGGTAGATGTAGGTCAGACTGGAGTTAAAATGTATTGTTTCATATTTTCAATTTAATTTAATGGGTGACATTGTCTCATAACTTCTTTTTATTGAATGATATTGTAGGAAATAACTGAATCACCTCATCTCTTTGTGGAGGGCATCAGTTCCCACGACCTAAACCAGGGTGTTGTGGGAAACTGTTGGTTTGTTGCCGCCTGCTCCTGCCTGGCTTTAAAACCACATCTCTGGAAGAAGGTGAGTTTACTTGGAGTTTTATCCTAAATTTGCAGAAGTCTACTCAAGTCTTAAAAACCAAATTTGATGTGCTTTTGCTCTTTTTTATGCACAGTGACTGGGTGTTAATAAAATGAAGTCAATATCAGTGTTTTATTAGAAAGTTCCTTTATAATTAACAACAAAACTGATAAATTCTAAATTACATAAAAAAACAAGATCTTGTGAACCTTGGCAATAGTGTATCAAACATCTGCAATAGACGTCGGCTCTGCAAAGACTCTAAAATTTTTATTAAAATAGAAATTCATTGTTGTTTTCCATTCCTGTTCAGAGGACAAAGGGAAACTTATTGTTTACGTTAGGCTTTGTAAACCACTTTTATCTGACATGAGCCCAACAATTCTTTCACTTTAAAACTTAACGGAGAAATGCTGTAAAAACTACATAAAAAAGTATGTGTAAAA
This sequence comes from Rhadinocentrus ornatus, assembly GCA_037177495.1. NCBI lineage: Eukaryota > Metazoa > Chordata > Actinopteri > Atheriniformes > Melanotaeniidae > Rhadinocentrus > Rhadinocentrus ornatus. The sequence continues at coordinate 8,370,364 of JBAMHW010000017.1, forward strand.
GCCAAACACTTCAGAGCGGAGGTGTGTGTTTCGACAGGTATTTACTGTATCTTTGTAAGTAGATTGTTTAAGCTGTGAAAAGTTTCCACTGATATGATTAAATTCCTTACAAAACAATAAACCAAGTTTGTGATTACATGGGGGTTATCTACGTATCAGTATTTTAAACCTACATATGTACTTTGTTAATAAATAATCTGTATTTATTGATGCATACAACCACATTTAAGGACACAAATTACAATGGTTTTGCTGACTAATTTATGCTGTATTTTGTCATGTCAGTCAATAATTCTTTCATTTTGTGTTTTTAGGTCATTCCTAACTGGAAGGAGCAGGAGTGGGATCCCAATCACCCACAAAACTATGCTGGGATCTTTCACTTTCAGTTCTGGATCTTTGGGGAGTGGGTAGATGTGGTGGTGGATGACCGACTGCCGACCATCAACGGAGAGCTCATCTACTGCCACTCAAAACAAAGGAATGAATTCTGGAGTGCTCTTCTGGAGAAGGCCTATGCCAAGTAAATAATCTTAACCCAGATTTTCCCACATAGATAAAAATACTTCTTTTTTTTTATTTGGTTTTTGATGTGTAGCTGAATGAACATGTTGTCTTTAAAGTACGGTCACTTATGACAAAAAGTAATACTTAAGTATGTGTAAAAGTAATATTTATCACTTCTTATACTACATTTTAAATAAATGCTACAATAAAACAACTATTTTGTACTTTAATTGCTTCAAGTCAGATTTGAAGTTTTAAATCAAAAGTGGAAAATCTGTGAGCTGTTATTGTATATAAATTGCAATATACTGCAATGAGAAGGTTTGCATTTTAAAATAAATTAGAGAGTCTTCCCACTAAATTTGTTTCCCTGCTTCCACTGCGTCCAGGCTCTCTGGCTGCTATGAGTCACTGGAAGGGGGAAACACAGGAGATGCTGTGGTGGATTTCAGTGGAGCTGTGGCTGAAGCCATTAACCTGGAAGCAGAAGCTTTCTATAAGGACCAACAAAAACAAGACCAGCTGTTTGACGATCTGAACAAGGTGTATGGTCGAGGAGGAATCATTAGCTGCTCCATCAGGGTTTGTGCTTTTTCAGCTTGTTTGCTTCTTCTGTCTGCTCTTAATAAGATACTGACTAGCAAAAAAACTTTCTCGTAAATTGAATAGGCACAGCCTCACGAAATTGAGCTGAAAATGGCAAATGGGCTGGTAAAAGGCCATGCTTACTCAGTTACTGCAGTGAAGCGAGTGCGTTTGGGTCATGGGTTGCTGGCCTACTTCAAAAATGAAACCATTCCTCTGATCCGCATGAGAAACCCCTGGGGCAAGATAGAGTGGAATGGAGCCTGGAGCGACAGGTGAGGAGAAAGCATGCAGAAAAAATTTTGTAACATGTCTTTGGAAGATGTGTGTAAAAGACTAATATGACATCTTTCATTAGCACAGTCTTAAATATTTAGATATGTTGTCTTTTGGTTTATCATTTATTTCTTTTTCTTGCCATTTAAAGAATGCAGTTAACATTTTAAATGTTTTTGGCCACGTGACCGTGAGCTTTTCTTAATGTTGCTAGGGTTATATAACCAAGGTTTGGTAAACAGAGCAGAATGTCTTCTATCACTTATTGAGTGCATTAACCATCTTCTTGGCTTTACTTCTTTGTTAGCTCTGAGGAATGGTCACAGGTTGGCGACACAGAGAGGGGCAACCTTGGCATCACCGTGGAGGATGATGGAGAGTTCTGGTAAGTGTTAAAGATCCTCTAATTACCAAACATCATCTGTTATATTCATTTTCTCTTGCTGATTACAGTAATAATTTATGTTCGCATCCACAGGATGTCCTTCACAGACTGGTGCAAGTTCTTCACAGATGCAGACGTTTGCCGTCTCATCAATACTTCACTGATCAGCACTGATAAGACGTGGCACGAGTTTGTGCACTTTGGGAGCTGGACCAAAAACACAGACCCTTTGCTAAACCGCTGCGGCGGATGTGCTAACCAGAAGCAGACGTTCCTGCAGAACCCACAGGTGCTGCAGACTCTGAGTGAAATCTCCACTCTCATCACCTGCCTTCATGCACACGTTTATACTGCTGTAAACTCAATTATTTTCAACTTCTTTTACAGTACTTAATTGATGTTACCAAGGAGCCCGACGAGTTCCTGTTCTCGCTGCAGCAGAGAGACATGAAGATCCACAGAAACATTGGTCAAGGAGAAAACCTAACCATTGGCTTCAGTGTCTTGAAGGTATATTTTTACCTTGCAACATCATTCAATTTATTTATTTATTTATCCAAGAGCAGAGGCTGCAAATAAATAAATACAAAAATGAATAAATAACAAACTTTAAAAATAATAATTCCCATCCTAGTTTTTCCCAGCTCCAAATCCTAAAGGATATTGCAATATTCTATATATTGTTTAAAATATAAAAAACAGATGTTTCAGCTAGTGAAACAATGAAATAAATAAATAAATATGTAATGCTATTTTTTTATTATTAAAATTTTAATAAAATAAGTACATAAACTTGAGTTTGCTTTAAAAAACATCAGTGCTCTGCCGCTTTCAGATCTTTAGGGATGCTGAAACAATGAGAGAACCCTCGTTTATGACAAGAAGTGCAGTGTTTTCCATGTTTGGCAAGTTGTCAGTTAACACAAAAGGACTTCTAATTATCAGGGGCATTAAATATTGATTTGTCTTTTGTATGAAATGTGCTATATAAATTCATTTAAATTGCCAAAAGAGTATAATATATGTGTGAAACACTGTGATAACACACCGTCAGATTGAGAGAGAAATGTTGTCTGTCTTTAAAAAGACATTAATTGAAGGCCAGTTTATTTGGGGGGAAAATGAGAGTAATTTCAGCAGATTTAGGCTTACATTTTGGTCAAACATTTAGCTTGGCCTCAGTTTTCTTCTCATTTGTCAAATAGTTTAGTATTATAAAAGGCAGGCAGACTTTACTTGAGTGTTTTATCAGAAGTAAAATAGTCCTTTCAGCAAGAACACAGAGAGTGCACATAGTTTAGTTATTCCAAGCTGAAAAGCACTGTGGAGCCAAACACTCAACAAAGATTGAAGATTTCACAAAGGTGCAGGTACTTGTGTTCTATTTCTATTTGTGTTCTATTGTGTTTGTTTGGCATTATTTTGGGAAGATTTTGCTGGGCAGTTGTAGGATATTAAAAAAGAGCAATGCATTCTCTCAATTGTATAGTGTGCTGTACAGATATGAGGCCTCAACCTCAGAAAAAGCTAAAATCTAAAGAGAATATTGCAGGAGAGTCACAACCCACATGTTTAGCTCTGTTACTCATTTTACAAATGCACAATTCTTACAAGTTATACCTTTCTATTAAGGTGTCAGGCTTCCTAAATATGTGTAATATACTTTCTATTGTTATTACTGAAGTGGAGAAATAATCAACCAAACCCCTTTTTTTTTATTAGCTTGTCACATTCACATGAGGCCATGCAGCCATATCAAACTAAACTGATATCATATTTCTCACAAGGGTTTTTAGTTGTCAGAGATCTGGCTAAGTTCAAACACACACCATACACTGTTATCACACTGGCAGTGGTGCTGCTAAATGTGGTACATTCTGGATGGCAATAAACACTGAGCTGACACTAAGAGCCTTGGGTTAAAAAAAATAAAATAAAAAGTAGTGTACAACAAGCTGTGTGCACACATCCTGCCAAAATGTTAACCTCTATTTGACCCTCGTCATCTATGGTCTTGCAAGGTGTATCCTCCTCCTTCATCTGACTCCAGACCATGGGTTCTAGTTTTCTGAGCTTTGTTACTCACTGTCCATGACCTTTTTTTTTTTTGTGCTGTTTGAGAACTGAGTCATGCTGAGTCATACAGTGACTCGCAGTTTTTATCAAATTTCCAGTCATGATCATTAAATCAAAATCTAATCAAGTCATTGTCCTTAAAGGAGTTTGAAAACTATTAATTTCAAGCTTTTAGAGTTCACACTCATTACACTATAATATCCCTCATCCATCTATCTATCCATTTTTCACAACCACTTAATCCAATCCAGTGTCACTGGGAGGCTGGAGCGTAATCCAGCTGCTGTCAGGCGAGAGGCGGGTTACACCCTAGATGAGACTCCATTTTAGGGTTTTTCCTTTTTGTCAATTTTCTCAAATGGTACACTATTCATACCAGTACAAGAATTACAGATTTATGAACTAACAGTATTCCTGAGTAATTTCACCTATGAGAAATTCAAATGTTATTCATTCTTCTACCAGCAGGAGGCAGTGTGAATATACATATACCTGTATGTATCAAACAAGAAACATACTCCTCTGTCTCACAGTTTATGTTGGATTTGGTGAACAAACATTTGTAGTCCATGCATCTAAATCCTTTTGTATTAATAGTAGATGTGCATTTATTTGAATATGCTTTAAAAAGTAGATGTTATAGTATTTGATTGTCAACATTGGCATCCATAATGATTTGATTATAATATGATATCATTAAAGTGTGTAGATAGAGCTTGCTAAAGCAATAGTATTACTGCTAATTCAGATTATTTTTATTTTTAAAGTACATGGGTTTTATTCATGGGTTTAATACATTAATCATATTTAAAGTTACAATAAAATCTGAATCCATGCAACATGTACTAATAGGTGTAAAAAATACAGTAACTGACTCAGTTATAATTTTTTTTAATCATTTATTTAATTTAATGACGACAATGCACATTAATGAACACTTTGTACAAATACATGACATTGTGTAAATATCCCGGATTTAGCTAAAAGCTATTTTCTATCTGTAGTCCTCGGACATTTACAGACAAGACATACAACAACAGATATCATTTACGATATACAAAAAACCATCTACAAACAATATATCGCACACATGATGACATGACACATAATGGACTAGGACTGGGAAGTTCAGATTAAGTACTACAAAATGTGTTATGTTGCACGCCATAACTGTAAAATCTAAAATTATTTTTTAGGTGGAACTAAACAGGAAGTATCGAATGCACGACATCCTGACTCAACAGCCTGTAGAGACCTCCACCTTCATCAATGCTCGGACAGTGTTTATGAGGTGCACGTTGCCTCTGGGTCGATACGTCATCATCCCCACCACCTTCAAGCCTCTGATACTGGGAGACTACATGTTAAGAATTTACACTGAAATGGACTCAAGCTGCCGGTATGACAGTGATGATAAAAACAGTATTAAAAGCAATGATAGGGTCAGTATGAAGCTAAATCTGTGTTGAATCAGATGCTTGGCTGGTCTTAATGATTGCAGATAGAAGTAAAATAGTTATTGTCTAACAATTATATTTGAGGGGAAACAGCTATTCTGATAAATGGTTTATTTCCAAGATAAACACCCTGACTTGTAGTCTGGAGAATAAAACTATCACATTAAATCTTGTATGAAGTAAGATCTCCCTCTTTCTGCTTATTCTTGGCCCAAGATGTTTTGTCCAGATTTTGCTTGGTTTATGATTTATTTTTTTTTAAACCAAATCTAATCAAATTCAATCCAAGTAAAATGTCTCACTAAACTAATGCTGGGTTTATTAAAAAAGCATTACGTTTGACTTCATTTTGCTTTCCTCTCCTCTCTCACAGGGAACTGACAGAGGACAAACCAAGGATAAATTGCTGGAGTTCATTCCTGGGATACCCACAAGCTGTTACTCATGTCTACGTCCATGGAGCCGAAGGGCTGCAGAACCAAGACAGCACAGGAGGTTAGACGACTTTATACTGCACACCTATAAATTAAAGTAGTGAGTTTAAATCACCAAGATGACTCTTCAAACATGTACATGCAGGTGCTGACCCCTACGTGATTATATCCTGCGAGGGCCGATCAGTGAAGTCCACCATCTGTAAGGACACTCTGCAACCAGAGTTTGCAACCAGTGCCATTTTCTATAGGAAAAAGCCCAGAAATCCCATAACTGTAGAGGTAAGATCTAAACCTTTTCTCATTTGACAGTAGTTGATGTTAGAGACTTGGTGTGCAAGGAGATTGTTGGGGTCATTCCAGACTCAGAAGCACAAAGATGGTGGCATTTCCAACCATTCAGTTTGGTTTTAAGAAGCTTTGAAAGCATCAAAGAAAGGATAATTGTCTCAACAATTAAGCATAGCATAAATTTACCTAAATACATTAATATCAAGATATTATTTTATCAAACATTACACATAACTTAAGTTTACCTAATACTGCGGTTACTGTTCATTAAAATGAACATGAAATTAAAAACACAAAGGTGAAAACACTCGTGACAACACATCAGCTTGATGCTATAACACAAACATAATAAATAAATCACTTGTATAGTCTGACAACCAAAGCCTAATACACACGTTCACATACAGCTGATTATATACATTGTGCTTTTTTTCTATCATTTTACTCAGAAATGCTAATTAACACATCGGGGTAATTGTAGGGTTGCTTAGAAGACCCGCTCTTCATGCTAGACCACTTCTGCTCCAATTTGCTGTAATTGAGGACACAGTACAGCATCTCTGCCTGAATATCACACAACTTAAAATTTACTGTGACCATTTATCATATATGACATTAAAATAAAAACTCTTATCATTGTTTTTTCTCCCCATTCACTGAAAAGTCCAAATTCTATTAATATGAACATATAATTCAGAACCGTGCTAAAATGGCCACTTCGGAGGTTTCGCATGAATTATTTGCTTCACTTTATGTGTGTGGGCCTTCGCAGAGATAATCTTCACACAAGGTTTAGAGCTACAGCCCTAATGCCAAAGGAATATTCATGTTCACATTTATTCTGAAGCTTTATTCATTTATGCTATGGACCATTTATTCTTCACCATTTTAAACATATACTATAACATTTTCACATAATAACAAATATCTTCTGTTCCCTTTGCTATGACTTTAAAAGTATTTAAAAAGGTTGCAGAGATATCCTCATTTCATTATGGGTATGCAAATTTCCACCAGAATCCTAAAAATAGACACATAGGTTTAGGCAACATTAACTCTGACTGGTCTTTCTCAGGTGTGGAACAGCAATGCTGTGAAGGATGAATTTATGGGCCAAGTTGTGTTGTCAGCGGAGGCGACGGACACCACGGACCCTCAGAGACTTCAGCTGAGGAAGAGCACCCGGCAGATGGCTGAAGAGATGCCAGGTAGTATCAGTCTGAGGGTCATCACTGCGACTCAGCTGACCGCCATGTGACCTCATCTGTGACACGGCTGAATTAACAACTTGTGAGACTTATCTGACTCGTGCCACAACGGAAGCAGAAAAACAGCTTCAGCAACATTATTTTGGTGTTGTTTGAATTTTGTGAACAGCTAGTGAGGTGAGAAAGACAGAACGAATGGTAACTAGTGTTATATCTGACTTTTGTTCCTCTTTAAATTTGCTTTGTGTAACTTCAACAAATATTTTTATGCTGGTATTCTTATGAATGTCTTACTTGATGAAACTACACTTTAACACTGCCAGTTATATAAAATAATGACACAATGCAGTCATTATTATTCACAGAAACCTGCTGTATGACAAATAATAATACATGTATGGTCTGTTGCTTTCTTCTTTCCGTTGATAATCATGTTTCAATCCACTGATTATCAACTGCCAAATGTTTACAAGTACAATAAAATAAAAAAGAAACTCATTTTAAGACCAAACACTTCAGCATCACTGGTTTTCCTCCTCTTTTTATTTCAGTCCAGTTCCCAAACTGCAGTATTTAGATTTTTTTCAATTTTTTTTTACACTCAAGACACAGCCATGCACAATTCAAAGTTCAAAAAGTCTATTGCTTCAACCACAATTAAAAATAGTTTATCCAAAACCTCGTTTCCCCGTCACTTGTTTGTCCTCTTTCAAAGATGGGGGAATTTCTGCTGAGGTATGCCAGATGGATCAGCAGTTTTACAAAGCTAGACAATAATAAGAGAATAATAATATTAAAGATAATAATTTAAAAAGTAACATTTTTTGTCTTTGTTCCATTCTCTTGATACACATTAATAGAGGGATTTTCACACCACGTGTACAGGTTTACACATTCAGAAGAAAGGAATGTACAGGAGCAACCACAGAAACAGGGGCACATCAGTGGTGTCTCTTGTCCCGAAATTCGCCTTTGTGCTCATAGTTCAGACCTGTACATCAGTCGGAGGCCCAATGTCCCAGGCTTCCTGACAGGCCACATACACCTACTGCACGCACACAGACTAACACTCAGGACAGCGGTGGTACTCAGACTGGACAGACTGTGTGGGCCCGCACACAGAGTGCTGCATCCATCGGCCCTCAGTCCAGATGAAGGAGCGTCTGATAAAGCCCAAACAGGAGAGGTGGATCCAGGAGTGCACAGACAGTGTGTGTGTTGGTTTTTCTTATCTCCAGGGTGCAAAACATTTATTGATACATACCATAGAGCAACCTGAATATTGTCATTTTAAGTTACATAGTTTTTGAAAAAAAGGGGGTTTCCTGTCATATTTACATACATACATACATATCCTAATGATCTTAACCTATTTGAAGATGAAATACAGTGTATAGTTTGTTTACATGCATGAAATCTGTTGCTTCCTCCCGTCTATTACCACTCGTTCATCTTCTGTACATTTGCTGTACAATGGAGGTACAGTGGGACTAAGCTGCTACCCTGCCTGCACCTCAAAGGTAAGGTGGAAATCACAAGTGAGGCATCTTCTAGTGCACATTGAGGTAGCCCCCTAACACACAAACATGCCCATTCACACACTGAGGGATTCTACATGGGGAACGCCAGACAAAACTACCAAATACACACTCAAAAGATAACCTCTGTACAGGAATAATTTAAACTTTTGAAGAAAGAATGAAGGAAATGTTGGTGAATGTGAACCTTCAGGGTGTGGTACAATCATAAAATGACACTCATTACACTCAGCAAAAAAAACATTCCCCCTCTAAAAACTGCCACACACCACAAAATTCACTACAAAATGTAAAGACCTTATGAAAAAAAAATTATATAAGACACAATTTAAACAAAAAAGACAAAAACTAAAGCTTGAATGAGCAGCATTTAATAAGCAATGGGGATGTGAGGAGGATAAGTGGTGATCAGAGCCTCATTAGATGTGAAAGTTGTTTTATGTTTTCACCTGAGCAGATGGCATCTAATCCAAACACTTAGAAGGAAAAGCCTATGATTCATTCAGCAGAATGAGATGATGAGTGTTTCCTGCTCACATGATCAAGGAATTTTATTCCTCCTTCCACTTTGTGTTGGAGATTGCAAATCATGTTGACAATATTTAAGGATGCAGGGGAAGCTTGGGGCACTGTAGGTGTGACAAAGTGTGGCACTGGACTTCATACTCACTATAACTAAATAATTCCACAGCTTTTTGCTGGGATCCAGGATTTTTATCAGCTGTATTTCAGCACCTTTTTACGACAATCCTGAACAATGGCTTACTTACGTATTACTGTATTTTCCTTCCATTTTTTAACACTCAGTTGCTTTTCGATGAATTTACAGCAGGTTTCAAAATTAAATGAAAGAAAATCCATTTATACTGAATATCTGTAGGTAATCTTGTCTGAAATGCTACCGTTTATGAAAGCATGCATTAAAAATTAGATCAAATGATGGGAACATTACATTTTTTTGTATTGTAGCCAGTATCACAGAGACAGCCGTAAAGCAGCTAGCCACATGAAGCCCGTTGTTTCCAGACTTTTGAAAGAAAACTGTAAGAGCTGCATCTTCTCACTGATATGAAATGGACCTTTGTGAGGTGTTTAAAGCTGACGAAGGCGATTTTAAACTGTTGACTATTTCCCCTGTAGTTGCAGCCCTATACACATTCACACACATAATGACCAAAGATGCACCATCTTGAGATGTGACAATCTGCAGAGGATTTGCAGTGTTTTTCCACAGAGTCACGGTCATGAGGCAAAAGAGTTGCTCTTTCACATCCGCTGCTTGCTGCAAGTGCAGGTGTGGCCTGATCATGCTCCATGAAAGGACGAGAGGAGAGAAACTGAGCTTAAAGCTGCACAGGAAGGAAATCTTTGTTTCTCCATCTTAGTCCTGCAATGTTTTCTTGTTTTCTCTTCCTTTTTATTTATTTATTTTTTTGTTTTGGGGAAACTAGCACCCAAAACATGAAATGATGCAAACAGATGTGCACAGTTTCTTAAGTTTCTCATACGCACGCACGCACACACACACACACACACACACGCGCACACAGAAACTTGTGAGGGGCTGCTCTATATGTACAGAGTGCTGGAGAAGTAAACAAGGAGACAAGGTCTTTATCAGCAGCATGAGCCGAGAGGCTGCAAGGCCAGATGTCCATCCTACACACGAGGCTCGGGGGTCTTTTGTCCTTGTGCTTTCACGGTAAGTCACACAAACCCCTCCTTGTGCTGTCACTGCCACACCACCGACCATCCATACACCCAAACCCCTGCCACTATGAGCGCACACATCACAGACAGGGCTCCAGCCTCAGGTGCGGACAGAGAGCCCATCCTTAACGACTGCTGTTCTTTATGGCTTCCTTCGCAGCTACAATCAGAGGCGTCAGGCTGGAGAGAGGCTTTGCCAGCTTGAGGAAGGAATGCTGAAAACAAGGAGGATGAAATGAATGTATGTATGAAGCCCAGGCGAGCTGCAGCTGGACATGACAAGAAGAAAAGTTTGTAAAGCTGGAAGACTACTATTATATTTGTCATTATTAACCAGTTAATATTTTATCGAGTGGAGCTGTGTTTTTGGAGCTGATAGAGCACGGACAGAAGAAGAAGTCCATCAACTTTGGGAAATAAGCCTTTGGACGTCAGGACGAGATAGTCTGGAGTCGGACTACCAGACTAAATATGTTTATTGTTGAACATAGTTTTGAGATATACAAGATTTAAAATATTTTCAAAATGTACATATATATTTATACAAAATGAGCAAAATAAATCATGGGTGTACCTGAAGCAACTCCTTGGCAGAGCCTCTGCGGTCCACATCCATCTCCAGACAGCGGTTGAGGAAGTCTCTAAATGTAGATGAAAGCCTTTCTGGGTTCTGCAGTTCTGGAGTCCCATTGGTTGCTATCAGGTAAAGTGCCTGCAAGGATGGACATCAATTACGAATATATATATATATATATATATATATATATATATATATATACTCCTATATACAAGATC
>JBAMHW010000017.1:8383946-8401476 GCA_037177495.1 Rhadinocentrus ornatus
TTGTCTTAGAAGAAAAGTTTAAGAAAAAATATTTCACTTTTTGCTATATTAAAAACTCTGTTGCATACACCTGATATTTTGTTTTTTACAAAAATAGGACATTCACAGGGTTTATACAGTAATCAATTTCTGCATGTGAAAAACTGACCTGTCCAGGTAGTTTACTATGTTGGAGTTTTTGTTTTCCCTCATCACCAGGATCTCATTGATGATCAACTCTTTCTTGGGTTGCTGCTGCAGATTCATCTGTTTGATAGCCACCTGAGAAAACAGACAAGGTATTTGTTGCTTAGAATAAGTCGCTGTGATAGAACAGTAATGAAATAGAAAACAGGAATATTTTGAAATTATGGGCTGTATTAAAAATATTCCTAGCAATAAGAGATTTCTGGTGACAAAATTCCTACAACTGTGGGCACTTCCTAAATAAAAAGAATGGCTCAAAGTTTTTCATGAAGCATATTGATCCTCAAAAGTGGTCCTAAGAGTAAAAACTTTAATGATTGTGAGATACAGATTATGCAGGGATTACATTTGTGATTTTATCAGAGCTGTGCTTACATCAAAGCCCAAAACTGGCATTACATCAGAAATAAAAATAATCACCATGTTAAGAGATTTGGCAATTGAAAAAATGCAGCTATGCAGAAAGGATGATTTGGGTCTGACAAACTTTAAATACACAGTCAGATTCAACAAGTAAATAATACACTTTGGGTACATAAGTGTTACTCAGTATGAAATATATTAGGTACAAGATTAACTACAATACAAAAAAAAACAACAAAAAAAAAAAAACAGAAAAAATAAACATGTGTTTGTGATTAGGATAAAATTGGCAAAAAAAAAAAAAAAAAAATAGGCCTCTTGGTTTAAATTAAAGGCTTATAACATTTCATATTTAAGAGCACTTTCATTGTTTTTCCCGCTTGGATAACCAATAACAATATTTAATTCCTAACTAGGAGATTTTAAGATAAATTAGAAGCTAAATGAGAGAAACTTTGGAGGCTTCATAAATACAGCCCCTGAAGTTCAATGTGACTTACCTCTTGGCCAGTTGCTATATCGATGGCAGTGTACACAGTGCCAGACGCTCTGGGGAAGCACATTAAAATCACATCAGTAACGCAACCTGTAACAGTTTTTTTAACAAGGTTTAACTTTTTCTAAAATCTACAAAAAGAAAATATTGTGTGGATTAGGGTAGATCTGAAAATATTTTTGAGGTATTTAAAGGAAGGTTAGGAATATATATGTACGATTAATGGTCCAGTTTAGCAGACAGGGTAAGGATTTCTTTTTATAATCTATTTATTTAAGACTTTTTTTACTGAGGCAACTATTCCGTGTCCTGTTATTACTTATAAGGATGGATAAAATCTGCTGGGATGAAAAGAGATTGAAAGAACCTGTAGGTGTCATTTGATCTCTTTGATATGAAAACACTAGTTACGAAATAAGTTGAAATTCTGAGTTACTAGAGTAGCTTTGAAGTAGTCTAAACTTCATGTCTGAGTTTAGTTGTTGTTACTGATTAGTGAATTGTACATCTTAAAAAACCTTTGCACATACGAGCACATAATATGAGAGTAATGGTTAGTCAAAATAATAGTGTATTCAGCCAGTCCTTATTTGGACCTTGAGGGTACTAAAAACTGACCATTGTAAATTTAAGCCTCTGGTTCTTCCTCTCTCTCTTCAACTAGTGTCACAAGCCATGAATAATAAAGTACAGTTCCTGGTAGTAATAAGTTCAAGATAACCTGACCGAGAGTAAATACACAGCTACCAACTGTTTAAAATGCATGAAAATAGTGAACACTTTAGAGTGGATAACAACATGTTATCCACTCATGAACAGGCAGGCTGGCAAAAAACAAAAACAAACAGTAATACAAAGATGAGGAGAGAGCTGGAGAGAGGGAGATGGTTGAGCTAATCTGGCTCTTGGCCTTTTCGGGATACAGTTCTCATTTCCTGTCTACTTAGTTTTCTCTATCATTCAGCCCTAATCCTGCCCCTGTCTCTGAAACTACAGTTCTGTATCTCCTGCAGAGACAGTCGATTTAAAAAATTGCTCTATTTGTTGATGATCACCAAGACTTACCCTTGTCCTATTTTCTCAAAGCGAGTGTACTTCTTTTTGGGATCCCCCACACTAACAATACTTCCTGAGAGAGAAAGCAGACATTTAATGACTGTCCTTTCTATCTCACTGCACAAATCAGCTCATCACATTGCATTCTGGTAATTTGGGTTGGAGCAACATTGCCAAGAGGAGTGGTCAAGAGAAAGATGCAATCGATGGGTAAAAGTACTTCGTAATCATTTAAGTTATTTACCTTTTTTTTTTTTTAGCATGATTCTTCTTAAGAGGCAAAAATTCAGCTTTAAATGGGCTATGTATTAAACAGACACTGAAAACCAAAAATCAAGCTTGTTTTTTGCATCCCAACATATTGAATAATTCAGAGCACACACACAAACACAAATCAACACAGATAAAAATCAGGGCATTAGCTCAGGTTATATAATCTGTTCAAATATGCTGATTTGAACTTCTGAGAAGATTCAGCATCATTTTGCATCATAACTGCATGCTTTAGAAAATTAAAATATTTAAATTCCTTTGTTTTAGGCAAGACAAAAGAAAAACAAAACAACAGGATTTCAGTTTCATCTTCCAAATATCACAAAAGTACAGAGAACCAGATCACACTGACTATCAAGCTGTAAGAAAAAGAAAAGCATAAAGTACACATACGGAGTCTTTCCAAAATCTCCTCATCTGTCATTTTGGACTTTTTCCTCTGCCGATCAGTGTGCCGATACATTGTGTTGGAGGTGTTCTCTGGCTGGACTTGCGATTCTGGTGGAGTCAACACCTCTTTCACCGGGGTGGGAGGCTTTGGTGGTTCCATGACAGAGCGTGTGTAGATCTGCTTGATGAGGCAAAACAAAACAAAAGATTTAGAGGGTTTTGCACCCAAAAAGCAATGAATTCACAAGTTGTGCTCCAAAAACGCACAGATTTGGTGTGTTCAGGACGAGGGGCAATGACCGGGGGCAACTCATCATCATCATCATCATCTTCTTCTTCCTCTTCCTCTTCTTCCTCCTCCTCATCCTCCTCTTCTGACACAGGTGGGGCAATAGGAGGTTCTGTCGATGATGTTTTGGCACCCTGGATGGTAAGAGATCAAAGTAAGTATGGATGAATTTGCTATGTCATGAAATCATGGAATAAGAGAGAATGTGCAGATCATCTAAAGTCTCCACAAATCTGACAATTTGAGTCTTTACCAGCAGGTGTAAACAGTTCCCAACCAGCTTGAGATCTGGCCAGTAGAGGTTCAAATATTTTATGTAACAAGCACAAAGGGTTTCTGTATGAACCATATAACAGAATCCAATAATTACAGACTAATAATAATAATTATTATTATTGAAACGTGGCTGAAAAACAGTAAGCGATTAACATAAAAATAAAATTGGGGTTATTCTACTGGGAGGAAAACAATTTGGGTTAATAATCTGTAGAAAAATCCTGTTAAAATAGCAAAGGAAAGCAGTATGAGCCATGTGAGAGCTACAGAGACAAGAGTGAGGTTGCATTCAGTGCAGCTGACAGAGATGTGGGGTCTGGTAAGGTGTGCCATGAACCAATGATGAGAATGAATTTTAAGTAACAAAATGTTACATATTTAACTGCTCTGTAGGGATAATGTACTGCAACACTGCAGTGTGCAGTACATAATGAACTGCAGACATTTTCAAGATACTATTTGACAAGTCTGATTCTAAGACCTCAGGCATATTTATTAAGCCTAATGGACCACCTTTTCCCCCTCATTCAGGAAGTCTACTTGCCTTGAATCTTCTTCGTCTCATGGAATGGAAACTCTTAATTTCTACTCTCATCATGCATAATGAAGCAGTGCAGCTTAGTTCTTGTGTTTAAAGGGAAAGGCTCTGTCTGGAAGGAAAGTCCCAGTCTTTCATTTAGACATACTGGGCCTGACCTGCTCCAAGGAGGACTGGGCCAAGACTGCAGTGCAGAGATGAGTGCCTGGTGCGTGAGTAAGTTTTTTTTAATTTTTTTTGGAGAGAGCCATGCAGTAATGTCTATAATGGTGATGAGGTTACAGGCACATTACTGTCAATGTGGATCAAATTATTAAGAAAATGTGCCATACATGCAGATTGACAATCATCACAACCCTCTGTGGCATGTGCCACTGTTAAAAGACCGAACTATGTGCTGTTGTTATAGATACTAAATACATATATAACATAAAATGAAAAAGATCCAATCCTACCCCTATGAAATACCAATACAGAGAGTGATGATGCCTCTGAAATCAAATATTTGTCTGCATTGTGCATCAGCCAGATGGCATAATAAATATTTGGTGATCAAATAGTTTAATTTAGCTTCAAGGCCAATGCAGAGATACATCATGTGTAAAGTAATATGGAGGAGTTACCTTGTCAAATAATGCGCTGCAGGTTCTAAGGCTGACAGGAGGCCCAGAAGACAGCAGTCGGTTCTGAATGTGGAGGTTGAAAATGGGAGGATTTACTCAAAACAAGCCCATACAGTGTGTAAGACTAACTGAACTTCAGAGGAGGGAGGCCTGGAATTCTGGACAAAACGTCCATATGTATATCTCCTAACACAGAGCATTACAAGAGGACATGACAAATCATGCCACCTGAGGACTGTCCTGTAAACAGCCTAGAACATTATTCTCCTCTCCAATAGATTTAATCAGATGTTTGGTATAAAATACTATTTCACCATTCATTTAAACACTACTGTACTATTATATTTGCCATAACTCGTACTTTAGCTCATGCACTCATAATAGTCTTTGAATGTTCTCATTAAATGGTAAACAGAGAGAAATTAACACACTACGAAAATAATGTCACATCTCAGTTTATGTCTCAATACTATCAAAGTTCACAGTAAAGCATACACACAAGCAGAAGTGTTAACATTAGGATTAGTTCGGCTCTTATTTTAATGGGCTTTTTGGTGAGAACGCTTCGACTTCAGTCAATCTCACTATTTTCATCATCTTGCATGGGCTTATAGGAAGGCATTTTTTTACTGTATTCACTTTAACATCAAGCTGCATAGTAGAACATTTACTCCTGCAGAAGTCTACTTTAGGAAGAGTTTGCTATTTTTATTGTCTAGAATTGCTTTGAATGTTTAAACTATAATTATTTCTCATGCAGATATGAAACAACTGTCAACTATCAACTCCCATAAACTATAAAATAACTAAGTAGTAGTTCTCACTGATTTAATTTGCTTCATACCATATTCCATTATATTTTACAGCCTTTTATACACAAAATTAAATATACAGATGTGTAATGAGTTAACACTAAGAGAACTTTTCTTGAATAAGACAACTTATATGATAATATAGGTGAGTATGTTTCATTTGTTATTGCACTGACAGCAGATGTTACATCAAGTGAATGCCTCAATTACAGTCAAACAAAAAAGTACATCCTCTCTCAGTTCTAAGGTTTGATGTATGACGGCGTACTAAAGAAAATAGTCTGATCCTTGTCAGGTTTTAAAATGACATCAATTCAAACTCAGATGAACAACAAATTTTGCCACATGATGCTGTGTCATCATCTATTTCACCAAATCAAATGCAGCAGTGTGTAAAAAAACTAAGTACACCCTCACTGTTTCTTTTGGTATTGTGAAAGTAGGTATCAACCAACTGCTGCTAATCAAGTAAATCTGATTAACTTATCATCAGTAAGTGTGATCACCCCTATCAAAAGCTGTGGTTTTGGTAGTTTGCAGGTCTGGACCATTCGGGTATGTGTGTAAACCAAGGAGGAAACACATCAGCAATAATCTTAGAGAAGAAGTTGTTGCTGCAGATCTACCAATTTTCTTTTTTTCAATAACTGTAAATATATAAAAAATGTTGCTATTTAGCAGCTGAAGAGTTCAGCTCACATCTAATATGAGAATTTCCAAAACTGCATAAAATACTCCTAAAATCCTGTTGATTTCTGCATGTTTAGAGAGCTGAACGGCAGCATCGTTAACACTCAAATGATGAAGGAATAATCCCAATGTAAATGTAGTTATATGAACGGGGTGGTGCTGACTGATGTGTGGTTTGACAGTCAGGCAAATGTAGTTCAGTCATAGACTTTGTGGCAAAAATTATCAGAAGATTTCATACGTGGCTAAACAGCAGAAACTTCTCACATCTTACAGCAAAACAGAGAACAAATCCAAATCTTCTTAATTTCTGTTTCAAATCCCCCCCCCCCCCCCCCTTTCCCTGCTGGGTGTACCTTAAATCTCACAGAGGCAGACTCTAAGAACAAATTTTATAATTTCTTAATTATTTCCAATAATCTAAGATCACGTCATTTTTTTAATTTTTTTTTACCTAAATGTTTTACAATTAAATACATGATCTCTGCTTCCAGCATTCACTGTTACACTTATATGCAACAACTACTTGATACTTATAACATATACTTGCAACATAATGAATAAAATATAATTAATTTAGCTTTTACTAAAGAACTAATATTAGCATGGTAGACAAGGACGGTAGCGGGTTGTAAGCAGAGGTGAAAGCGAGTTGCTAACAGAAAACAACATAACAGTTTGTAAAAGTTTAACCTGCCCAGCAAAAATTTTGAATAATCTTTCAGAGGTTTTGAAAAAAGTCAAGATGGGTCACACTTCTTCAGACCAGTTATGGACTCCTCTTCTTTAGTCCACTTTAGTCAAGTAAGCATGCTTCAGTACTGAAGTCAATGAAAGTCACCTCTCAATGCTATAGACTGTGACAATCCAATACTGAGATGCTCTTGATAATTCTTACTGGACTAACACAGCCATTGGCCCTTTCAACCAACAGCCCTGCATGGAGAGATCCCAGTGTAGTTTCCCTGAGGCAGCAAATCCCACTGCTTCCAATTCTTCTTCACCCAGTGTGCATGGACCAAGGCATTCAAAGCTTAGGTTACACTGGTCAAAGTGTACCTCGGGAATGAGGTCAGCACAGCGGGAGTCCTTCTAGTTGCAGCTGAGCCTTCAGTGAAGCTTGTCCATAGGCATTTTAAAATCTGGTTAAAGTCGATTGGAAATATAAACAATGAGCAGCATCAGCTCTCTCTGCAGTTGCTGTTTCTGTGCAGGAGCTGGAAAACTGTTTAGCATGTGTGCAAAATTCAGGGAATTGTGCCACATAGTCAAGGAAGCAAATCTCTAGAGGGGAACATGCTCATTTTGCCCTTCAGAGGGAGATTTCTGTGTGAAAATGAAGCACCTGGAAGTAACACAGTCTATTCCAGAAATCCCCAGAAAGAGAAAGATTTATCGTAGTGTAGCTGGCGAGGTATAACTGCTCTGAGGTTAATGACAAATAAAGAAAAAAAAAAGCCATATAATGTTGCAACTTACCTGTTAACTTACTGCTCTGTTCTATTAATCAGGATAAGATATTTTTGTCTCAATATATTATTGAGCTCTTCTAAAGCGATAAAATACAGCAGGCACAATGGCTCTGGCTAAGGACCAGAGGCAGGGTGGATTTGTAACAGTCCAACAAAAATCAGAAAGTTCCAGGATGTGACTATGGTCATTCCCTATTTCATAAATAATATTGATTCTAAAGATATACAACACTAATCAAAGTAGGTTTAGTTAAAGCAAACAAACAAACAAACAAACAAAAGAAACAACTTACCAGAGTGTTTGCAGCTATATAGCCATGGGCTGTCTTGTCTGAAAGAAAAAGAAAAACATTTTTTATGGAGGCAGCATGACAAAAAAAAAAAAAAAGTTTATGAGTTATCTTGTGTTTTACCTCCTGAAGTGAAACTCATGTATTTCTGGTTGTTGACTGTTTCTTTGGAGTCGTAGAATTTCAACACGTCTAACACAGCTTGTGGGTTCTTCTTCTGCTCCAGCTTGGTGATGTTCGAGGTTTGCAGGAGCCGCGCCCATTGCTCTGGGATACCCTACACAAACAGATAGAAGTAACATGTTAGAAGTAACTTCAATGGTAATAACAAGGTTTTGCTTTGAGGAATGATTGTTGGGGTTTGATTATTTGTGGATGCAAATGTGTTTCCATCCATCCATCCATTGTCTGCCGCTTATCCGGAGTCTGGTCGCGGGGGCAGCTGCCTAAGCAGGGAAACCCAGACTTCCCTCTCCCGGCCACATTCACCGGCTCACCTGGGGGGATCCCGAGGTGTTCCCAGGCCAGCCGATAGATGTTGTCCCTCCAGCGTGTCCTGGGTCTTCCCCGGGGCCTCTTTCCGGTGGGACGTGCCCGGAACACCTCACCAGGGAGGCGTCCAGGAGGCATCCTGACCAGATGCCTGAGCCACCTCATCTGGCTACTCTTGATGCGGAGGAGCAGCAACTCTACTCTGAGCCCCTCCCGGATCCCCAAGCTTCTCACCCTATCCCTAAGGGAAAGCCCAGCCACCTTGCGGAGAAAACTCATTTCGGTCGCTTGTATTTGCAATCTTGTTTCTTTCGGTCACTACACACAGCTCGTGACCATAGGTGAGGGTAGGAATGTAGAGCGACCGGTAAATCGAGAGCTTTGCCTTTTGACTCAGCTCCCTCTTCACCACAACAGACCGATGCAGCGTCCGCATTACTGCAGACGCTGCACCGATCCACCTGTCGATCCCCCGCTCCATCCTTCCCTTGCTCGTGAACAAGACCCCGGGATACGTGAACTCCTCCACTTGGGACAGGACACCATTGCCAACCCGGAGAAGGCACTCCACCCTTTTCCAGATGAGGACCATAGTCTCAGATTTGGAGGTACTGATTCTCATCCGAGTCCCTTCACACTCGGCTGTGAATCGCTGCAGTGAGAGCTGAAGATCACGGCCGGATGAAGCCAACAGAACCACAACAATTGCAAAGTGCAGAGACCCAATCCTGAGGCCACCAAAACAGATCCCCTCAACACGTCGGCTGTGCCTAGAAATTCTATTATGTACAGAATCGGTGACAAAGGGCAGCCTTGGCGGAGTCCAACCCGCACCGGAAACGATTCTGATTTACTGCCGGCAATTCGGACCAAGCTCTGACACCGGTCGTACAGGTACCGGACAGCTCGAACAAGGGGGTCCGGCACTCCATACTCCCGGAGTACCCCCCACAGGAGTCCCTGAGGGAAACGGTCGAACGCCTTCTCCAAGTCCACAAAGCACATGTAGACTGGTTGAGCAAACCCCATGAAGAGGGTATAGAGCTGGTCCACTGTTCCACGACCCACTCCTCTCCAGCACCCCTGAATAGACCTCACCAGATAGGCTGATGAGTGTGATCCCCATGTAGTTGGAGCATACCCTCTGTTCCCCCTTTTTAAGGGGGTGGTGGGCACCACCCCAGTATGCCAGTCCAGGGAAACTGTCCCCGATGTCCATGCAATGCTGCAGAGCCATGTCAGCCAAGACAGCCCTACAGCATCCAGAGCCTTAAGGAACTCTGGGCGGACCTCATCCACCCCCAGGGCCCTGCCACTGAGGAGAATTTTAACTACTTCAGCGACCTCAGCCCCAGAGATGGGAGAGCCAACACCAGGGTCCCCAGACTCTGCTTCCTCATCAAAAGACATGTTGGTGGGATTGAGAAGGTCTTCGAAGTATTCCCACCACCGCCTCTCAATGTCCCGAGTCGAGGTCAGCAGCCCCCCATCCCTACTGTACACAGTGTTGATGAAGCACTGCTTTCCACTCCTGAGCCGCCAGATGGTGGACCAGAATCTCCTCAAAGCCATCCGGAAGTCATTCTCCATGGCCTCTCCAAACTCCTCCCATGCCCGAGTTTTTGCCTTAGCGACCGCCGAAGCTGCATTCCGCTTAGCCTGCCGATACCCATCAGTTGCCTCTGAAATCCCACAGGCCAAAAAGGCCCGATAGGACTTCTTCAGCTTGACAGCATCCCTCACTGCTGGTGTCCACCAACGAGTTTGGGGGTTACCGCCATGACAGGCACTGACGACTTTGGAATGTAAATGTGTTTCCGTTGCAACAAAGGGATCTCAGCAACCTAGAGGTCACCAAGCTGGGACACCTGTCATTCCAATAAAAATAGCCCTTCATATCCTGTAGTAAGAAATTGTTTTCAACAAATAAATTGGGTTTTGAAAATTCTTAAAATTAAATAATTCTTGATTAAACAACCTTAATATGTAACAAAGTACTAATCTTTTCATCTAACTCTCAGTCATAAAGTAAAAGCAGTTTCTTATATTTTACAGGCATGTTACATTTTATAATACCCTCTGATAGACAGTCTTTAAACAGGGTACACAACGATTTTCTTTCATGTCATTTGTGGACATTTTTAAACTAAAAGTAAAACTCTGCTTTGTTAAAAAAATAAATAAATAAATAAATAAATAAAATAAATAAACAAGAAACGCTTTAGAGTCTCTGGAAGAAGCAGTGTCACAATAGGGCTCAGAAAAAGAAGCTACTTGGATAAAGATCAAGGGACAAACAAACAGCAACATACTGTTCTCTATGAAAAACCATAAAATAAGTGAAAGCAGAGTCTAGTTTACAACTGCTTTAACTGAGCTATTTGTGCCAGCAACACATAACTTTACAAATGAACACGGAACTATTCATCCCTGACGTCATCCACAGCATTGAGCAAGTATTTGGCAGTCAAATTAATCAGAACACATAATCCTTAGTGTAAAGGCTTTTATATAGGGAGGCCGAAAAGAAGAGTGAAACTGTACACGTTTCTTTCATTTGAAAAATAATTTTAAGCATCTAAAACCTCAATTCAAGTCGACAAGATTATTGTGTTTTATACACTGTTGCCCTTAAAGTTGGTGTCATTTCAAATTTCCATTTAATGGGCAACGGTGTATAAATCTAATTGTAATTGTAAAACCATTTTGTATTGCAAATCTCACTTGTGACCAGACCATGGACTGAAGCTGTGTAATTTACCATAAAACATTGAAGGAATCCTGTCTATGCTCCATCTGACAGAGAAATAAAGTGATTGTCATTCAAGTCACTTGTGTTACCAAAATACTGTGGAGTAAATTTAATGACCACACAAGTGCAGGGAGTTAAGTTTTTAGAAATAGGAGTTGAATTTTAGATGCACATTAGCCTTCATCCATGAACCTGACTGTCAGGTGAAAGGGATACTCACTGTGAATTCTCCCGTTACAGCATCGAAGCCAACATGAATGGTGTGTTCAAAGTCTGAGGGTAGGGATATCTCAGGACGTTCCTTCTCCTTCTTCTTGTTTGCTATAGAGGTTGGATAAAAAAAATATTATAGGCCTATTTCTAATGTTTTAGAACACCGGAAACTAGTGTAGCAATATGAATCAATGCAGACCG
The DNA here is from genome assembly GCA_037177495.1 of Rhadinocentrus ornatus. Taxonomy (NCBI): domain Eukaryota; kingdom Metazoa; phylum Chordata; class Actinopteri; order Atheriniformes; family Melanotaeniidae; genus Rhadinocentrus; species Rhadinocentrus ornatus. The sequence continues at coordinate 8,395,359 of JBAMHW010000017.1, forward strand.
GAGTGTGAAGGTGAGGAATGACACTTACTCTTGTCTCCCCCGGGGAAGATGGAGCGCAGGCGGACCTTCTTGTTTTTCTCTTCGGGAGCCATTGGAAGCGGTTTAGATGCGTGATTCAATGATGAAGAGTCTCGGGAACTACTATTCATTCTCAAGGGGGGGGCTGGTGGCTTCTCTTCAATATCAACACTATCAGACATCTTTAGTAGCACTCACAATATCCTAAAAAAATTAAAAGGAAAGAGATTCAGAAACATAGAGTGAAAAAACCTGTGTAAAGTGAGAAGAGATTGAGAAAGCAGGAAGTGGTGAAGCTTATAAACTCCTGCGGGAGTTTAAAACACTAGTTTCCAAGACATTTTACTATTTCATGAAAATCTAGAATTTGATTGGAGCTGCATATCCAAAATGTTGGTAGAAGGGCAACAAAAGGCTTAAAAATTAAGGTCCTATATGTTGCAACTAATTAGATTAACTGGAAACAGGTCGGTAACACGACTGAGGATAAGAAAAGCACCTTAAGAGAGGCAATCTTCTAAAAGTAAATATGGGCAGAAGTTAAGCATTATGCATGAAGACATGTGAATACAGTGTGGACCGATGCAAAATTGTGAAGCATTTGGATATTTAATCATCTACAGTACATAATATTATCAAAAGATTTAAAGGATATGGAATATTTTTGCTCGCAATTCAATGGTTGAAAATTAATGTTGAATGCCTGCAATCTCTGGGTCCACAGGGAATTGTGAATACAATATGTTTTTATGTTTATGATACTAGTGAATCATTTCACTCTGCTTTTGTTTATGTTTTATAAAGTGCCCCCATTGTTTTTAAATTTGTGTTTGCAATGAACCCTGGGATATATGCACAGAATGCAATATTATCTAAATCTTTTTGCCCGTAGGTTATTATTTTATCATTTTTAATATCAAGGCTGGCTGCAAATGACAAATCACTTGCTAAAATACATTTTTTGGACTCTTTTGGGGATTTTTCTGTAACCACAGGATACTCTACGTCATGTACATAATAGTTTGAAAAAGACCATCTTATAAATTTATCCAGAAATGGTGTATATTAACAAGTTCTCTGCACAGATACTTCATATAACAGATTTAGATAGGAAACACAACCTTATCCTATGTGAGTGGGGGGATATCTAGAGCTGAGGAGAATTCAGTTCAGCTGTGTAAACAGTAACCAGGAGTTGACTTTAAGAGAATCTGGCAGGGGGGGAACACTTCTATCACTCTCATCTTCCATCTACCCAACCGACTACCATCTTAGACTCCTTCACTGCCTCACCCTGAGGCCAAGCCCATCATGTGATGTGTAACACAGCCATCCCAGAAAGCGGGACATCCAGGCTGGCCCCGTAGTGGAGACCTACATTAGCAAACAAAGACACACTCCTTGGCCCTTATACAATGTGCACTGCCTCTGACAAATAACACATGTGCCTTCACAGTGCCCTTTAGGATTTTATGTGACCATCGCCTGCACAGACAAAAATCTGAGGTTACAACATACTCTTTGTTAACTTGCCAAAAGTGCAGGTTTTGAATAAAGAAATTAGATTAGTGGAAAAATGTAACGTGATAAGAAGCCATAATCTAATCAAATGTGTCTCCAATAGCGGCATCATCGCACAAGACTTCTCTGCGTTTTGTGCCCCCCTCTTGCATTTCAAAAGAGACTCCTTGTGAAACATATTTACTGGTGATGTGTAATTTCGTCATGAACTTGTCTGGGCACAACAGCAGAACTGTCTCATAGTTTCCTAATTGTAAAGTTACTCTAACTATCATGCACATCATAAAACCAAATCATACATGACCCTCTTCTTCTTGATGCAGACACTGTTATGCAGACAAATTAGATACTATTTTTTCTTTACAATATACATAAAAACTACAACTTTATGTACTCATGACACTTAATGTCAACTCCCGTTACTCGTGGACTGACAGCTTTTTCTTTTCTTGGACAGCAATACCAGTGTGTATTCATATCTTAATGGGTAAATGTGAATGTATTATTCATACAGTCCTGACTAAAAAAAATATGTGGCAGCTCTTTTGATGTTGAGAAGTCTTCAAGATCAAGCACTGGTCTAAGATAAAAAGACACAAGACAATCTTGCTATTTTTTAAATTTCATAGTATTTTTGATTCTCCTTTGAAAGTGATGTGATACATAGCTGCACTGCTAAACCCTCCACTGTGATTCTTTCATTAGATAAACTGTTAAATAATGACCAAGGCAGATTATTTGGTTGAAGTCAGACTATACATTGCTCACCTTCAAATCTGTCAGTGCTGGCTGGAAATTAATTTTTCAATTCTTGTCTAACTTGAGTAGTCAAAGGTCACTTTATTTGTCTCCCTTGGGAGAAATTTGTCTTGGATAGAGAAAAAATTATCAGGAGTGGTAAATTATGGACATAAGAGACACACTAAAAAGTAAAAAATATAGCAAGATGGAAGTGAATCTTTCAAGCATTTATTTTAAATAGAGGTTACATTAGTTGCATTCACAAAAAGACCTCCCAAAACACCAGCGCCTCGGACAGATTTGTATAAAAAAAGGTGACTCACTCCTGACAGCAAGGCTAGATAATGTTAGGTTCAATTTTGATCCAGCTCAGCTGAAAGACACCTACTCTATTTTAATAATGATTTTACTGTGTCTGCATGGCATTCTTCCAAGATTTTTTATATATTTATAGTGGGTGTGTATTGTGTTGGTGGTTTCTGCTGTGCTGGGTGAGTTCAAGGTGAGAGTCCAGACAACAGCAGAAAACAGGTCCTGTTAGGTAGCAGTTTGGGTGTGTTGCTAACTTGGAAAACTCAGCTGTTTACAAAAGAATGACTGTTGACATAATAAAGAAACAATGAGTAATGGATAAAACCACTGTCAAACCAGAAAGGCATGCTGGGATGTTGTGGATATCATGATGAGGTCTGACTTTGTGCCAATGTAGGCATATGTTAAAGGGAATCTAAATGTTTTAATCTGAAACATCCCCTACTTCGTGCTTACATTGTACTTACACATAGCTATTTTGCTTTGAGCAGGGCTTTCCTTACTCACTGCTACACATGCAAGCTAATGTTGTTAAACATTAAAACATTAGCTTCTGTGTTTCCAAAGTGGTTTTCCCCAAAAACTAAGAAGATTTAGACCACCATATTCAAGAACGTTTTTATCACAGCTGGACTAATAAAAGAGAATATGTGAACGATTAGGCATAGCTGGCAACTTATTTGAAATAATGCACTAACGACCTTAATAAAAAGAAGAAACACATTTTGGAGCTTAATGTTTTACTGAACTGGATATTGAGCCCCTTGTCTTTGAAAAAAGACAATTTTTGTCAGGAAAATAATGACAAATATATTATGAGCTGCTTCCATGTTGTTATTTTTGTTATAGATTAGCACAGTTTTAGGACCTGGTTGGTGAATATTGGACCCTCCCATAGCTGCCAGTTGTGATTTGCACCACTTGCAAATTTGCCCAGGATTGCTTATGTGGGCAAAAGGTTATAGGAAAAAAAAACAACAACAACCAGAAAATCTTGTTTCCTTTCCAAAACAGAGGACACTTAATAAAAGCATAGTCTTAAAAGCTGAAAAGATAGTTACTTGAAGTGTCTCACTTGGTACTGGAGCTGTCACTTTCCACCATCCAGACAATAACCTAAATGTTTTTTATTAATGGTTTAATATAAAACCAGTTATTTATCAGTATTAAAACAATGCTATAACAGGGCTGGAAAAACTTATATCAGATTTGACATTAAGATAATTCACAAAATACGAGCACATTCCAAAGTTACAGTATAAAAAAGACATATAGTGTCACCCAAAGTGCTTTACATTGAATCCTTTGTTCATTCACTCCTTATTCACACCTGGTGGTGGTAAGCCACAGCCAACCACATCTGCCCTGGGGCAGACTGACGGGAACATGGCCACCAATCCATGCCAACGGCCTCTCTAACCACCACTGAACATCCATTCATACACTAGCAATGCTGACACTGGATGCAAGGGGGGTTAAGTGCCTTGCCAAAGGTGGACATCTAATTGACTGGGATGAAGCAGGATTCTACCCCAGCTGCTCCGCTGTGTTGCTTGATGGCAAAAAATGGCAAATTCATGAAGGCCCAGACATTCACTCACATAAAACACCCACCTATTTACTGTGCAGACTTACAGGCGCTCTATCCCTGAAACAAGCAGCTCCTCTTGGTGAAACACACACAGGCTAGTCTGAACATTATAAATCAACTGCATAGGTGACTTTTGCCTGAAATTTAGAACATGTTCATAAGGCCAAACTGCTCTGGTACACAGAGAAACAGCATTTAAATGTAAAACAGCAAATACATGCTGACTCATACTTTGCTAAATGCATCAGAAATAACACTGCTTGGCATGTTTAGGTACAATGTCAGATTTTGACATTAATATAGGAAAGTTAAAATTTCTAAAAAAAAAAAAAGAAGAAGAAAAAAAAAAAAGAAAGCACACAAGCATCACAGACACACCAGCTAGATTTAGATATTACTGTGGGTGTTTTTACATTTCTCTTCCATAAAATATTTAACTAGTCATAAAGGACAGGTTTTCTCAGCTCTTTCAAACATTAATGTGGAATTTAAATGACTAACACAGAAAGAGGCTCTAATCTTGAGCCCATGGCAGCCCAGTAATGGCCCTGCTTTGGGGGGAGGGTTCCATAAGCTTGGCTCTTCATGCCCCTGATTAGGACTTACTCTCAGTTTGACTTGGCTTTAACATTGGCTGTGCTTCTTTGAAGGATGCTGATTACTTGGATGGGATGGACAGTTCGAGGGCATCCAAAGCATACAGATGAAGCACGGATATTCTATTGCCACAGTTCACCACTGTTATCTCTTTTATCTTAATGATGCGTAGACAGCTCTTTCTGACCACTGTTGAGTTTTTCATGAGCTCCCACAACACAACCTCATGTGTAACAAAGGCATCTATACAAAGAAACCCCAAAAGAGACTACCAAACATAGACATTAAAAGAGTGTGGGTTAACAAAACACAGATGTAAATATGCTACTACCCTCCCACATGGCGGGCCTCTCAAGGTCAGGAAAAAATACCCAGAGCCACATTGCAGACGCTGCACAATCCCATTCAATTTAAAATACAGGCTGGAGGAATCCAGTGTTCTGTCAAAGACAACTTCCTTTTAAAGGGAAATTTAACTTATAGTCACAAACCTAATGTGGTCAAACATATAAACTTTTATCTTAAAAATTGTATAACTTTACCAGACCATAGTTGTTATTACATTATTGCTGCACAGCTAACCAGTAAATTTAAAATTTGATTTGGATATTAATACCGTTTTCATGTTTGAATAGTAATGAAAAAAAACTATTGTCTGCAGACAGTGGTTCTATTATCGTCAGTTTTGGTTATGAGACCAGTCTGGAAAGAACTTTTTGAAGGTCTCACCTTGGAATCGACTGTATATTTACCCAGCCATGTCTCATATGGCTGGCATAAACACTTTTAACAGATGTTCAGATGTTTTACACAAGCAGCATGCCTTAAGGATAACACCCAGAATTCAACATGTCAGTCTCACAACAGGCAGTGTAATATCTACCATCTATCTGCCAATAGGTCACAAAACACTGCAGCTTAACAATAAAGGTTGAAAAATATGTAAAGTGTCTTTGAATTAGAGAACCACTGTTATTGACTTTTGCTTAACATGACTGTGTTTTGAATTGCAATAAACTCTCACAAAGTAAAAATATCTGATAAAGCTCATTCAATGGGAGGCTCAGATTTTCAGCGGATTTTTATCACACTCCTAACGCAGAATACAAATTTCCAGTTTCCACATTTTTATTTCTATAACTTTAACTTCAACTTATGCAGGTTTTGTTGGGGTTCACCACACTACATAAATGCTGCCATATAGAAAACTAAAGGAGACAAAACGTCAATGTTGAACTTAATTAGAATTCCAATGTATTCTCGGCTGCACGGTGGTGTGGTGGTTAGCACCGCAGCCTCACAGCAAGAAGGTCGCTGGTTCGAGCCTCGGCTGGGGGA
>JBAMHW010000017.1:8413568-8434848 GCA_037177495.1 Rhadinocentrus ornatus
TTTTTTAATTGCATTACAGGAAATAAAGAACTTTATCACAATATTCTAATTTTCTGAGACAGTCCTGTATATATACACACACATATATATAAATAAAGAGGTTGTGAAACACATAATTTGAATAATACTGTGGCAAATCATACATGTTGGTAAGCTTCTGATAGGCTACTATAATCATGTGACAGAAGGAATACACTGTGGCTGGGCTTCACATGCAGTTTTATTGCCTAGTACTCTTAAAACTAAAAACAAATGGCATCAACAGTATGGAATCTCAATACTCAAATAAGTATCTAATCCGATATTTTGTGTAGCTGTTATCGAAGTATCGACTCTAGAGTATCAATCTGCCCATCCCTAATTTGGAGTCACATCGAGCACATAATAACACTTACACAGAAGCAGTGAGGAAAATTAGCTTTATAGCAAAGTAAACGTAAGTTTTGGAGAGTCTTGTTTGGACTGGATAGTTTCCTCACTAGGATCTTTCTAGTCATTCCTTGAGTTTAACACAGCAGCCGCTAATTCACTACTTTCCCATCCTTCTAACTTCCGTACATGTGACAGCAATTATGAATAGTCAGCATCAAAGTGGGGCAACAACAGACCAATTCAAAAGAAAAAACCTTGAACCAGTCAGCTGTTAGCTGTAAGTCCAAAACATGGACAAATAAAACGTTTTTTGTTTTTTTTTTCTTTTAAGTAAAACAGATACATGGTTGTGTTTATCGGCCAAATGTGTTTATGCCATAGACTAAAGAGTGAATGTGCTGGTATAATGACATTATACCAGGACTGTCACCACAAATCTGGACTCACCACCCAGCAAAGAAATATTACACTTTTTTTATCACTAGACAGTTCTGACCAAATGATGTTTGACCTCTTGTACGATTCAGTTGGATTTACCAGATTAAATGATCTAGAGATTAAATCTTGCACCTGGATTAATATTAGTTTGGTCAGTGGGAAAAAAGGTCATTTGTTACTCTGAATGAATCAATCTGGATGGCAACAACGATTAAAAGGGTGCAACCCAGGTGTGTTTCTTTCATGGTATTTGTGTCATTGCTGTGCCCTTTTGAAGTTGTAATGCCATACCTGCTCCCTCACTGTGAGTTACAATAGACAAGAAGCATAAATCACTTTAATATAGACAAGCATGCCAGAAAGACTACATTAGTATATTTTTTTACACACAAATAATGCTCCTGTTTTAACCCAGTTTCTAACAGAGGATGTGTACTTGTATACTGACATTGCTACCACAATATCTTCTCCTTTGTCACTGCTTCATTGAATCATTCAAGATTATGCTAAATATTTGCCACTGTTTAATTAAATTAGTCCAAAAATATGCTAGCTACATCCTTCCCTGTTGCTTGGCAGTAAAACTGAAATGACACTGACAGGACAACTTGCAGCTGCATCTCAGAGGAGCTTGATTTACTATCCATAGGCTGCTGTCAGTGATCAGGTTTATATAATGAATCCTATAAATATCCTTAGAGGCAGAGCACATCTCTGCAGTGACATTTTGTAATAAGCCCTGTCTGGAATTTATAACTGTGGTGGGCACAGTTGAGGAAAATGGGTCTCTGCATAGCTCTATAACCTACAAGTGTGACTAATAATTGAACTGGCATCAAAATGAAGTGTAGTACTGTGCAAAACTCTTGCAGTTCTTAAAAAATGGAAAATAAGTGATTTATTAAAACATATGCAAACCTAAACGGAAATACAAAATGTAAGGTAAAAAATTGAGGTATTATTGAAAAATGGTATAACACTTAGCTATTTCCTAAATTGTATATTGTGTGTATTGACACAGCACTGCTTTATATCTTGAGTTGAGGTGGGGTTGTTTAAGCTTGAATGCTTCATAGACCAGTGTTGAGTGACATAACAAAAAAAAAATTCCTGTGGAAATGGTTAGGAACATGGCCTGGACTGAAAATGAGAGAAAACATAGACAATGTTTGAAGAAAAAACTTTCAAAGACCTTCAGAAAGCCTGGAGAACTATTAGGTGAGATGACTTTAAAATAGTCTGTCTCTGAAAGCAAAATTTAAAGAAATGACGGATGGGTGACAACTTGCACAGCAGATTGTTCAAAAGACCTTTGCAGTAATTCTGCTATTTACATCTTTCTATATTTAATTACCACACATTCAAGGCATACTGCAGGCATTTTTAGAGTAAACTTTAATTTACTGGTACTCACAAATAAAAATATTTAATTTTTCTTTGGCATCAGTGTTGCCCCTAGACCACTGCAGCAAATTACTAACTGTGTTTGACGTATGTTGGCATACATGAAACCTACGTAAAACTAAAAGAATGTGAACTACTAACATTATCACAAGCGGCTTTTCAGTCATGTTACTGGCCTGACAATGTTGCAATAGCAATATTTGCCAAGACTGGAATGTAAACCAAATGAGCACAAAAGGTCAACATAAAATATACAACAAATATTAATATCTGACACAAAGTGACTGGTAACATTATATTAACCTAGAAGCTTAACTGCACAAGTCAAATTTTAATGTTTTACAAGCAAGGATGCACAATGAATCAGCAGTGTTAGGAGAGTAGAGATCACAATTTGGCAAAAATATAAATTATGCTATGAGGCTAATGATTATTATTAGTGTAATCATCACCATCATGGTAGCCTAAATGGTTTTTCCCATTAATGGCCCAAATCTAGCAAGTCAATTGAAATTATGACTGTATGATGTCCCAGAAGTGGCTCAAGTAAATGAGCCCAAATGTTGAAAGGTAATATGGTGACTGTTAACCTTGTGGTTAAAAAATGTGCCAAATCCAAAATCTAAAACTTGAACAAAATTAGCTACAACCACTGGATCAAATCCAGCTAAAATATGACATTACTGTTGTCGATGAAAAGGGGGCCCCCGCAGAAAAAGTTTGGAAACCACTGCTCAAAACTAACTTTCCCAGTTTTACTTAATTCTCATTAGCAATCAGCTAATGTTAGCATGCTAACTTAGGTTGTGTCACATGAAACATTAGCACGGATATTAAACAGCTAGTAATCTATTTTTTATTCCATTTTGTGCATTTCAGAGATACCTGTGATTAGATCTTGGAAAGTTTTGCCATCCCTGAAACTGTGAAGTGAGTCCTTTTGGTTTACTAGCTGAGCAAAGCCAAACATAAACTCCATCAACAGAAACAGCAAATAGTTCTTGTTTTCAAAAGGAATGATTGCTTTATAAGGTGAAACATTAGTCATGCTTGTATGTGGCATTCTCCTGATGAGCTTTCTTCATCAGTCTGAGAGAAATGTATAGCGCTGCAAATTGGATGGAGGAAATCAGAGATGATGGGTTCTTTGGTTTAGAATCAAATAATCACAGCGCCGGTCAATCACCAGTGTATAACGCATATCAAATTATGGTTTAAATGATTGCATTATAGAGGAGTTTGCTGTGCCTTGGGAGCAGAGGTAGAGGGAAGATTTAAACCTCACAGGAAATGCTGATACATGAGAAGAGGTGAAGGATGTGTAGGTAAATCCCAAAGAACAAAACTTTCTGCTCTGGGCATTAGTGAAGTCTGTCAATATCCTTTAAAATACATTTAGTTAAAACTGTGCAATTTTCTTAGAGTTTATATTGACATCAAACACACTCACATGATATATTTGTATTAAAGGTTTTAGATTATTTGACTAAACTGACTCATTCAGAGTGACCAACTGTGATAAACAAGGTCTTTATTAGATCACAACATGAAAACATGCATGCATTGCACATTGGCTCTTTCTACAAATATTTTGCTTACAATTTGATTAGAGTGTCTTCTCACAATATAGCAGCAAATATTGCACAAACTACAATTTTCAAACAGAGATATTTTTATAGAAAATTACGACTTTTACTATTTTTATACTACTTTGCTTGCATTTTGAGACGCATCTCTGACAATGTAAAGTATTCAACTGTCTTAGTTTTTTTATGTGTGTGTGTGTGTGTGTGTGTGTGTGTGTGTGTGTGTGTGTGTGTGTGTGTGTGTGTGTGTGGACAAAGCTAAAAAGAGAGCGCTGGTACATTCAGTGAATTAAATGCTTTTCGTTCCCCCACATCAGATTAACTTATGTAAACCCTACACTGGTAACTTGACAAATAACAAATAATGGGTCATGCTCATCCATGCTAAAGCTACAGTCACTTTTTTTTGCACGTCACAGCAGAGATTATCCCCCAAGGAAAATAATTGAGGTTAGCAGGCCTCTAGCGTGCTGATTATGGGTAACCTATTGATTCATTGAGCTTACAGCAAGAGTTCATTATTCTCCCAATTTTTTCCAAGTCAAAATTAATGTAAGCACTTAGTGTTAGGTACAGTATTTACAGATTACAGCATAGTGTACTCCTTACCTTGGATATTTTTCCTGATTTAAAGGCTATGCTGCATGTTTTAGCCTGCTGTAAGAGAGACGCTGAAACGGTTTTGGATAATGACGAATACTAGTTTGGGCCATCAAACACATTACCTTCATACTTATGTTACTGTAAATCTGTGGCTACCCATAACGAGGAAGAAATACATGCGTTTATGAAGAGACATTTTGAATCATCACAGTTGGCTCTCTAACAGATATAACATTTTTAACCGACTCTCTTTGTCTGTTAATCAAAAGATATATCCTGTGAACAAAATGCTATTGAGAAATCTCATGCATTGCATTATAATCTTAAATTACATAGACGCATTATTATTCCACTTTTCAGGAAGTGACATCCTTGGTTCAGTGTGATTAGTGCTGCAAAAAAAGAGTAGGCTCATCATGAAATCACACATAAGCAATTTAAAACCCTCAGCAAGGACATCAGCTCAGGCGCTGCCAAGAAGACCCTGAAAGACACACCTCAGAATGTAAAACAGGTGTGGAGGGGCAAATTAGTGACCTCTGGGGATTAAAAAAAAGGGTATTTTGTGTGCTTAGAAAGACAAGTTATTATTGACATGTTAGACAAATATTATACTGTAGAAAACATAGACCATGTGAGATGCCAGTGGACAAACATAAAGCTACTGTTGACACAGTCTTAGAATATGTAACAATTTAAACATCCCCAGATTAAATTTGTCTTTATTGAGTGTTTACTTATTTCTGGAAAATTTTAATCGAATTGTGACATGCAACGGCATCGCTAAAGCAAACACAGACTTTGAGCACTGTTGTCCCTCATGAATATTCAAAGACTATTCACATGCACATCACCTGTACAGACGTTTCAATGTTGTATAAAACCTGATTCACTTTTCACCTCTTCACACATTCTTGTCTTCTTTCATTGTTTGTGTCAACATGAATCAGTGCACAGCAGCCACACATAAGAGCACCTATCTCTCAAAGAGCAACACAAAAGTACTATCCATGGCAACACTGGTCTGGACAAGCCCCTCCCACTGACAGCTGGCTTATTGTGCGCTGTGGCTCTTAGGCTGTCTTGTTCCTCTTTGCTTGGACAGTTCAATAACTAATCTCAATGCAGCCAGCAGCATGTAGCTATGAAAATGAGTAGGGTAGGCCTAATGGAAAGTCATAATCTGCTTGCCAATGTTGTGCCGGTTAAGTGGTGAACTACTTTGTCACTTCTAATGCTCCATAGTACAAAGTTATATATATATAAAAGAAAACACAAATCTGTGAGACTGGTACGAATGTGCAGATCTTGAACCCAGTTCACTACATTTCACCCTGCAGTTTAATTGGCTTTAAATTAAAGGCCATCACAGCATGTTTGTAATCAGTTTTTACTCCATTTTAGATGACATTTTGTTTAACACCCCAATAAACCTAATAATGGGTAGTTTGGCTCCCAATCTTTGCTTCATTCATCCATCTGTCACATCTTAGACACATAATTATGAATAAGCTCAGCAGCAATGATATTTCCTACTAAATCTAAAGTAACTGACTTGAGGAAGCAACTGCTTCCACTGTATAAATACACTTTAGGAACTATGTTAACAGACAGTGGGTATCAAGCAAAATTTTCTTACTAATCATATTAATAGATACTTTGGTTTTTAGTTGGAGACTTCTACAGCTATATATCCATGTTGCATTATCAAGAAGTTTGAATTATAGCTGTTTTACCTCTTTGTTTCTCCATCTGTCCAATATTTAGTCTGATTCAATTCTGACTAAACTGGAATGAATTATACATTATGCTTCGATCAAACAGTTCAGTGAAAAGATAATCACACACAATGTCCCTGATTCAATTCAATTTAGAAAATTAGCTTCAATAACACGTTGACCTGTCCAATGATCCCTCAGCTAACGGTCACTGACAATGATGTCCCACATAAAATGCAAACACACAGAACAAACAGTGGATCCCCCTGATGTTGCAGCACACAGGGCACACACGCTGCCCCCTCCCTCTGTCACACGCTGGCTAATGAACAGCAGGCTCGTGCTCATGACGGAGGAGCCCATTGGGCCACAAGAACCATGTGTACTCACCACTTTCTGCTTGGACACACACAAACAATTGGACACGTCTGAAGAGCTTGGGGCCCAAACCCTGAAGAAGGGCAGATGGTGCCCGGGATTGAGGACCGCACCCACATTAACATGAGAAAAGATGGAAACAGAGGCGGGGGAACAGGTACCCTCACTCCTATTTTTTCCCTCTATTGAGATTAGAGAGAGGGGGTGGCTTATTTACCAAGCACAGTCTGTGCCAGTGATTTGGAACCTAATTAGGGGCATGCTGTCAATTTGACAGTAGAGAAAATCAGATGTGACTCCCATCTTTAAACAAAACTCTTTTTAAAAAAGAATTTTTTTAACACCCATATTAGCATTTCTCATATTAGCCTCCAAAAATACTAAACTCTGACTGTCAAAAGATTGTTAATTTTAATACATCATACCAGTAAGGTCTAAGGTTAAGTGTGGGAATAATATAGTCAAATCTCAGATGTAATGGATTTACCTGCTGGGTCACGTTGCTAAGAGAAATCTGCAGGTGGTCATGGCAACCAGGATTATAGTGAGGAAAAACTGGATTGATGGGTACTAGGATACACATCAATTATTTCTAAGTAAACGGGATAGTTATCAATTTAGAAAAACAAAAAGAAAAGGATCAATTTCATAAAAATCTTAAAGCTGTTGGGTTGCTGTATTAAACAGTACGCCCACAGATAAACCAGCAAGCCAAAAATGTATGCGTAAGACCGATGACAAGAGCACATAAAAGCCTTCCCACTGGAGGCATATTTTACCTACACACACAAACCTTCCTGTTATCACAGCTACAAATTGCAGTGCAGGAGTCTCTCTGGGTAGAATAAAGTCGCTCTGTTGTTTTGCCTCATTTATTATGTGTATTGATATGAGTACCAGCTAAAATAACTACAATATCACTTTTAAAAATAATGTATTTCATATTACATAATAAACCAACTAAATGACCAATTTAAACCAAAGTCTTGTTTTTAATTTCCTGACTTGCAAAACTGATTTACACCATACAATATAATTTCAGAGAAGAAACTCTTGACAGAGAGAAAGAGAGAGAAATGTGATACTGTCAAGGTAAGGTATATTTTTTCCCTTTAAAGTACAGAATGTTTTAAAGGTATATTAGGTCTCCCCCTTGTGGCTGTTTGGAGAACAGGTACATCTCTAGGAAACTAAGATTCTAGTACTGCAGCACCACCTTCAGCTCAGTTTACATAAACACTGTCTCCCCACTGACTGGGGAAAACTATAAAACAAGCAGAAATATTTAATACTTATTTACAAAACAGATGGGGAATGTCAATCCTTAATTTAATGAAAAATCTGCTTATATGTACTCTTTGTTTGACTCGTGTTTCACTTACAAACTATTTATTAATTGATGTGTTAATTCTATTATGCAGTGACTTTTTAAGAAATAATATATATTTTAAATCATTCTGGTTGAATGTCGTGCTGCTGGGATGATTTCTGTAGGTTATTCTGGCACTTTCAAAATGTGTTGTAATACATTATTAACAATGGGAAAGTTGTTTTACATGTAGAAGCAGTTTACTTTCTTGCTTGTGTTCTTATTCTCAGATGTAAGTCGCTTTGGATAAAAGCGTCTGCCAAATGACTGTAGAATAGAATAGAATAGAACTTAACCTTCCACAGCCCTAATAATTCCTAGAATAAGACAACAAATCCAGATGAGATGAAAAGGATACAGTATAGGGTGTATAGGATGGTTTTTTTGTCATTATTTGCTCATTTTAATTGGGAATATATTCATTCATTCATTCATTTTCTTAACGACTTAGTCCAATATAGGGTCTCGAGGGGCGTGATCATATTCCAGCAATTAGCAGGCGAGAGGCAGGATACATCCTGGACAGGTTGCCAGTCCATCACAGATGGGGAATATAAGATTATCAAAATGGATGAGCTAGGAACACTAATGAGGACACAGCAGAGCTATCAAGAATGCAGTATTATGTGTTTTACTGAAACCACAACAGCTCCTCGACTTGAGAGAGCAGACAGCGCATGGTGAACTGCTGCCTGTGAGTTTCCATCCATGTTGTCTACCAGCACATCACCTAAGTTACCAGCGACACTGAATCCGACATCCTCAGATCAGTTGATACCAGGCAACAAAAACCCCAGTGCATTCATGGCTACCTCTGGGGACCTCTGCTACACTTTAGCTTTCTTATGTATAAGTCAAACATTCGGACACACCTGCCCATGAAATTTGGACTTTTTTTTAAAACTTACATAATGCAAACTATATTTTGTTCCTTTGTTATATATCATTAGAGGCTTGATTTATGCAGGCAACTTTTTCTACAGAATAATCGAGCAAATAGGTTGTAAAGTCATCCATCTGATCAAAAAGCGGAATCTGATCAATCTCATGGCTAATCATTAGTAAAACCTAATGAAAAGCTGTGTTGTGGTGAACAAAATTATCTGAGGATGGAAGTGATAAGAATCCACCTTGCCACACTCAGGAGGGCAATGAAAGGATAAACAAGTCTTTGTGGGTTATGATTTAAGTTGACTAGAAAGATACTAAACAACCAGGAGCTGGTTTATATATTGGGTCCTCGGTTGTAATGCCCTGGTAAAAACTTCTTTTTTAAAGTCCTTACCTAACCTTTGACTTTAAGCCATACTTCAGTTGTCCTTGTGACATAAGTCATATTTCTGTCTATTCAGAAAAATGACTTAAATGTACAAAAGATAATGACAGGTATATTAATTTGGGGATTTTACCTATTTAGTGTATTTGTCAAACACTGTGGTTATGGTATCTAAGCCAATTAAAATGTAATAATAAATAAAGCAATAAGCTAAACCATTCTCTAAATGGGCTACCATTGTGCTGGACAGAAGAGAGACATATTATAAACAAAGGGCAGATATTTAAAACTAGTGGTGTCTTCCCCATGAGTGAATGACCTACAAAGCCACTTCAGAGCTAGGTGTGTAATTATCCCTAAGGCAACAAATCCAGGTTTATTTTGTAGAAATTAACAGCCTCTTTCACACAGGTTAATATTGATGTCCACAAGTGCCACATCTGGAGAACAGTAAACAATGTGTGCATTACAGGGCAGCAAGAAGAAAAAAACACACTGCTCTCCAAAAGAACATTGCAGCCCGACAGCAGATTTGCTAAATCTCACATGGACGAACCAGAAGGCTTTTGGAAAAACATATTGTGAAGACAGAAACATAACTTTTGATTTAACATGGTGGTCTTATGATCAATATTTTTGCAGATTGTAGAGCACATGGGTTGCTATTGGTAATAAAACCATACTTGACCATATATGATTTAACATGGTGAATTGTTAGGTAAAATGTTATGATTGTGTCCGAAAAGTTCATCTCAGCCAGTCATGCATGCTCCAACAAAAAGGGGGCTTAATAATATTAACAATAAAAAAGAATTAATAAATGATAAGCATTGCTAATGTTTTGGTACGGCCAAGTCAAAGTGTTGATCTTAATCCACTGGAAATTTTGTGGAAAGACCTTGAGTGAGAAATTCAATTGAGGAAACCAAGAAATATCTCAGACCTAAAACCTTTCTCAACACAGAAACGGGAAAAGAAAAAGAATCCCCCAAGCTAAAATGCAGGATTAAACAGTTACAGTAAAACATTATTGCACAGTCTCTCAAATGAGTCGGGTAATCAAAGCAAAACTTTCACATGCATTACCATTCAAAAATGCATAATATTGGAACATTTTCCAAAATAAATATGGCGTTTTGGCCTTTTTATTGGTCTTTCATTTATATATTTTCCCTATAGATTTTTAGAACAAAATGATTGTTTTTTATGTCAAATGTGAATATAAAGAAAATTAGCTAACTTTAAGCTGTTTATGGGCACAAAAAATAAATATTCATTTAAGTGATTTTTTTAAAGGCTCATTTAAAAAGGAGAATCTAAAGGATCAAGTATTTAGTTTTCAGTGCCTAAATGGCTTTTGTTTTATAATATTGGGGGGCTTAATTTGTATCTACTTACTGTACTGTAAAGTCCTAACTTGGAGCAGGAAGCTCACAGTTGTTACGAGCTTGCGGGTTTTGGAGATCTCCGCCCCAGTCATATTGGGCTACAGCTTGGAGCCCGGATGCGCCGCCATGCCGACTCTGTCAGCAAAAGGAATAATTTATTCACCAACCTGCCTGACGCTGGCCGACAAGAGTTGACTAAAGAAGTAAATGAAGCAGACAGGGAGACACAGAAGCTTTTCCCGTGTACAGACCTGAACGGAATATATACGCGCGTCCATGTTCCTTACCTGTGTTGAGTTTATGTAGACACTTGTGTGCTAGCTACGCTAACGTTAGCTCGAGCGGAGGGAGTGCGGAGTAGTGACAGCCCGGCCGGAGGCGGGGAGAACTGAACTGCGAGGTGAGACTGTTATTTTGATGGTGACTACACGGCTGACTGCACGCGGGTAGGTGGCCATCTGGGAGATAGTATCACTTTCATATAATCGAGTCAACAATATCATCAGGTACAAGGCAACAGCATATCGAGGTGGCTATTTTATTGTTTATCTATTACCGCTGTTTGGCCGGAGTGCATCCGAACGTTCACTCGACGTTTCACTGCTCTGGCCCACGATATAGAGGCTAGGAGCTAGCTTGCTAACTACTGTCCAACATAGGGACTCCCAAACTTTTCAGGTCAGTAACCCCTGGGTAGATGCGCTGCAGATGCCAGGTTACCACTCTCAAGGGGTTTAGTCACAGAGACGCACTGACTGAGAAAGTGGGACTTTTGCTGAAAATTTAATGCGATGTTGGTAAATGACAGTGTAAAGTAAAGGGTTATTTTATACACCACCTGCTGCAAATGCAAGTCTTTAATCACGAGAAAAACGCATGGTTTTTGTTTATTTATGAATCTTGGATATACAAATGTTTGGACTTCCTAGATTCCTCTAAAATCCAGTTTTAATGTTGGCTAATTTATTGAATGAACAGATCTTAGTGCATCTTGGGCCAGATTACTCTGAAATGTAGCCAACTAATAATAACAAATTACATTTCAAAATTATCCAGTATATCACACATATATTATTTTAACTGGAATATTTTTATTAGATTTTGTTAACAAAATAAAACATTAAAAATTTTCTCAAAGATAAAAATGACAATGCTGCAAAAGTAGTTATGCAAATAGTATTTAACTTTTCTATAAACAACTTTAAACAATTACTTTTAGGTTTTTGTTGACAAATTGCAAAGATAATTAATTATATTTTAAAATTTAGCCTTATTTGATTTTAGTTTCTTATTTTTGTGATCGTAATTATAAATAAACTGTTCCACAATCCTAAACCTGGCAGCAGCTGGGAGGGACTTGTTTCAAGTAATTGTGTTGATTATATGTATAAACAGCAACAGAGGTTGGAATTTTTCATTCATTCAATAATCTTTTAACCACTGTTTTCTCTAATTTTCAGACCCAGAAACACTTTAATGCCTTTACCAGCTTTGGAAAATAAAGCAGATGTCTGTTGACGAGGATAACGCAAAAACTGTCCATCCACAAGCCAGTTTAACGTCATCTCTGCAGCTCTCTGAATGTAGTAGAGGCTACAGCAGTGTGTCTGTGATGATGGAGGGAGAGGCAGTCACCCCTGACTTTGCAGCTGCTTGTCCTGTCCTAGGTACTGCAGCCTCACCAAAACACACCAGCATAGAGAGCACTGAACAGAGAGCCACAACGAATGAAAACAGCATTAATCGTAGAAACAGTTTCCAACATTCTAAACAACAACAACAACAAACAAAACTAACAAAGCGGCGCTACACTGCAAGTTCTAGTTTCAAACATCCGACATCTAGCAAGAGGAGGAGAAGGGCTAACTCAGAAAGCGACTCCGTCCTGCCCACCAACTTCCTCCTGGGTGGCAATATCTTTGACCCACTTAATCTTAACAGCCTGCTGGATGAGGAGGTCAACAGGGCACTTAATGCAGAGACGCCAAAATCCTCCCCGCTGCCAGCAAAGAGTCGAGACCCTGTCGAGATTCTCATCCCCAGAGATATCACAGATCCACTGAACCTGAACAGCGGCATAGCAGACAGCAACTTTTTGGTGTCTCCCTACAAGAGTGGAGGAAGGAAAAGACACCGCAACAGACACCATGGAGGAGCAGGAGGTGGGAGTGGGATATCAATCACACAGATGAATTTCCCAGAATCAGGTAAAAGTGAGGTTAATACTAGCAGCTCCACACAGCTTCCAGTTATGCTGGATTCTTGTTCTGCACTAGATTCCTCCAAAGAGTCTGACAATTTTTCAAGTGTCACAGGGGAATTGCATGAGCACACAGCTGACAGCTCATCCAGCTGTAAGGAAGAGGTAACATCTGTATCTGTAGAGGATACTTCTACTGCCCTGTCAGGGGGACCATACCAGCACACAAGCAGACGCAAGCGAAGGCGTAACTCAGGCAAAATGGAGCCCCCTGTCATCCACTCTACTCCCATTACTAAGTCAGGATGTGAAGACAGGAGTTTTGGTACAGCAGGATCAAGAAATTCCTTTCACACACCAAGAAGTGGTCTCAGCACAGGTCCAGGACTTCGCCAGCACCAGCAGCCCTACAGTCAAGTAAAGGTACATCAGAAGAAGTTCCAGTATGGGAATTACAACAAGTATTATGGCTATCGCAACCCAGGCACTAGTGAAGACCCTCGTATACGTGTACTTCGCCAAGAATGGTTCGAGGGTAAAGATGTTCTGGACTTGGGGTGCAACTCGGGCCACTTAACACTCTACATTGCCAAAAATTTTAGACCTGCACGGATATTGGGCCTTGATATTGACAGTAGTCTGGTGCATGCAGCTCGTAAAAACATCAGACATTATCTGTCGGAGCTACAAACCAAGGAAGCCAGGCGTGTTGTGCAGGGGAAGGAGACCACTAAACAGGAGGAAAGAAATGGAAATGAAAGTCACACGGGCACAGAAAAGAAGCACAACGACGTGGAGAGCAGCGATGAAAACGGGAAAGCGGGGAAAGGACAAAGAGACCCTACAGAGGCTGTAAATGACAATGATTCCCGCCACACAGACGAGATGAGCACCCAGAGGCGGGACAGCAAAACGGAGAAAATGGAGCAAGAAGATTGCAATGCGCCCCCTGCTGATCACTCTGTTAGCTGCACCTTTCCAGTGTCCCTGCGAATCTCCAGGGGACCCATTGCTGCACCCCTACTGACAGAAGCATCCACAATTAAGCCTGGGGTGTTCCCCTCCAATGTGTCATTCATTAAGGTAAGGTGGCACTCTGAAATGTGAGAATACTTCATGTGTTTGACACCTGCGCTGGAATTGTTTTTTAAGCCTAGATAGCAATGTAGGTACAGTTTGCTAATGCATGTGTTATTTGTTCACAATCTGCCCTGACCTCATTAATTAATTTAATACAATTTTTACATTAGGAAGCTTCTTTGGGAAAAAAAGCCTACTAGAGATGGGGATCTCTATAGCCACTTGCAATTCTGTTTGATTTTTATTTAGAATGCTGCAATGTGATTAGAAAGCAATTATTGATGCATCTTGATGCGTCTCTTTTTTTGCATTAGACTGCATAGGTGGTTTTCAATCACTGATCTGATGCAACTTGCTGGAAGCAAGCTTTCCTTTACACCTGGTTATTTCTCATGTATCAGCTCACTAATGTTTTGTTTAGAAATGAAAAGCACTTTTCTCATGAATATGTAAAGATTATATTTCTTTATAATTACAATATAATATATATTTTTTTTTTAAGTGTTTAGTTGTTTTTGAGCCAGTCCTCTGGCTTTGTGTAGCAGCTACATGAAATGGTTTAATACAGACAGCATAGAGCTTCTGAACAAATCAATTGCTGCCTCCTCCACTTGAGTATCAGAGATAATGGCAGTGCAGCACAGAGCTCATTCTGTAAATCACTAAGATGCCTTCTGTCTGGACAATACAAGCTTGATTTGAGGATGACATGACAGAATTCCTGGTGTTTGACAAACACATCCACAGCGCCTGTTTGTGCTGCGAGTGTCATAGAAATTTAGTCATTCACAGTTGACACCAGTGTGTATGGACAGGAGGCTGATGTGGAGATAGCAGCTGGATGAGGGCTTCATCAGGGTGTGTGCCTTGTTTAGGCCTGGTGTTAATGTCCATCACAAAAGCAGCTGAGCAACACAAACAGGGCTCCAGAATAACTTTTAGCATTTGTTGCACTGGTGCGGCTAACTTTTTAATTAGGGTGCACCAGTAAATAAATTTGGGTGCAACCCCAATTTTCACAGCGTCATTCTCTGCAGCTCATTTTACTACATTTAAGGATTGTCTTCTGATCATTACACAGAGATATCGATGGTTATTTAAGATATTGTGAACAATAATGAGGTTTAGAAAATAATTTATTATTTGAAGCATGAATGTTTCAAAGTCAAAAAAGAAACGCTGCAGAGGTCAAAACACTTCTACTCTTTTCTGATTCATTTTGCTCTGGCACGGTAAAAAAAAATCTTCAATTAGTGAGGATAACTGATAACCACATATGAGCAAATTCTACCATTTTCCATGTGTTTCAACTTACTCCAGTTTCCGCAATACTCGTCTGTCTCGTTTGTCACAATACCGGATGTCTAATTTGCACCGGTCCTAAATTCAAACCATGACACAACTCGGTGTTCTACTGTAGATCAGAGCCAATCAGACCCAACTCCTTCTCTTGGCTTTTTTATCAGGATGTTATTCTTCTAAGCTCAAGTAAGGTGACAAAGAACCACAGATACCACTAATTTTCTTTTCAATCCAATACCAAGTAAAATTCAAGCTGATATCAGTATCAGCAATACCGATCTGATACCAGAACTTTGTAGTAGGGCTGGACAATAATTCAATATCAATATATACCGCAATATACTTTTATTCAATAGCGGTAATATGAGTTTTGAACAAATTTCCGATATTTCGATATACATATAGTGTAAGAATGCAGCGTTTAACTGACTGGCGTTCAAGCCGAACAGAAAGAGGTTGCAACACATTGGCTACGTAAGTAATGACGTACACCACAGACACAGAGCCTGACCAAGCCCAGCAGCAGTAAAAAAAAAAAAATTTAAAAAAAGCCCAGCAGCAGTTGGCTGTGCTCAGCGCAAGGTAGAAGGCTAGGCTAAGCTAAAACGCTCTCCAACTGAACAAGTTTCTACAAGCGAAGAGAAAGCAGACAAAGTATTTGATAAGAGAGGAAAGACTAACTCGATAGTACGGAAGTGGTTTGGCTCAGTGTCGCCAACTTAGCGACTTTGTCCTGTTCATTTTCACTCTAGCGATTTTTTTTTTTTTTTTCCCTCAACTTTTTCTGGTATTATTGGAGACTTATGGGTAGCCCCCCAATTTCTATTAATGAGGAGTTTGGACAAAAGTATTTAAAAAGTTTAAAGTTTTGACATGTTCCAGACTCCTAATTAAAAAGCAAATTACACCTAAAAATTAAACTAAAAAACAGAGAAAATATTAACTGAAGAATTTAGTTATATTTCAGTCAGATTTCAGAAGATGTAGCACCAATTGTTGCTCACTCTTTTTTTGTAGCAATTCTGAGCACTTTTCTATTTAAGCCTAGTTGAAGCACCTTTGTTTAAATCTTTAAGAATAACATAATAAGCCTGTGTTATAGTTTAAAGTTAAAGCTATTGTTATTGAGTAAGGTAAAAGTTTTATTTGACCTTTGATGGTGATTTTAAATTACTTTGTTTGAAGGCTAATTTAGCCTTGTTAAATACAAATAAAAGGTGAATATTAATTTATTGTACAGTTTTTATTTCTGAAATGTTATACTGAAGGAGTTTCATAGACTTGGCTAAATAATTTTTAGTTTTACAGGCATCTGTTGTGGGCTATTTTGGCAGGTTTTTTTTAGGTTTTTATTTTGTTTATATCAATATCGGAATTATATCGTATCGACCGAAATTAAGAAATATATCGTGATACAAGTTTTGGCCATATCGTCCAGCCCTACTTTGTAGTAAATCTTAATGTGTTTGGAAAATCCTTTTTAAAGCAGGCAAGGGGAAATGAATTGAAAAGTGACTCTGAAATTATCAATAAAATGCATAAATTAATCCAGACTTAAAAAAAACATCACGTAATCGCAGCTAATGTCCTGATATGATAGTTATTTCCCACTGTATTCCAGTTCGTAATAAACCACATATTTACCCCAAATTACTTAAACATTGATATTCTAACGTGAAAATCAATTCTAAATCATAAAAGCTGCTATCGGTATCGATATTTCATTATCGATGTGCACATCACTTCATTGAATAAACAGACATTCAGAGAGACTATCAAAGTCCTTCACCTAGACCTGTGAAATGTTAGGCGCACCGTGCGACCAAGAAAAGAAGTTAGTCACACTCAGAAAATGTTTCAAAATTGTCGCGCTCTAGCAACCTGGGACATCAGCCCATTTACTGATATTTGTATAAAATCAAATACATTTGGCAACCTGAAATATATCACTATTCAGACCTTGATACATCTGAGATTTGCTTGAATTAATCATTGCCAAATTAGAAAGAACCATTTCAATTGGCTAAGTTATGTAACAGATGCAATTGGAGAAAAGTAAAGGGATTTATATATGAATTATTTATTTCTGTGTCAACATACCTCTGCTGATAAAAACACATTAAAGCTTGCAACTCTTTAAATTCCGATGGCTCAGTGGGAGACGTCTGCATTTGTGTATAAAGCAAATTTTTGTAGAAAACAGCGTTTAAGTGTGAAAGTAATGATTTGTGTGATTCAATGAAACCAAAGCCCGGTACAAATAAACTACAGCAGGTACAGTAAATATTAACAACAAATATTACACTATTGGTTATCTTGCCTATAGTGCATGTAACCTATATCAAATCTCAGGTGATCACTCAGGACAAGTAGTTACAGCTATGAAACAGAGAAGCCAAAAAGCTTTTTTATTACCGGAGTTTGAATTGTTTAGGCTATGCATTATCTCTACATTTTAAAATGTAGATGCCTTAATTATAAACTTATTATTAAAAGTTTTTTTTTATGCTGCATGCAAAATACGTTCATAGACTTACATGATTTGTAAGTCAAATGTTCTTGTAGGGCAGCAGTCAAATTTTCTGTTTGCAGCAGAACCCTGACCTTAGTCTGCATCACATATGATGCAGAAAATATGGGACAGGACCAAAACATATGGATATGATTAGCAGGATGGCTGAGACTCTGCTGTTGTAGAAGCCAAGTAACGAGTGCTGTTTAGTAGGTTGACTTGTGCATCACATCTCTTTGCTATGCAATAAATACCAGATTGAATACAGGATTCAATAATATGTATGTTTGTCTTGTAAAGTTGTGTTTTTTTTTTTTCCTCTTTTCTCTTTAGGCCAATTACGTTCTGGAGAGCGATAATCTTCTTTTGACTCAGAGACCAGAGTATGACGTTATCCTGTGCCTCAGCGTTACCAAATGGGTTCACCTAAACTGGGGGGACAGTGGCCTCAAGCGGCTCTTCAAGAGGGTTTACAACCACCTCCGTCCTGGGGGCATGTTCATCCTGGAGCCACAGCCCTGGGAGTCCTATGTGAGGAGAAAGAAGCTGACGGTAGGAAGCTGATATGATGGGTTTGTTTGGTGTTTGTGAATGAAATATAATAAATATTTTCTTTCTTTCTCATCATGCAGGATAATATAAACAAGAATTTTAAAAGCATCCGGCTCAAACCTGAGCAGTTTGCATCATACCTTACAAGTGTGGTAGGCTTCACCAGGTTTGAGCACCTTGGAGCCCCCAAGTGTTCAGCAAGAGGTAAGAGCAGTTATTGTTTACATTATTAACTAGTTTAACTTGAAGATATTAACCTCTTTGTTTAACCCATTGTCACAGGTTTTCAGAGGCCAATCTTTGTTTATCACAAATGACCTCTGCTGCCTTTAACACCATCGAATATGAGTAGCCTAAACCACCACCTTCAGTCAAGCCAGGCAGCTGCACTGGACTGCAAAGACTCATCCTTTACAGTTAACTATTGATGCTGATGATTGAAATCTAAGGAAAAGAATAGTTGGACCAAAAGTGACATTTTATAAATCTAAGATGTATTATTGTCTTTGACAAATACTTTAAAAAGTATGGATTGAACTTGGGACAAAAATCTTCCAAGTCTGGCCAGACAGTGGAAGATGTGCTCATCTGATCCTTTGAACTATCCAAGTGTTAATGATGCTCCACATTGATGCATGGCCATACCTTATGCTCAAATATCTTTGGTCATTTATCATTGCTTTAATAGCTTTTGCTCTGTGCAACCACTGTGTCATAACACAACATGCACCTCGGGCTTGGGCGAATAAGCAGACTAATTAATCTGGTTGTTTTTACTAACTCTCGATACTATAATCATCAAATTTGCTATACATCTGAATTATAAAACTGAAAAACAGTCAAGAAGACACAAGTGCAGGAGACACGCTTTGATATGTTAATGATGTTAGTCTGAGTATTACAGATGGCATGGTAGTCATACCTTTCTGCTTAAACATGTCATATTTTAAGCCTTAAACCCTGTTGCAGTAAACATGAATCTGCATAAATTTATGTGGAGTCAAATAAAATTTAACACAAATTCAGTGAGACACTAACAGGAAATTTGTCCCATATTCCAACCTTAATATACAGCTTGTATTTGTTCTGTTTGTTTTTGCAAAACCTGGTTGAAAGTTCATTTAACTTGATCTGTTGTAGAGCTAAAAACCCTCAGACATGAACAGTGGCTTATTCAAGAAATGCACATTAGTGAGAATTGTGATCTGTATGTCCAAATTCTCAGTTTATATGTGAATGGTTTCCCAGGGCCCACCACTGATGTTTTGTCTACTTTACAGTCACTAACTTTGACATTGTTATGAGGAAAAAAAACAACTGTCTGGAAACACTTTGTAATATAGATTCTGTCATGATAACATGATGATGGTGTAAAACCTAGCACAGGCTGTGATTCAGAGGCATTAAAGTTAAAATATTGAGTGGAAAAACCAGCTGTCTGGGGCTTTTCTGATCCTGAATTATCTTGAGCCCTGTTATTTTTGCTGACCAGCCATTTTGGGAAAACAAAAAAGTCCCCTACAGTTAAGCCATAGCTGTACCTTGTGTTTTATAGTCTGTGAGGTGCTGACAAACACCTGAGCAGAAAATGTGAGCATCTTCAGAGATGCAGCAGCATAATTCTCAGTTTTATTGGGTCTGACTACCTGAATTCAAACAGCGCAAATGGTGTTTTTTTCTAGTTAGACATGACTTCTGCAATGCTGCAAAACAATTTGCATTTATAGAAAATGGATTGTTTTGTAAAGGAGACCTTATCCATAAGATTTTTTTTAAAGATTTGAATATAAATGTGCTGTTTGTTCTGAAGTGCTGCCAAAACATTTTATGGCTTTTCTGCTCTCTATTGGATAAATTACGCCAACAACATTGTGGTGTTTGACCCACTGAGGACAGGTGAGTTACAAGTTGTCAGTTTTTGTAATTATATAGTCGATGTGCACTCAGCATCACTCATCCCTAGCCTTTTTATTCTAAGTGTCTGGGAAAGAAAATCATCCGTGGCTTTGTGATTGGTACTTTTGCCATAATTGGGGAGAAAACAATGGACAGCATGGATGAGATGTCTCTATTTCATTAAGCGATCAATGTAAATACATTTTGCAAATCTTATTTTCATATTGTTCATAATTGGTTTGTGTTTTTTTCCCCTTGTTTTTTAAAGATGTTTGCTGCCAATCAGTCCTTTGTTTTTTACTTGTACTTAAAGATTTATTAATCCAGCTTTGTAACAACCAATGAATGTGTACATTTTTCTGATATTTGTGCTTTGTTCTGTTCTGGCAGGCACATGGATTGTTAGATTAGTTCTTGATTTTGTTTTAATGATTTTGTTTTTTGATAAATTGTTTGAGAAGAGAATTTGTGTCAGCGCAATCTTATTTCCCATTATTTGACTGTGTAGGCATTTTTAAATTCTTCAAAACAGAAATAGTTTGCTTTTTGTAACAATTTATTGAAACATGAAAGCTACATTTTGGCCCATTAGCTTACACTTTATGCTCATCTAAGACAGTAAGACTCTTAGACTTCATTTGACCCAGTGCTGTAATTTAAAGGGCATATTGCTTTGTTTTTTCTTCTTCTTTTTTTTTTCCAACTTTTTGTCAACTTTTTATATGAGAGACCTATAAACCATATCATCGAAGCAGTGGTGTCCAGATTTGAACCCAATTTACCTGACTTTTTAAAAGTCCAAGTATTTAAGCTAAACCATGTTTTTGCTGAAAAGGTGAAATCACATTAGGTTGTGTGTAATGTAAAATATTTTCACTCCTCTTTCAGGTTTGCACAAGTTGAGTTTAGACACCGAAGTGGAAGGTAAAATATATGATAGTACTCATTTTTATCAGGTTTTAATGCCAGTGACAAATATTACCACTACCAAACTATTAATGCTGCAATCACATATTCTGTTTGTAGTAGCTGACAGTACAACTCTGTACAATACTGGATTGAAGTGAGATATATATATATAGATATATATATCTATATATATATGCGTCTGATTATTATCCTAAATCAAAAGCACCTGTTTGAGGTGGATAGCTGCATAAAGACACCTGTCCACCCCATACAATCAGTAAGACTCCAACTACTAAC
>JBAMHW010000017.1:8448235-8471014 GCA_037177495.1 Rhadinocentrus ornatus
CTCTTTCAGATCTGAACCCACTTCCTTTCTGTCTTTCTTGTCAATATGAAGCACACTAGGATGATTTTGACCACAAGTCCTGCAGGTCAACCGCTTATCACAAGCTCTACTCATATGCCCAGCACATAAACAGCCAAAGCAAAGCTCTTTCTCCTTTAGAAATTGCATTTTATCCTTGTGCCTTTTACTTTTAAACTGTTGACAGTCTTCCAGTGGATGAATTTGAGCACAGCACACACAAGTTGAGTTCACTGTTGTTTCATTCATCTTTAATTGTATCAATAGGTATGATGTTTATGGCAAAGCTGTTTCCCTTCGTGCTTTTACTTAGTTGTGGTCGCAGCCGGTCTGTAGTTTTTAAGTCAGCAGCTGCAGGTTTAATGTCTTGAATGTCACCAAAAAAAGGATCTGACAAGATTCTGACTTGTTTCTCAATAAACACAACTAAATCTTTAAACAAAGCTCTGCATGTATGTGTTTCCAGTAAATCATGTGCTGTAATTCTCCATCTCTCTCTTAATTTGTATGGCAACTTACACATGACTGCTTTCATGTTGCTTGGCATTTCCAACTCTTTCATATAGTGCAACTCATCCATAACATTGCAACATCCACATAGAAAGAGAGAATAGACTTGCATGGCTTTCACCTTTCAACGGTCTTGTGCTGCAACCTGCTGCTGTCAAGTATGACTCAAGAGAGATCACTCTTAGATTCAGCCTTATTAAGAATGAGTTGGGCTGAGTCTTATCCAGCTGCAGACGATACTCCAGAGGCAGAGGAGACGACAGGACTCGTGCGCCTGTGGTTGCTGCAGCTGTTGCTGTCTTGCTAGTTATTTGTGCCAAATATCGCGATGACTTAAAGAACGTTTTCTTTTCTTTTAGTTATCTCGCAATTCAGTAATTATATACACACATAGATAAAAAATATGCACACGCATCTTGCAAATATCTTCAGAGAGAAGTTTACTCCATGCCGAAAAAGCCAATATAGTAACTGATTCTACTTATTATGCGTTAGTACCACTATACAGTCTGTGCTGCCAGTCAGCAACCAGTCAGCTATGCTGCATTTTGCAGAGTCTGAGAAAATTGTATCTTCTGTATCCTGTATTTCTCTGCTTCTGTCTTCTGACATGTCATCAATGAAGACAAATGACTTTATTAAAGTCAAGAAATAACAAAGCAACCATGACAGATAGATCAAAGGCTTTATAAGAGTCAAGAAATGACATAAAGCCATATGTTAGAAAGATCAAAGGCTTTATTAAAGTCAACAAACGACATAAAGCCACATGTTAGAAAGATCAAAGGTTTTATTAAAGTCAAGAAATAAAATAAAGCCACATGCTAGAAAGATCTAAGGCTTTATTAAATTTAAGAAACGACATAAAGCCACATGTTAGAAAGATCAAAGGCTTTATTAATTCAAGAAATGTCATAAAATCACCATGAGATATAGATCAAAGGCTTTATTAAAGTCAAGAAACGACATTATGTCACATGTTAGAGAGATCAAAGGCTTTAATAAAGTCAACAAATGGCCAAAAGCCACCATGATAGATAGATCAATGGCTTTTTTAAGATCAAGAAATGACATAAAGCCACATGTTAGAAAGATCAAAGGCTTTATTAAAGTCAACAAACTGCATGAAATCGCTGTGACAGATAGAAGAAAGACTTAATTTAAATCAAGAAACAACAAAGACACCATGACGGAAAGATCAAAGGCTTTATAAAAGTAAAAAAACGACATTAAGCAGCTATGATGAATACAACAAAGGTTTTTTTAAAGTCAAGAAATAACATAAAGCCACAATGACAGATAGATCAAAGGCATTATTAAAGTCAAGAAATAACATAAAGCCACCACGATAGAGAGATCAAAGTTTTATTTAAGTAAAGAAACAACATAAAACCACCATGACAGATAGATCAAAGGCTTTATTAAAGTCAAGAAACGATATAAAGCCACTATGATAGATAGATCAAAGGCTTTATTAAAGTCAAGAAACGATATAAAGCCACCATGATAGATAGATCAAAGGTCTTCTTTAAATCAAGAAATGACATAAAGCCACATGTTATAAAGAGTAAAGACTTTATTAAAATCAAGAAATGACATAATGCCACCATGACAGATATATCATAGCTGCTTTATGTCGTTCCTTGACTTTAATAAAGGCTTTGATCTTTTAAACATGCGGCTTTATGTCGTTTCTTGACTTTAAAAAAGCCTTTGATCTTTCCAACATGTGGCTTTATGTTGTAATGACATGGTGCCATCCTTGCACCTTGTCATTACAATGTCTTCATGGGTTTTACAGATGACATCTGCTTTATAAGGCCTTTCAAGCCTATTCTGTATGTTCTTCCCATCTTTCCTATCCCATTTTTCTTTTTTTTTGTTGATCCAAAAAATGCTGTTACAGTACTGCTCTGTTGTTTCTATTCTCAAGTCTTATAGTATGTGAAGTCTGTAAGTATAACCTGATAGTGATGTGTACCTGCTAGAGAGTGTTTTTCACCTAACTGCTTGTTGCAAAGGTTTTTCTTTTCTTTTCTTTTCATTTTTTTAACCAAATGCTTCAATATAAGGTAGCTGGATTTCTTTTCTCAGTTGTCAAAGACGGCCCTCCTAACATCCAAATAAGATTCTTCAGTTCTGACCGGCAATGGGTTTTAGGTTTATAATTATTGGATTATTCATTATTGTTAAACTTGAACTTGTCATGTGTTGGACGTGGTGAGGACCCAAATGCAGGCAGTATCAGGCAGAAGGCAAAAATGGTGCCCGTAACAAAGTTTATTTCTAAATAACTTGGGACAGGCAGGCGCTCTGGAGGACGCCCCAGAGGCTGAGAAAAGTTCAGGAGGTCGACCTGGTGGCAGAGCAGACAGCAGACTTAGTTCAGGGGGCCGGCCCGGGGGCCACGCAGACCACAGGGTCAGTTCAGGCTAGGCATTCTCCTCGACGGCGTGGACCCAAAGCAGGTGACGAGCGTCTCGGCCGTGGACCCCCTGGGGAACAAGAACCAGTGGAGAGGCGTCTCGACCGTAGACCCCCTCGGGAACAGGAACCAGAGGAGAGGCATCTCGACCGCGGACCCTCTCGGGAATGTGAACCAGTGGAGAGGCGTCTCGCTCGGGGACCCCCTCCAGAAACTGTCTATTCGGAGGGCTCACAAGACACCACAACAGGACGAGCCCAGGTACCAGAAAGCACAGTCACCTCGTCAACCACAGGCAGAGGAAGACGAACGACCCCCTCAGCGGTCCTCTCGAAATCAGGAAGAGGAGCATCCCCTCCAGGGACCTCCTCAGGGACAGGGACAGGGACATGGAGAGGAGCGTCCCCAACAGGAACCTCCTCAGGGACAGGGACATGGAGAGGAGCGTCCCCTCCAGGGACCTCCTCAGGGACAGGCAGAGGAGCTTCCCCGCCATGGACCTCCTCAGGGACAGGGACATGGAGAGGAGCGTCCCCTCCAGAGACCTCCTCAGGGACAGGGACACGAGGAAGCTGAGGCACTGGACGGGTCCTGGGCGCTGGCGTCGGACATTGAGGAGCCGGGCAGGACTGTGGAGCTGCAGACTGTGGAAGGGGCGTGGGACACTGCGGAGCAGGCGTGGGGCGCTGAAGCACTGGAGCAGAACTGGGAGCCGGCGACAACACAGGAAACGTGGAACTCGGAGCTGGTGGTGACACCGATGATGTGGACCGTGGAGCTCAGTCCACAAATTCACCAACCTGGTGACAGTTGCCACACCCGTACAAACTGTGGATAAGACCCCGCCAGACTCCTCCGGTAGGAGTCCTTGGCAAGGATTAAACAGTCCTCCAAATGTTCACGCTCTGTGATATCCTTATATGGCCAGCTCATCCTGCCTGCTGGGTCCATTTCTGGTCAGATCCTTCTGTCATGTATGGCAGAGGTGGTGAGGACCCAAATGCAGGCATAATCAGGCAGGAGGCAAAATGGTGCGCGTGACAAGGTTTATTTCCAAATAACTCTTTGCAGTTTCCCGGTTTCTGTTTTGGTACAACATACGTGGTACTGTTCCCTTACACTCTGCCAGATTATGTCATTCACACGTGCATTTTATGTCCTGGCCAGTAGCGTAAAGTTGCTTTTGTGGTGGGTTCAAGTGGAGTTTTTTTTTCTCCTGATTCTGGTGATGTTAGGAGACCCAGCAGGGAAATTTGGTTTACATGAGCCATTAGATAGTTGATGTACCATCTCTTCTAGTAAATCTAACTCTTAAGCAGGTGAGAGGACCAAGAATGTGAAAAAGACACAATTCCTAAAGCTTTCCTCATGGTTGGATGTAAATACCTCCAGATGTAAGCCATAGGTTTGGACATTCAACCCAAATAAATAGAATAACTTCAGTATTTTTTACTAAACAAGGAAAGCAACAGAATGGTCTCAGCATTAAAATATTTGTGGCCTTAACAATGCAATTAATTAAAAGATCAAAGTAGAAAAATCGAGGGAAAAAAAAAGAGGACCAAGATAGACATAAGATTTAAGTGCCAAGGAAACCTGTCACGTGCAGTTCACATTGAAGTTTAATGATCTCTAACAAAGACACCATAGAGATGGATGTCAGATATTTCTTTGACTTTCTCTCAGGGTCTGTATTTTTCCCCTTGCTCATTACTGCAGGAACAGGCTGCATTGGAAGAAGCGGCATCCAGTCAGACAGAGAAAATGCAAGCATGTCCCAACTCCAACTACAGAGACAAATACAGTCATTTGATTGGCACCTCAGCGGCTAAAGATGCAGCACATACACTGGAGGCCAACAGGGCTTATGGATGTGGTGAGTTGACAAGCTGTCTCACAGAAACTAAATGACTATACCTCAATTCATCCTCTTCATTAATAGCGGTGGTCATTTTGTGTTTTGTGTCTTCAGTGCCGGTGGCAAACAAAAGAGATACCCGCTCCATAGAGGAAGCCATGAATGAAATCAGAGCAAAAAAACGGCAGAGGCGTGAGGATGACACAGTGGCAAAGGGCAGCAGCTCTTGAGTCTCCACTGTTTTTGCTTTGTGTGCGGTTGTGTGTGAGCACATTAGTGTGTCTGTCTGCAGTCTCAGTCATTCTTTGATGCAATATCCTGTACCTCAGATATTTCAAATTTGAACTTGTATGACAGGCTTTAAACCTTGTATGAACAAGACTGTGATCTGAAATCCTGTTCAGAGGAGGATACTCAGGTTTGTCTGATCCAGACGATGGGTTATTATTGGTGTTTAAAATTTACCTGTGACTTTCCAAGAATCTCACACAGAATGATGGACCATTGTGGTATAAAGAAAACTTATTTTGGTTTTGATGTAAAGTGTCTTGATACCATCACACATCATTTTTAAATGAAAACATTTTGCAGTTCTTTAAATTTTTGATGCAAATATGTCTATTGTATTAAGTGGCTGTTTTATTATTAAAGGTTTGACCCTTGGCTATGTGCGATAAAGTTTTTAAGTCCAAATTTTAAAATACTTAAGCTGAAAAGACCCTATGACAGTGTTACAAATATCCTGTGGAGTTTCTGAAATGAGATAGACAAGTTGCCTCTTTCCCAGCTTTTTTTTTTTTTTTTTTTTTTTCTTTATATTTGTTTTGGCCTGTTTTATAATTTGTGAATCTGGATGCATGCAATGTCTATCATCAAAGGAAGCCTGTCTTAGAATATACAAATCAATTCATTTTGAAAACGTGATCACATATGTGATTTTTCTTTGTAAATCTGCATTTGCACTGACTAAACTGTCTTTCACAAATGTTAATGTTTGTTTTCTACAAAGCTATGTAATGGCTTATGAAAGGCATTGTGCTATTACTAGTATGAGTACCAGATTCCCTTTTAGTATGCACGTTTTCTTCCATGTCCTTCATTTGTCATAGTCAAATGTTCAACCAAGAAGTAAATGTGCATCATGTCTGTTTTAAAGTGGTTGCACTGTTTTATCCCCATGTGTGTGAATAAAGATTAGTATCATGGCTTTGCCTTTGTGTGGCCTTCATGTCTGAACACTGTAGGCAGAGAATCTTTTACTTTAAGTACTTGTTTCATTACACTAATATATGATACAAATGGCAGCCAGTCTTCCTGTGTTGACAAAAGTGTCATGAGGTTGATATGAAATTACAGACATATGGTTTACTGTCACTTGGAATAACTAGTTGACAGTTTGCATTTTATACTTTGTTACATTTCATTTGGTTTGATTATTTTACAAAACAATTATTGCAGGTTTTTCCAAACATACACACATTTATACTAACAAAAACGGATGTTCAACTTTTGGGTAAATTATTAAAAAAAACAATTTTGCTCTACATCAATGGTTCTTAAACTGATCATGTGCACTACACGTGAATGTAGAGCCTGCAATGGTAATTCCTTTATCTCAAGTAATTTACTGAAATAAGCCCTAGCGACAATGGTGGGTATACCTAAACCTTAAAGTTCATCTTCCTGATAATTTGCCATGTGATGGGTATTAAAATGGTCTGGGTGATTTTTGATTAAAGACTACTAAAGAAAAATTTCCACTCAAGATTACCCAAATGTTCTGCCCCTTGGGAACTAAAATATGCACAGGAATGACAAATGGCTCAATACTTTTGCATTGTATGGTACACCCTACCCCATACTGCAGATGGCTTTAGAAGGACCCAAACTTGTCTCAGCTAACACTGTAAAGGAGGCCAGGCACAGCTTGGACACATCACCAGTGATTCATAGGACTAACATTACGGAGTAATGTTACCTCCACATGGTAACTCTCTAGCCAAATAGGTTAAAATCAAAACTTTTTCAACTGTTTCACCAACCAGACATTTTCCTTCTACTATTGTACTATTCAGAAATCATTGTTACATCATAAATGTCAAGCCACTTTGACCAAAACAAGCCCAAACCCTGATACTATCATCACCATATGAGATGGTCAACCACTCCTGGAGAAATTAAATATTACTTTCCTCTGTTTGTACACAGTCTAACTGACTGAACTAAACCTAAAACTATTTTTGATGTACTTTTTAAGCACATTCACCTTGATCTTACATGGTATTGTCATTAGGCCTAATAAAGGACTTCTACCTGTTAGACTACTTGTGCTTAAGTAAACTTTCTTCTGTCATCACTCTATGTCTCCTGAAGAAGGCGCCATAGATCAACCAACGCATTTTTTTTTTATTATTTATTTATTTTTTATCATTGTTTCACACTGTCCTGCAGTTTCTGTCCTGCAGATCCACATGTTTATAGCGCATTGGAGAATCCGTTACGCATATGTAAAAAAATGAAGTCGGTGTTTTTGTTCCTTTCCATCATTTGGTTTGCAGCTGCGGACCTTAAACCCCGGAAAGGTAAGAGCAGAACCTGTTGATGCTTATTCTGTCCTGGTCAAAACACATGGAGCTTAAACTTTGGATAAGGGAAAAATGAGAAGAAGAAGGGAAAAAAGAACGTATGTGTTGAATCAGACGACGATACAACTTTACGCTCGTTTAAGCCCACAGTTTCTCTCAAACACAGCTTTAGTAGTGTGTTGTCGGAAGCTTTTTTCCCCCCATGCTGTCACAGAAGTATTAAAAAATAGTCATGATTTCTGGTCGTCTTGGAAATAAAACGTTTCAGTGCCATTTGCAGATAATATTAGATCTTTCTATTTTTCTGGAAAGTAATACTTAGAGCTTTATTCTTTGACACCCAGGCTCTGGGGTGGTTTGTACTTTCAAAGACAAGACATACAGCCCAGGAGACAGCTGGCATCCCTATTTAGAGCCTTTTGGATTCATGTTCTGCATGCGCTGTGTCTGCACAGAGGTACCTTTTAGCATTTACAATCTAAAGGAATATTACACCAGATTTTTTTTTTAACTAACTGAGGAATTCTTACTTGCTGAGTGCTTGTAAACCCTGATATTGCTCCCTCTTAGACAGGCCATGTGAAATGTAACACAATTAAGTGTCCTTCCCTGCCATGCGAAAACCCAGTAACTGAACCTCAGCGGTGTTGTCCAAGATGCACAGGTAGGCTGCCTTATACACCTTATCAACTGAGCTTTACAGAAAGGGGACCGGACTTCACCTCCTCTTCTGTGTGATGTTTTCTCCACAGATGAGCCAAGGGTCCCTGCAGGACTGAGAGCCTCAGTAAAATCCTGCAGGTATAATGGAAGTATTTTTCAGTCAGGGGAGACCTTCACTAAGCACGACCTCTTCCCATCAAAGCAAAGCAATCAGTGTGTCATGTGCACATGCTCTGTAAGTTGCACCCAGTTTACTTGCTTTTGTTGATAGACAAACTGCTTTATCATGAATCTGACCAGAAGTGATCGAATGCTGCTTTTAAGACCAAAGTCGTGTTTTTTGTGGTCAGAAGACTATAAAATACAATGAAAATGAGAAAAGGAAAACAAACAGAGTTCAGATCCTTGCCAGTTGGAGCTGTTGAGGATAAATATTGTACAATCCCTCTTTTTTTTACTGAGAATAGTTCTTTTAAACTGAAATATGAATACGAAACGACAACCATGGCATGAAATCTTCAGAAAACCAATGAGAGGTTTTTAACCACTGAATGTAGGCTTCACTAAATAAAAAGCTCAAAGTATTTAACCCAAAGTTTTTATAACAATTTGTAGACATTTTTAGGCTGCCCAATGAGCAAAACTGATGGAGCCACCCTATAAAGGCCATTTGTAAGGCATAATATCTGCTAATGTTCTTGGGAAAAAAAGGTAACTGCTTTGTTAAATATAATTTTGTTTTTGAGATCACTGTTGAAAACATCTCGCTTTGGTTTGTGTGCTGGCTTAGCTTCATTTAAATCAGCAGAGGAAAGCAAAAGGAGGCAAACATGAAGCCAAAACTGAACTCAAGTTCTTTACAGGGAAACCAGATGTGAGAAGCTAAGAAATCTCAAATGAGACAATACATTTCAATAAACTTCAGAAAACTGTTTCTAATTTAAATTGTGGTGCATTACATATGATGTTAATCATATTGCTGGATCTCTGTCATATGTAATTTGTTTCAGTGTTACAGCTAAAAGCACAGAACACCAACTCTGACACCAACAATGAAAACAGTAGAGTTATATTAGTTTACTACAGTTTTTGCTATGTATTACTATGTTACCTTGATTTATTTTTGTTCTTTTGGATCGAGGGCAGTGATTCTCCCTTTCTTTTCACAGAATGGGAACATCTTCTGTGCTCTAAAAACATGCCAACCTATCGCCTGTTCCTCACCAGTTTCCCTTCCAGATACCTGCTGTTTGGTGTGTAAAGGTAGTCAAAATTCAACTGGATAAAATACTTTTTTTTCTGTTCCCAACCTGGAATAGTATTTTTTTAAGGATTTGAGATGTATAGCTGGGCTGATTTATTTATTTTTTAGGATACGATTATTTTAATCTATAGCATACAATAGTCTTGATGCAAAAATACTGTATGCTTAAATTAAGAAGACATGGGTTGAATTATATTTAAATTTTTATGGGCTAAATCAGAAAAAAAGAGGTCAAAATATCCTGGTCTAAATGAATGTTAGTGTGATATAATATGTTTATAATATGTTTTATGTTGGTCTTATTTGTACTGTGATCCATGCGGTTTCTTTGCAGATCATAACGCTAGTGGATCTTCATCAACCGAGGATGGAAATCTGCAGTTGAACAGAGGCGTTGTAAGTTTTATTTATTTAAATTAT
Source organism: Rhadinocentrus ornatus (assembly GCA_037177495.1). Classification (NCBI taxonomy): domain Eukaryota; kingdom Metazoa; phylum Chordata; class Actinopteri; order Atheriniformes; family Melanotaeniidae; genus Rhadinocentrus; species Rhadinocentrus ornatus. The sequence goes on from JBAMHW010000017.1 coordinate 8,457,979, forward strand.
TTATTTATTTATTTTTTTACAGATTTTTAAAACAATACTACTGTATGTTAGACTCTGCTTTGCATGTAAAAGTTCTCTGTATTTGAAAATAGTTTTGAATGCAGTGCATGGCAGTCTCACTGGCAAGAGACAGGTGACAAGTGAATCAGTTAGTGTCCTAATGGGATCCTTTGGGTCATCTGCTCAAATTCACATTATTCAGATGAGTCATGAAACGTTAATTTTGCTGAAATCATGAAAGACAAAAGCTTCAAACTTAACTTTAAGATATGTAGACCATTTGCCCTAACAACTGCACTTGCAGTTGCTGTGGTGTTGTGTTTTGAATGGGTGAAAAATATGAGATGAGATGTGAGGTGGTGTTTCAGATGTCTATAGCCAGGGTATGAACTTTTTAATTTAGGACATGGTGTGAGGCTCTGAGCTATCACTCATGGAACAGCAAGTAAAGCCAATAGCTGCATAGATGAAGGGTAAGTGTGTTAAATCATGTCTGTATTCACAACAGAGGCATTCGGTTGACCAGTGTTCTGGAGAGCAGAGCAGGGGGAGGTCAGACCGTGCCACTCTACCCAGGGTCAAACTTTCTCCCAGGGGTCTTAGCCTCAGTAAACTTAACCTCAAAGCGGCTTCAGAGACCACTGTTAAGATTTTGTTGCAGAGGATACACCAAAGAGGTAAGAGTTTGTCTAAACAGATTTTTTATAAGTATGTGATTTTATAGACAGTTTTGTTTTAAATTTATGATTGTTTTTTAATGTAGCGCAATACTCAGATGTTCTCCATTTCTCTCAGTCTGTTTATACAATGGCAAGACATACTCTCATGGAGACATGTGGCATCCAGTTTTGGGGAAGGTCCTGGAATGCATCTTGTGCACTTGTACTGATGGCCTTCAGGACTGCAAACGCATCACATGTCCAAGCCAGTACCCATGCCAGCATCCTATAAAATCAGCAGGAAAATGCTGCAAGACTTGTCCAGGTAGTCAAGAACAATGTGTGACGTGATAAGTGTTCATGCTGATATAATGCTAATTAGCTTTTAACACAATCCACTCAACTTTTTTCTTTCTTGTTTCTTTTTCTACAGAGAGTAAAGCTGAAAGTAACCAGACCCACTGCTATCTTGGCTATAAAAACAGCCTCTTGGTGTATAAAGTGGAATCCTCTTTGAAAGTTGATTCACCTAAAACAGTTAGGGCCATTGCAGTTGAAAGACAAAGTACCGCTGAGGTTGAAGTGCAAGTTTGGAACATCATAGACGGTAATGTAGCTACTTCTCAATTGTATCACATACATTTTTTTTTTACATTTAGGGAAATGCTCTTTCAGTTTCTGGCTGAAATTTAGATGAGAAGTTTAATTTCACACAAATACAGGGTCTTCCTAAAACATTAACCTGCTTTGCTTAGCTTAGCTTCGCATTAAGCTTTGCCTCTCATTTCATGAGATATGTTGAAAATTTTAAAGATGTCTGTCAGCAGATTGTGTTGCTATTTGACAGAGAAGTCTAACTAATGTGCAATTTAAGGTATTCTTCTGAATTTTGTCAACAAAGAGGAGTAGCTGTCTACATCTATAAAAAGCACTGACTAAAATAGATGCACAGTACTATTTCCCTGGTTTTGGATTCTCATTTGTGTTCTTTATTTATACAGGCATTTTACAAATAATGGAAAGTGGTGATGTTCAAAGAAAAGACATTATGGACCATCCAGAAAATTACACGCTGCTCACGACACTTGATGAAGGTTTGTTCTTGACTTATTACATGATATTACATTATTTAGAAACAGATGGGTGACACATGACAGGAGAATAAATTATTACCTATTAGCATCTAATGCTTTACACAGGTTCGGAAGTGACAATTTTGCAGCATTTAGCTGGAAACATTGTAGATTTTTGCAGTCAGAAGTGGCTGAGGGGGATGGATTTGATGTCCACCAATACTAATACTAATTAATGTAAATTTCACATGTATTTAGTTGTTGTAAAGTGCCAAATTAGCCATCAGATTTCTTGTTGTAAAGCTGGTCACTCTTTTTAAGGGAATAAGCAGATCCAAACCTTACCATCCAAACTGTAGGGATTCATAGTTTGGGTTTCTTTTGTCACCTCTCTCCTTCTGGAGTTTTTCTTTTACTGGTTTTTGCTTGTTTGTATGTGTGTATGTGTGTTTATGTGTCAGATTCACATTAATGGAAGTCCCATTTTTCAGAGACATGGAGAAAATTTAAAGAGGAAGGAGAAAATCTTAGTAAAGCTCCTCAGGCCACAGTTTGTGAAGACGGCATTCGGGAGATAGTGACTTTCCTAAATCCCAAGCACACAGAAGGCCTGTGTTCACCCTAATCATGACTCGTAATATCAGTATTACCATTTACCATATGGCTTACATACATAATCAGTTGATACATGTTGCACTTGGATTTTATTCATGCAAGAGGGAAACTTTTATTCATAATGTTCTTTCTTATCAGTTATTTGATACAGTATTGTCCAACAGGTTTTAATAATTTCATTTTATTTCTGAATGATTAGGGTATGCAATATGGGGCATCGTCATATGGTTGGTAAACTTGTAAAAATATAAATGTTATTTGATTTGATGGATTATGTTGAAAGCTCTTAAATAAATGAAGATAAGGGGTATAAGTTGCTATGTTGTAAAACAAAACAAATCTCATAAACCCATATTTTATTTGTGGTAGAAAACACAATGCACAAAATATAAAATGATAAAAGTGAGACATTTTACTATTTTGTAAAAAATGTGAACTTGTCTAAAATTTGATGGGTGCAGCAATTCTCAAAAAAGTTGGGACAGGGCCATGTTTACCAGTGTAGGATGCCCTCTTCTTTTAACAGCAGTCTGTAAGCATCTGGGATCTGAAAAGAGGAGTGTTGCACCTTAAGTTCTGGGTCATGCTTATCTTATTGAGTATTTCATGATGTGCCAAATATTTTCAGTAATGAAATTACTGTACTGCAGGCATGTTAATCCAGCTCCTGGATTCATGTACTAGGAAGATGTAACAGATGCAGTCAGTGGTTTTGGATTGTCTTGCTGAAATACATAAGGTCTTCTCTAAAAAAAAAATAGAGTTTCTATGTCATAAGCCTGTTTCAGTATTGATGGTGCCTTTCCAGATGTGTAAGTTGTCAGTTCTCTTGGCACTAATGGACCCCCATACCATCAGAGATGGAGCTTTAGAGTGCTAAAAACAAGCCATATGGTCTTTTTTCTCTTTAGTCTGGTGTGGCTTTCTAAACAAAATTTCTATTGGACTGACCATAAAACAGTTTTCCATTTTGCCTCGGTCCAACGAGATTTGACATTTAGATGAGATTTGACCCACAGAACATGGCAGTGTTTCTGGATTATGTTCACATATGGCTTCTCCTTTGCGTGTTTGAGCTTGACGCTGCATGCGAGGATGACATGGTGAACAGTGATTTCTGGAAGTGTTTCCAATCCTGTGCAGTGATGACCAAACCATGCCTGTTTTATGCAGTATCATCTCGGACATTAAGATCATGGGAATTCAGAACAGATTTTTGGCCAGCACAAAAAGATATTTCCAGAAACTCAATCTTTTGATGACAGTATGTACTGTAGAGACCGGATTATTTAAAGTCTTTACAATTTTACAGTTAGAAACATCATTTTGAAATTGCTTCTCAATTTATATATTTTTCTTCAAATTTCTGAACTCTGAAATTTGCAGAAATTCAAGAAATCTGAGGCTTTACCTCTTTAAGAAGCTCTTTTTCATGTCCGAGACCGGTTAATGTTATTATTTACATTTTCCTCCAGCTGTTTCTTTTCTGTTCCTTTTTACTTTTCCAGCCCTTGGTGCCTCCATCCCAACTTTTAGAAATGTTGTTGCCATCAAATTAAACTAAATCCAGTATTCATTATTAGTAATATTTGACAGATTTTGTATGTTCTGTTGTGAATAAAATATTTATTTCTGAGATTTAAAAAAATCTGTTTTTATTTACAATTTACACACAACATCCCAAGTCTTTTAGAACTGGGGTTATACACTGCCTGGCCAAAACAATAAAAAAAAAAAAAAAAGCTGTTGCCACCTCAATTCCCCTTAGCAAATAGGTACAAGCCTCCTTTTGGATAATTAGTACATGAGCGATTATCTTTCAGATGACAGGAAGTTATTTAAACCCAACTGATGCAATGAGTAGCTTCTTGTTTCCTAAATATTCATGTTAAAAGACACATTCCATGGTCATGGAAAAATGTTTGATTAAGAAGCACCAAATCAATGGCATGTGTCAAGCAGAGAAAATATCTAAGGAGATGCATAAACTACTAAAACCGGGTCAAGAACTGTACTGCATTATTAAAAACTGGAAGGATAGTGGGGAACCATCGTCTTCCATAAATAAATGTGATCAGAAAAAAAATCCTGTTTGGTAATCACTTAAACATTTTGAAATTAAATAGAAGATAAACAACAGTAGAACTCAGGGCTATGTTTTAGAGTGAAAGTAAGAACTTTTTCAAATAATGCATATCGTAAAAGAAAATCGAGGGATTAGGACTGAACAGCTGTGTAGCCATAAGAAAACCACTAATCACTGAGGCTAACCAAAGAAAAAGGCATAAAGGTAGCATAAAGATTGGATTCTGGAGCAATGGAAGAAGGTCATGTGGTCTGATGAGTCCAGACTTACCCTGATGGGGTAAGAAGGGTAAGAAGAGAGGCAGATGAAGTGATGCACTTGGCTCATGCCTATTGGCTACTGTACAATCCTGCTGGGGCAGGGCTATGATTTGAGGTTACTGCAGTTGGTGAGATCTAGGTTCTGCAACATTATGTGTCCCGAGAATGAGGTCAGTTTATACCTGAATGTAACATCATTTTCACACATGGATTGCCACAGAATCCAGACCTTAACCCCGTTCAGAATCTTTGGGATGTGCTGGAGAAGACTTTACGAAGTGTTCGGACTATCCCATCATCAGTACAAGACGTTGGCGAAAATTTAATGAAACACTGGATGGAAATAAATTTTGTGACATTGCAGAAGCTTAGTGAAACAATGCCACAGAATATGCATGGTGTAATTAAAGCTAAAGGTGGTCCAACGAAATATTAGAGTGTGTGACCTTTTTTTTTTTTTTTTTTTTTTTGGGGCCAGGCAGTATATTTGAGTGGTGGGGACTGTGTGTGGACTGTAATATCTTTGTGTATGTTTATTCAGTAATAGACAACACTGAGTGTATCAGTACATCTTAGGACAAGTATATGAAAGTTAAATGTATTTTTTTAATATGCTGGGGCCACATAATGTTCAGAATGTAAACTGTTTTTATTGGATGTTATGGGCATCAACATAATTATTGTAAATAGAAGCTTGCTGGTACTTGTATAATTTCTGTGTTAATACATTTGTTTTGTTTTTTGTTTTTTGTTTTTTTTTTTTAAGTAGCAAGTAACAGTTGTGGAATATACATAGCATTTTCACAACTGTGTAGTGGATTGTTAGAACAGTCTTTTTAAACCCTACTTAATTATGTCAAATATAGACCTACTGTTGCTATTTTTTGCAGCGGAAATAAATTTGGTTAATGTTCATAGCCTGCTTTTACAGTGGACTCAGTTCATCTGACTTAATGCACTTTTTACTTCTGCTCACAGCTATGAAAAACTATAAAATGCTCCCTGGTGTTTCACATACTGTGTTTGGTGGATTTTGTTTTTTGGCTATTATGTGCGTATTCAGCATCAATCACAGATACCACTACAGTTGAAATATGTACTCTAGACAATGTATGCCTCAGGGCTTAAAGCTGGTTTTGTGAATGATTTGCTGATTCATCAGTGATCTGCATACCAGCTAAAGGAGAGCGGCTCTAACACCGGCAACGCCTGAAGGCTTCCATTAAATAAAGCTCCGGAAGTCTGGATAAACTGAATTTCCGCTGGAGATGAAATGTTACTGGAGACATGGAAATCAAAAGCAGAAGTTAAAGAAAACTACATCATACACAAAACTTCCACACACAGCATCATCAGATCACTTCTTACAAGTTTTTACAGCTTAATAAGACAGAGGTGATTGGTCTGTCTTGTAGTTGTTTTTTTCTCTCTCTCTCTCTTAAAGGTTAAAGAGTGGAATTTATTCCGGTACAAAGAGCTTTAAAATTATATTAAAATTTTACTTATTTTTGTCTAATTTCTATATTTTTTCCTTACAAGCTTCATAAATTCAGTATGAAGGATTGAAGCTAAATATAGTTTCAGGTCTATTTTTGCTGGTATATTTTCTCTTTTTGGTGCCATCAAGCTAAAGGTTGTTTTTTTTTCTCAGCTAAATTCAATCAGCTGGAGCACACTAAAGTTGAGGGATGATAAATTCCTGCATGAAACCATCTATTATATATATATTGTACAGCAGACATTTACTAGTGGCTATAAACATATAATCATGCTTCAAGCCAGGGGAAAGAATTAAGTTAAAGCAACTACAGTATTCATGGCCACAAAAAATACTCCTATGCTGTTAATGTTGTTCAGCTTGACTCACTGTCAGATATACTCTATAGTTCTCCTCTGTATGCATTTTATAGTTCAAATATTGTGTTTTTGTCATCCTGCCTGCTGTTTTGGGTTATTATTGCTATTCTCATAGCATGTTTTCTGCTACAGGAGCAGCTTTAAACTTTCCCTGAGTACTACATATTTACATGTATTCTTGTAAAAACACAAGTGAAGTTATAGAGGAAGCCCCCCTTCTCAAAAAGCCCATTCTACGCTGACTGATCAGTTTCACTGGCATTAAGAGACACCATCCACTAATCCCACATTGGCTTTGCTGAAGTATTTTCCCCGGGGTGCATAATGAATCATCAACTTCTTTCTGTTGTTTTTGAAGACAGAAAAAAAACTTTAAAATAGAGTACACGGAAACATGGACAAATAAGCTCATCTGTACAAAATACAAATATATAGGTGACGATTAATGCATTTCAGATCACATAAAATAATTTGTAACGGGGAGTGGTGGCAGATTCCCTCATTTGTGGGAATAGATAGTTACACTGAGGAGTAGCTATCAGTCAACATGCCAGTCGGTTGTGTTAATATGCAGTTTATTAAAAACAGTCCAAGCTAAATGTCTTTTGCAATACAGGGCTTAGCAGGGTGGTGTAGTTCTCCAAACCTCCTCCTGCTCCTCTGAGCCCTGCCTGGAAGGTGAGACCAGCTAGAAGGGTGGGTGCCCAGATACAGACAGTGTCCTTACCAAAGAACCTTTGGCCATTACTGTTCTGGATGGACAAACTGTCTCTGATGCCACACATCTAAATGCACTGGAAAGAAAAACAAACCAAAATCTATAAGCAGACCAAAAACAAAATAAATTAAACCAAACAAACTTCAACCAGCACAATGGCAAACATGGTCATAACAACTCTGGACTGGATAAACAATATGGATATGAGAGGTACTTAGGTACTAAACGGAAAAGTAGATAGCACTTCACCCCTCCGCATGTCTAACAAAGCGCCCTCTCTTGTATCCTTCTCTGCAGGCTTGTCTCTTCTTCTCTTGTCACTTTTCTTCGGCAAGTCTCCAGGTTGCACTCCGTCAATGCACCTGATCACGTTTCCGCAGCCTGTTCTCCGTCATGCTTTGGCTCATAAATTGTCAGATCATATAAAATAATTTGTAACGGGGGAGTGGTGGTAGATCCCCTTGCCTGACCATGAGTTGCCATTGCCGCCCTGTTGCACCCTGCATTGGTGCCACTGCACACTCCAAACATGCTGCTCCTGCCGCACCCAACTGCGTTGCTCCTATCACTCTTCAGGCCCAGCCCAGATAAGTACTCCACCCACTTACTTTGTTTCTCAGTTTTCAAGGTGCTGAAGAGATTCAGGAGGGCCTGGTTGAACGTCTCATAGGGCTCACCCCCCATTGGATGTTAGGCAATGGTCCAGATTTTATGGCACCCATAGGTTTGGCACAGTTTTTTTTTTTTTTAACAACATTGACTCCAAGTTAGGGCCTTGATCTGAGTGGAGTACTTCAGGACAGACAAAAGGCTGGATAACATGTATCCATAGAGCCTGGGCTGTTGTCAGGGCTGTTTGGTCTGAAGTAGGGACTGCAGATGGACTGTCTATGCAAACTTAACTGGCAAAGCCAGTGACCGTCTCTCTGTAGCCTTGGGGAGCCTACCTTGTTCCAGATAGTGTTTCACCTGATAGCATATGTTCATCAGCTTGTGGTCTCTTCCACCATCCTGGGCCCCACTCTCAGCTGTCTGTCACTACAGAATCTTTGCTTCCCACAGAGTCTTTGAATTTCTCCACTATTGCCCACTTCATTGCAAGAAATTCCAGCTTAAAAGAACTGTAGCATTAGCATTGTTACATTCAGGAATCCAAGAATCCTGCTAGCATATGCAATTACCCATTTGAGACCATCCTGTTCCTGAACCAGGACAGTGCCAAGTCCACAATTACTGGCATCGGTGTAAACTATAAAAGGCAATGTGTAATCAGCATATGCTAAAATGGGGGCTTGAAGTAGCTCTCTCTTGAGCTGCAGGAAAGCCGCCTCACACTGATCTGTCCACTAGATGGGTGGTGAGCTTCGCCCTCGGCTTTGACCTGTGTCAATTAGGAGCTCATTCAGAGGCTTGTAGCAATTATCACACAGTCCTGTATGAACCACCTATAATACCTCACAAAACCAAGCCATAACATCCTATTGCTTGGAACACTGGCTCCAAATGGTCCAGGTGATCTGTGAAGCTTCTGGAAAAGACAATCACATCATTACGAACCGGTTCCTTGTTACTTGTTGGGATCCTATGTTTCACCACATCTATGTGTAAATAGTCTTCCTCATGGGTGGAGGAGACATATCGCCCCTTGTGAGGCAGCAGAAGTTGGGTTAGCTCCGGTTGCTGTCCTTCCGTCAACCTCTCTCCACTGGTAAGGGGGACACTGGTATCATCTCCATATGTCCTGTGGCAGCGCCTCTTTCTGTTCCGAGCTTGTTGCTGCCCTTTTCGTCACCTGCTGCACTTCCCTCTTTGTCCTGCTCACTTGCAAGGAGGGAGAAAAAGAAACAAAAACAACCCAACAGCAAATTTGGTGTGCTGCGGAATGGGTGTTGTAGGCTTGAGTTAATGAATACCACAGAACTCTTGAGAATTTTTTTGATTACTTTTGATCCCACATGTCTCTCGAGTGTTCAGACCATTTCTGAGATCAGTACGATAAAATCTTTAGGAGTTCGTTAAAAAGCAATGCATAGAAAAGGGCAAAAACGAACCAAAAGTACAGTTGTTTTTTTTTAAATGGCCAACTTCCTGTTTAAATTAGCCAATAAGTCGAAGAGGCTTTTTGTAGGTCCTGACATGTTCTATGTAAGGAATTTTCCTCCATGTCGGTCAATGTAGTGGGTGAGGCTAATTTATGTCAATATTGTAGGGGGTGCTATACAGCCACATTGTACCTTATTGGAAGCATATTCCCATGTCAATTAGTTCAGGGGGAGACTGTCATCAGCCAAGCTAAGTTTAGTGGAGATCAGAAGTACTATGTGTAAGCCACAGGGGCTTCCTGTTTCATGGGCTTTGTACTGTGGCAACATGAAAGAGTTTGACATGTTATGAGGCACTTTTAAGTGTATGGGATTAATTATGGAAGTGCGGGACATGACAGAGTCATGTTATAAGTGGACGGGGCTTTTACCTCGATCGTCAGTGGGGACGTCGATCTATTCAGGGCCAAACCTTGATTATTCTTTGTAAGTTAGATGGTGATCAAATGAAATTTGAGTGATTTATTATGATTATGATCTTACAGCATCATATAAAAGTTTGCTGTGCCTACACGGACATGCCCTGCAGCAACAGTAACATCCTGGCTTCACTCCACTGACTGCTAGTGCATTTTAGAAGCCGTTTTTAAATTTATATATTTGCTTGTAAAGTTTTAAATGGTCTTGCTCCATTTTATTTATCTGCACTTCTCCACAGCTATTCTCCTTCACAATCAAATGATCAGCTGCTCTTGGTCGTCCCCAGTTCTAAATGAAAGCTCAGAGGAGACAGGGCCTTCTCTATCAGTGCACCTAAGTTATAGAACAATATACCATTCACCAGGTTCCCTCACTGTCCATACAGTTTACAACCTGTCTTAAATCTCACTTTTACTCATTGGCCTTTAGTGCTCATGCCGAATGAAATTTGTAAATAACTAAATAAATATAAAAAATTCTACCCTAATAGACAAACTGACAAATTTTTAGTTTTTTTAAATTTATTTTTCATTGTGCCTCAGAAATAAATTTTTAGAAATTATTAGTGGTGTGTTTTGTGCTCCCAATTAGCCAAATGAATGAATTAATAGATTATTAACAGCTAAGTAAATAAGATCAAGTAAAATAAAGACTTTTTTTTTTGGTATTTTCGATTTTGCTCTCACATGACTTAAATAACATTCTGTAATGTGATATCACCACAAAGCAAAAGCAAAGGTAACTGTCTAAAGCAACGTTTCCACCAACAGGTGCAGGTCGGGTCGGATAGGAACGCATTCATACACGATAACTGGGACATGTACCCTTATATCCGACTCGTCCTACTTTTTTTGGGAACCTTCCATTGCGGTACCAATCTAACGGTCCGGCCCAAAAAGGGGGGAGCTTGACACATTGCAATCTGTTGATTAGTTGAAAAAAAGTCACTTGAGCAACCTGGTATGAAACAAAGCTCGTTGTTTAGAGCAACATATTTTTGTTGATTAAAATGGCAATTCGAAGCACTGCCAAGAAGAAAGAACACAAACTGTTGGACGATCGCCATTCTCCTCCTTTGTTTCTGAGTCAGGTTTTGGTTATACTTTCAGGAAGGCTCTGCGCTGCAATGGCGTCATGCTATTACGTAGCTGATGCATCTCTCGCTATTCAGCTGATCCTCCGCCTCTCTGCCTTGTGGAAACGCAACGAGATTACAGTTTACTATTCTTACCTACACCCTAATTGTCCCCCCCGACACACACCCGTTGGTGGAAATGAGGTTTAAAAGACAGGTTGACAAAGATTTGTTTTGTGTACTTGTTAGATTTTGTTTCTGAGTTCTTGTAACATTGAAAATGTAGCAAGATGGTTTTAAAATTATGAAAATTTATTTTACTTTCTAAAATCTTACATTGTAAAATAGTTCACTTAAAATCCATCGAATAGCTTTACTTGCCGAGTGTAACGGGTCACGTGACCTGTTTAGCAAAAGACATGATCTGTGGCATTTGGGTTAGATTCAACATGGATGCAGAGGAAGGACTGTTGTCACAGTGTCCACTGAAGAAAGACGAGAGGGTAAACTAAAACTTCAAAAAACATCAGTACAATGTGTGGCTATTATTTCTTTGGACATGTGCAGCTACAGCAAACTTTAGAATAACTGTGCTGTGGACAGTGTAGCCTGGTCACATGAGGCAGGACTGTGAAAGCAGCAGTAGTCCTTTTGCTCAGCAGCACTGTGTGCTGTCTTTCTGCAGGCCTGCTCAATCAACAGGTGTCAAATTATCACTTTGGTTCCCATGACTCAGTCAGTGTGCAACTGCAGATTTGGTCGACTGAGTGGGCGCTTCACAATATTGCTTCCCTCCTCTGCGAACTCCCGACATGCCCTCCCTTTAGACAATGACCCATTGTGTTTCTTTCACACTTTGCGCCAGACAGCTCTCTTCATTTCTCACTAAAAGACATTAAACAATATTTGGAAAATTACTCACTTCCCTTGCATGCCTTCATTAATTCCACAAAAATGCTATCATATTTTGTGTTTGCTTTTGAGCCTCACAGTTTACAAAGGTCTCTCTCTTAACTGCCCAGAGACATTGTTCCAGTCAAAAAGGGGAGAAAGGGGAGCTCTACTTAGGTGCTGCAAACCTGAACTGGCAGCATTACATTTAAAGGATAATTTCCACTCAGTCAGACTCACATGCTGTGTCCCTTAGACACATGTTAAATGTTCACAGGTGTTTTTCATTAAACGTGTCCATGAAAAGCATGTTTTGATATCTTCATTCGTGATTTCTGATGGAAATCCTATCAGTCTGCATTTTGTGGATGTTAAAATTAATCCTGTGGGCTAATTCAGCTATGCATGCTTAGTCTTGGCTCTGGCAATTGTAACAGCTGGGGGCAGTCAGTAGGTATAAATCATGCAGTCGGTCAGCTCTCTGTGTATGTGTCCTCCACCCTGCTGCCCATGTAGCCCAGATTCAGTCTCAAGTGAAGAAAATGTTGGACTAGGGTCATGACTTGGCCCAGAACTGGAGGGACTGCTTGGCAAAAAACTATGATATTAACAAATTTGCTTTCCGACTATTTTGTATGTGCCTTCTTTGTGAGGCAGTCAGGGTTATGCACATTGCAGGAAAGACTTTAATATAGGTCATGTTGTCTGTTGCTGATTTGCTTTTGTTGTTTTGCATTGATTACAATTTTGCAAAAGCATGCAGCAGAGTTTAAAAAATGAAGTTATTTCTTAATGTGCTGCAAACTAATAGTTGCAAAGTTTGAGGAACTGAAGCAGTACAAATCAATCAGGCAGTCTTTTGATTCAAAGGGAGCCAAACTGTGTTAAGTTAATTAAGTCTGATAGATGTGTTTGCTTTCATAGCTGATTAAGGTGCTCAGCAGAACCCCTGAGTTTATACTTCATCAAAATACTTCCGAAATCTATCAAGAGCTCTGTTTTTTACACCCTTACCCTCTCATTTATTAAGTTGGCCCTGATCATTTTAGCTGATGATTGGAGTGTTTCCAACAGATCATAGACAATAGGATACACACCATGGACTTATAAGTTTTCTTCCCCGTACCAAGAGTAGCTGGCCGTAAACCTAAACCTCAGAATTTTAAACACATGCTTGTAAACTATTCAAGGCACTTCTTTCTTTCTTTCTCTTTCTCTTTCTCTTTCTTTCTTTCTTTCTTTCTTTCTTTCTTTCTTTCTTTCTTTCTTTCTTTCTTTCT
>JBAMHW010000017.1:8496199-8512751 GCA_037177495.1 Rhadinocentrus ornatus
TAGATAGATAGATAGATAGATAGATAGATAGATAGATAGATAGATAGATAGATAGATAGATAGATAGATAGTTTACATTTTTATGTTTAAGGGGTATCTTCATACAAAACAAATATAGTCTTGGAACAGGTGGCATACAACAGAAACCAAGTATGACATGACATTTAAACTCTTATCATGTCTCATTTGTGTATGAGGACTCTTCTTCACCACAGCTTCAAACTGAAAGTCTTTACTGCCTTGGGGTAGCTCCCTGTATCTAATTATTTCTGAATATCTGACCTTTTATCCATCATATGTTAACAGTTGTGTGTATTACAGTCGGTCAGTCAAACAGCTTTAGGGGACAGAGCTCAGCTCAGTTAGAGTCCTGACCAAACCTTTTTTGTTCTGTAGAGTAGATGGCTCAAAATACTCCATAAGCTTAAGAGGAGTCCATTTCCCAACTTGCCACATCTGATTATCCAGACAGCTGAATTTTGAAGGCCTGACAGGGAGAAAGAGAGCTGCATCTCTGACCATATCTGAAAACAACGTGGGCTTTTTTTTCTCTCTCCTCCTCCTTCTCCTCCACGTACGCTCTCCCCCATTCTAATTAGCCTGGGAGCCAGCTGGAGGGGCAGCAGAATTGCAGTGCAACTCACTGCTCGCTGTCTTTTCATCTCCAGTGCCTCTCCCTTCTCTGCCTTCCTGCCTGTGTCCAACACAAATAGCCAAATGCAGACAGACAGACTGTCAAAGCATTTAGACACAGTCAAATGAGTGCTGCTTTTATTTAGCTAGTCTATTTTTAATGCTAAACCTGATGCTATTTTTAGATTTTTGCATATGTAAGCATTTGTGTCCCACTGTGTGTGCTGTGTGGGGGCATCAGCGTTCATGTGTACACTGCATGTGGGTGTCAAACACACATGGACTGTGTCATTACATGAAAACCCTATCAAAATAGCACACAGGTGAAAGGTCAGGGATGATAAATAAAGGGAAAATTTTTGTGGGTGTTTTGTGTTGTTTGTTCCTTGTATGGTAATCCAGCTCACGTTTGTCAGCGAATGACAGCTCAGCCTGTTCTCTAACAACGACAGTCACTTTGAACACAGACATATAATTGAGACACAAGTGGAAAACACATTTCACAGACTTTCTTTTTTAAGCCTATTTCAAATAAATTTTGTATGACATCCTTCACATTATGCCTTTCTTTACTTCAGTTTTAGCATGGAAAAGATAAAAAGAAATTCGTTTGTAAAACTGCATTTAATAAGGCTGGACCAACGTCAGCAACCCCAAATCTTTCATGCAACTTAACTGTATCTGAACACTAATAGGACATGAGGAAGATATCTTACACTACATAGAGCAGTCTTAATTTCTTTATTTTTAGAGAAGTCAAAGAGAATCTTAAGAAAAATGTGTTGCATCTTTAAAATTATGCATGAGCAGCCTGTTAATTAGCCTACGGCTTTAGAAAACATGTAAATTAATTACATTAATAAACCCTGTCTTCCACCTTTGTCACTGCTTCTTTCCATAATTTCATTTTCAAACTGTACCGCAATGATAGACAAAAAGGTAACAAAAATACAACAACTAAACATGAGTCAGCATTAGGAAAATGTCAAGCATCCAGGAGAATCCACAGCTCTTACACAAGTGCATGCCTTTCTGTTTTAATGTGCTTACGCTTTTTAATAATGGAATACGAGTGCGTGACTTAGTCATATTAACATGAATGGTTAACACTGTGAATTAATGCATCATGCCTGGAGGAAAAAATAACCTGGCATGCATCATTGGGTAAATCCAGTGATTGTTGTGTCCAATAAAATGTTTTTTTTTTCTTATTTTTTGTTCTGGGCAGTGGAGGATGTCATTGTTTCTGTGTGTGTGACAACTGGCCACCCCCTCCCTACTCTCAACTCCACCACTCTGCAGTGCTGCAGTCTGCTAAATTACTATCTGAGAGTCTGGAGAGACACATGCTCACGCTTTCCTCTCACTATCTCCCTTATGACAGTCTTTCCCACTATCTCTCGCGTGCACACTGACACACACGTATGCAGACAATTGGCCCATATTTCATCTAACGTTGGGCAAAAAAATAGACAAGATCTTTAATGTGCAAGGGTTTCACGTGAATATTCATGCTTGATGGGTATTACACTCGAACACAGGCACAGATCTGCATACGGACACGCATGAATGCACTTGTGAGCAGGGCACACAGAACCACAGATGCTTCTCTGTAGCCTCTGTAAGCAAGGCTCCCTGTGTTTTCTTATCTTTTTTTTCCTCTTATGCCATAGATCATAATCTTCAAACAAGATGATTATAGGAACTCGGCTGTTCCATCCATACATTATTAATAGGGGAGAGAGAGGAGGTGCACAGGTGCGAAGTCATAGTGTAGTCAGCATTTTAACCTGTGCTGACATTTACAGTTAGTTTTCAACCGAGACAGAAGGAAGAGACTGAATACAGATGGTTAGGTGCAGATTATGGAGTTTTTTTTCATGCAGTTGTCATAAAATGCCACACACGCTGAGCAGGTTCTTCTCTAGAGGAAAGCACACCTAGATATTAATAACACTCGCGTCAGAGTGTGTGTGCTTATACTCACATTTTCTGCACACAAACTGTGGGAAGACATTGGACACTCATGTTCTTTTAATAACACTGTACACTATTTCTGGACCATAAGGAGTCAGTTTGCTCAAATTCAAACAAACAGATTTGCATCATAATGTCTCATTTTTGCCCACGATAAACTTATTTATTTCCAAAGTCATTTTTCAAATATTAAATAAAACCAAATCCTCAGAATGGCTGAATAACGATTTAAGTCAAATGTTCTATTGACTGAACTTGGCTGCGTAAGTGTGATGGACTTCCCCACAGGCCAGTTAACACACAGAGACACACAACATCCTCGGATGCTACAAAATGTATCACAAATTAGTTATTTCTGTAATTTTCCTATAAGGATAATGTCTGTAATTAAGTTACCTGGGAATTTATCTTTTAAACCCTTAGGTCTCTCAGTTGGAGGACTTTAAGAACAGATGGTGCCAAACTGTGCCTAATTTGTAATTTTGGAGACTTCGCTTTAATTATACTAAAATTGTACTAAAACGGCTCTAATTTTTTCTGCTTTACTTTATCAGAGTTAAAAATGTACACAAATTCTACTATGATTTGATGGGGGTTTCGAGTTACAGTTGCATCGTTTCAAAAAAATATTCATATTCACCCTCATCATAGTCATCATTTTATGTTTCTTTTTTTTGCTATGTGCCTTCTACATTAATGTTTCACCAGTTTTCACAAATCTTACAAGTGCTTCCTTTACTGAAACTTCAGAAAAACTTAAATAGACCTTGTGGTTTCAGAGTTGTACTCATTTTTTAAAGGCATCCAATTTTTGAGCAGGGGCCTAAAAATAGGCACAGGGCTCAGAGGGTTTAAGGTAATGTTAACATACTGAATCCTAGACTAAAGTTTAGTTGTAGATGTAAAGCACTTTTGCATTTATTATATCTTTTACTGGACTTTTTGCTGTTGTAGATGTAAACTTTTGGAACTAACTGTCCCTCATCTTTAAAAATATTTAATTCTGTATATTCTAATTATTTATTAGACTCCTCATTTTTCCAATGCAGTTAAATTAATTGTTTTTGTCTTTATAATGATTATGCAGAGTACTTCAAGTCAACAGTAGGTGTACTTTTATAAATACATTGGATTTGTCTTATTTTGATGGGGAATTTGGATGGAAAAGCTCACCTTGAGGAGAAAAAATGCAACAAATATTTGATTTTTATATTTGATATTTGCTCTATGCTGTTGATTCATATCTGAAAGATTGATAAAGATAAATATGTTAATATCTTCAATGCCCCCATTGACTGCCACATAAATGATAGCTCAGTGAATTTAAACAGAAAAAAAAAGTCAGTAAGACGTCATTCCATTTTTTGGTTCCCTTTAACTTGACTTCCAGTCTTTTAAAACATCTCAAGTACTTTGTAATGAATAATGTATAGGACAACACTTACATTTCTTTGACACTGTTAAATGCTCCCTGGCGTTGCTTAAAATTTAGGTTCAGTTTTAGAAAACTTTATTTATCCCATACGGGCACTTCATTTGCAGCTTACCGCAGACACCATTCAGCATTTAAAGTGCAATGTGTCAGACATAATCAGTACAGAGTACCCCATGAGGTCGTTAAATGATGACGATTAAATAATGACTGTCAGAGTTAAGATGTGTGACAGCTGAATGAATTAAAAGATGTAAAATGTCTATTGGTTCTCCTTTGAGGAGTATGGCACATTGACATGAAATGACAAATTTTGTTTGATATTTTAAAAATAAAAAAAAAGAAGAATTTTTTTAATTACTTTTCCAAATTCTGTGGAAACTCTTTTAACCATTTTTAAATAATAACATTCATTGAAGACTTTGACTCTGCAAGAGGAACAAATAAGCTGTGGATTAGACAAATTATGCTTGACAAGAGTATTTTGTGGATAGGATGTGGACACTCTGGCCCTGGTGATGATGCTTGCAGTTCAGCACAGACAGCTGCTGCCGTTTAGTACAGTCGATTTTTGACAAATCCATGTCTCATCACACAACAGTAACCTAGAGGTTATATATCATTTTGAAGAGATTATTAGGTTCATCATTAAGTTCTCTACTTCATGTTCTTCTCAAAGTAAACAAGCTTTTACATCTCTTCAACATGAAGGTGCACAAGTAATAAAAGTATGGTTCAGTTTTGTGATCTACTGTACATAACTAGACGTTTCAGAAACAAGGGAATATAAAATTTAACTGGTATTAGAAATTCAGAACTTCTCGTAGTTTGAATGTATTTTGGTTGTGAGCCAGGCTGAAATGAAGCAAGTTAAGATACGGTGTGACTTTGCCTAAGACTTGTGGGGCCTCATAGTGAGTCACTAATCTGTTCATCCGACTGGAAACTCAGCAACAAAAATCCAGAGAGAGGAGAGCTGAAGGGCAAGTGTGCTGCAACTGCACTGTTGTTCTCCTCAGTGCTGCACAAAGCATTTTTTCCAATGATTATTAATCATCAGAACAATGTGAGGCCAAATAACTTAATTATAACTTAATTAATAATGATGATGACGCCATTCTGTGAAATGCATCTTTTTTAGAGTTTGGCATTTATGATAAATGGAGACGGTTGTTTTTTTTTTTTAGACATATGAAGAATCTATTTGCTAAATATTGTATGTTATCATGGATACAGTGAATAAAGTGAGGCTGTAATTTGACTGTAACAAGCCAATCACTGTTCCTGAAGATTCACAATAACAATTTATCTGCAAAAATCATATACATACAGCATTAACATTACTTCATCAGCTGCCGAGGTTACAGGCTTTTAAAACTCACTTTTCAAGTGTACTTTGTTAGACAACAGCAGGTCTGTGCTTAGTTAAATGTCAGAACACTTCAAATCTTCTTGCAAATAACCTTTAAATGGACATTTCTGCTCCGCTCATCTCTGTCAAGGCTTGCTTTAGGAAAAACAGAAGCAGCAAGGCTTAAGAGTTTGGCTGAAGCACTGCACAGATTTTAACAGTAGAATAACAATAAACTGCAGAGAGCAGGGGCAATGGCATTTCACTGCAATCTATATTTCCATTAAAATATCTGTATATTGGATTGCAGAAAATAAAAGTAGGATCATCACATTTTCCAAAATGTTACAGTACCGAACAGCATTTTAGTAGATTTGCAAAGGGGTAGTCAAACATGCGACTTTCCTATTTCATTTTTATAAATACCACTAAATTAAATAATAAAAAGGCAGAAAACTCCATTGGAGTTTTGTATACAGTGTAAAATGAACAACTGCTTAAGTGAATTATTTTGTTAGTGAGGATCAAACTGGTTGATCTGGCCAATGCTTGGCGTAGCTAGGACAAGGCAGGCAGTGTCATCTGCTGGTAAGTGAAGATGTGGGTTGGCCAAATGATTAAACTGCAAAATATTCTATTTTAGAGATTAGTTTTTAAGGAGTCAATTGCTGATGCTGCACCCTTAAAGAATATAATAGAAAAGAACTGTATTGCCATTGCAACAAAAAAATGCAACAAAATAACAAACAAGGGGACTTTATGGGTGCAGCACATAACTAAATCAAATGTCAATCACAGGAAAACTTAATATATCGTTAAAGACTTTACTAAAAATCACTGTTGTGTTTTTATTCTCTTAGAATAACCTATTTATATCTACTTGCCATTAACAGCTGCCATAATTGTGCCACTATTCTTACTATGGTGTCTCTGAATGGACAAACAGCTCTGTGTGAGAAGTGAGAAGCATCTGAGTTTTAAAACTGCAGAACCTTCTCTGATTGGTCGTAGAGCACTGTTTGGGATAGGTAATGCCTTAAAATGTGTCATTTTAAGGCAAAGAACACAGTATACTTGGACACAGTTTTAAATTAGTTACCTGTACTAATCATCACTGCACCTGTTGCCACTGGATCTACTCAAAGATGAAAACATGCTTATGTCTGGAAGAATTTTGGCCACTGACGGCCACCGTCCATTCTCAACTGTGCTTTACATTTGAAACAATTCATAAACCCATGTTTACCACTAGATGTCAGCAATTCTTATATACTATATCGTTAAGGGAAGACAGCTCTTTTTTCCTTTATTTTAACTTTTCGGTCAAAGTAGCTCAGTTACAAGAACATGCTGCTGAACTTGGAAGCTCACTTTTTAAAATGCTGTCTCTTCCCAGCATAATTCAAAAACTGAAAAGTGACTTTACGAGGCCATGGACTGATGTTGAGCCAAATGCAGTCATTACCTGCACAACTAATACTGTATAAACCAAACGGGTTGCCAGGCAACCATCCGACCTGCTAAGCTAAATTGCAAACCTGCCTGTTATTGTTTCATGTTAAGCTTGCATATAAAGATGTTGAACCATTCCTTTGACAAACTAAGAGCCACGTTCTCTGCATAATGACGAATATGTTGCTAAAGACAGACCCGACAGATTTAGGCACAGCAGAAAAGTGATGTTTGACTATTTTTTCACATGTCATTGTGCTGGATGCTTGGCTGCTTACACGCTCGGCTTCTCACTCTGCATTAGCATTATGGCATCCAGCTGCCTGCCACTGACACAATTTGCCTTGTGGCCATTAACTTCCCAACATCTGTGAGGAACAGTGGCAGATTCATTTATGACATTTTTACAAGACTGTAAATCGAAGCATTTTACTAAACTCTTATTTTTAACAAACAAACCCTAGTGGCTGGTTTGTTTGTTAAAACATTGCTAACTCAGCTCTGTACAGATAAGGCTGTGACTGTTCATTGTATTGGATTTTCTGCTGAACTATTAAGTTTTTATGATTTAATTTGATACATAAATGTATTTTTACTCTGCATGTCTCTGGTGATCACATGTAAATTACAATTAGGTTTATAGTCACTGAATTTTATATACTTTACTGTCTATTTAATATTTAGCAAATAAAAAAAGGCTATAGTTTGGTGATAACGTTTTTACTGACTAAACTGATTGCTACTCCTAATTAGACCTTTTTTTTTTACCATGAAGAAGTTACACACACAAAATGCTGCAATGCATTTTTGAAAAACATAAAGAAATAATAGAGGAGTATTTTAAACAAATTTAATCATAAACTTGAATAAAACACTGCAGGGATTTATGAGAGTTATAAGTGGCAGCAGGGGCCATCATCTGTCACCTGTCAGTGAGTGATGAGTACTGAGGTTAATGAGCTAGCAGGGGGGGTTAGAAAAGATGTAGTCAAACAGGGCCAATAATGGCAAAGATACTGTATGTACCATCTGGAAAATTGGGATTAGATAAAATTCACTCCCGACTGTTTACTCCTCCTCTACCATGGTATTCATTTGGCTTCAATCAGTGTCATGTTAAGAAACCTCTCACATTGACTCTGATATGCACTGTATCAGTCAAGCCGCATGCAGACAGGTTTTGTGCAGACCAGTCTAATCATTCGAACAGGGTGACGCTCTGCCTCATCCGGACTACAACCGCATGCTGGAGCTTTGAGCAGATTCAGTCACAGGGAGGACTGATAAGCGACAGCAGTGCTGCCTGATTAGCGAATCAGACGAAAACTAAAGGCAACGCTAACGGCAACACTAGCTGGCCATATGCTGTATAGACCTATTGTGCTGCTGCACTCCCTATTAGTGACACTTTTCAGGAGACAGCAGCACAAACAGAATAATGCACCACAAGTATGTTTGCATCTCTAAGGAAGACATTTAAGTGGATATATCCTAATTTTGTCTCAAACCTCATTCCCTTTATGAACATCCAATTAAATGAGAACAAAATTGCCCGAAGAGAATGGTAGGCTTTCAATCAACCTGATTTCCTGGAAAACAGATCATTAAAACTCCCCTCCTAGTTATTGAATTTTCCAGTCTAACTATAGGAAACATTTATATATTAGGAGGCTGTGCTCTACAGTGTCATATTAAACTGCATTCTGTTTTTATATGAACATCCATATAAACATGCAACACTTTCCACTGCTTTAGGAACCCCTCTGTGCATCAAAGCTGTAGAAACTGCTGCTTTTGTCTAGCTGAAGCCTTAATCCATCAAGCTGAAGTGAATCTTTTCGTGCTGTTTTTCTGGGCTGATTTTCTATCCAACTTCATGACTCAGACCTGGTTTGTGTGACATTGTTTCTTCTGTGCACAATGTGTGTCTGAAGCGCTATTTTATAAAAATGAAATGCTTTTAAAGCCGGGTGTCCCGAGGTGATTTCCAGAAAGCTGTTTTTGGAGGTGGGCTTTTTGATTAATCTGTGAGGTAAGGAGCAAAAAGCCAGGGTGAAAGCTGCATAAAGTCTATGGAAAATGCTGCAATATGCATACTGTCTGTTATAGTGTGATAACATTTAGACTGTTCTGTATGGATTAATATATTTTACATGCATCAGCATAAGCATTTTTTACGAGCTAATGTCATATTTTTATGTCATAGAAATTAGTGCTGCATGTGCACTCTCTCTCAGGCATTTCTCATTCAACACATGGGTACGTAGCCAGTGTGCACAGGTCATGGGAGGCACATTGGTGACTTTTAACCTCAAAGGCACCCTAAAAAAACATTGACAGAAATATGAATGAAAGGACCGAGCTGCTAAAGTATTTTATCATGACTGATTTTACCACCTGCCATCCTATTTCTGATGGAGGGTTTTCCCACTAATGCTCATTGTGATAATCTACTACAGGAGGATCATGCAGAGTTCAAACGGCTGTGATAATCAAACCCATTTGAGTCAGATGTAAATGAACCCCCCAGCTCCTCATCTCCTCCTCCTCCCAGTCATACTCACCTGTACTTCATACTGGTGTAGCGCCCAATGGCCTCCTTCATGTGTGCATGGCCCTGTTGAGTCTGACGAGACCCGGGACCCTCCCTGGTCTTGACAGAGCCTTGGGACATGTAGTTGCCATTATTCCCTTGTCCACTACCTCCTCCACTGCCTCCACCACCTCCTCCTCCACTACCACCACCGCCGCCTCCACTACTTCCCCCAACTCCTCCACTGCTTCCTCCAGGAGGTGGAGCAGTGCGAAGGCCACAGAGTCTGTCCTCGCTGCGACTCTTCAGGTTGTGCTCAGTGCATGCGAAAGACACCTGCATGCTGACTGTGCTCTCCGCTGTGTCTTATTCTGAGAGTCAAAGGTGAAGGGAAGTCACACAGACAGAAATGTCTACAAACTACCTGTGCTGTTGGACACAGTTTCCCCGTTGTGCTGTTGTGGCAATGCAGAGATGCTCATACAAAGGGCTCAGACAGGGCAGGTCAGAGATGTTGGCTGAGAGTTAGTGAGAGCAGGCAAGAGTCCAGCCTCTAACATGACACACACAGAGTTACCGTCTGCTCTGTCTCCTGTCTGGCGCTGCAAAACTGGCAAAAGGCTCTTAGAGTTTTCACACTCACAAGATGCATCAGGGCTGCCCTCCAAGAATCATCAGGAGGCTTGTAAGCTCTTAGCAGCCCTCAGACGAATTTGGGGATGTGGCAGTTCTTGGGAAGCCCAGCAGCCTCAGTGTAATAGATGCCTCCCTTGAGTGCTTCAGTAGCACGGCCTTTCCCCACAAACATGCACAGGTTCGTATGGCTTATGTTGGGTGACACAGCACTTGCCAGCTTGCTGTTTTCTCTTCAGTTGATGTAAGTTGAGTCTGTCTTGAGCTGAGGAGCTCCGGAGTGTGCCGCAGCAGCAAAGACAAAATCACAGCCATCCTCACACCTCACGTCGATATAAGGCATATTTATTTATTTTTTAATCACAAAGCAAAACAAAAATAATATCTATCTAAATTGCTCGAATTTACATTGCCGTTATAGTCCGAACAGAATGAAGAGACTTGATATGATACGACTTCACCCATTCAAACCCCACCGATGCATCATCGCCCGGCAGCTTCACGCAGCATCAATTTTGATGCAAGAGAGGGAAATCAGCAAAAGAAATTCAGCAGATACACGGAGCTGGTTTGTGTTACCATCAGTGCCTAAAGTAGTTCACGTACCGGCAGGAGCGGCAGCTGTGGAGGTCCCCCGTTATTCGGCACAATCTCACGGTGCACGGATTTGAAAAAAACGCCGGCACATTGGCCCCAAAATCAGCTGCAGCAGACATTTGAATTGGTCGATGCCGCATTTCGGCTCTTCCTCAGCATCATTTTGTCAGCTCACAGTCAGCCTCTTTTCCTTAATTTTCTCTCGCTCTTTTTTTCCTTTTTTTTATACAGCGGCGCCAAAATGTTCACGACACACAAGCAGTGTGGGGGTTTGCAAGATAACTCTGTACGTGTGTGTTGCTCTCACACTGTTTCTATCTCTCCCCCTCTCTCGGGTGTGATCTCTACATTTTTCATCACATTCGCGTACACAATTTTTTTTTACATTAAGCTATATTAATGAAGCCACTGAGTCTTTAGCTGTATGCACCAAAATATTTGTGATATCTGGCACTGAAGAACTCCACATAGCATTTCTAATTTTATTTTACACTTTTTTTTAACTTAAACTGACAGAGCTCCTCGTTTTTTCCACGTGGTTTCCCCTTTTCCATATACACAAATATGTCACCACACCCTTGCTCCCATACAAAACAGTGTGACCATAAATCATTTTTATATATTTGTATATCGAATTGCTAAAGTTATTGTGATACCCTATCAATGTTAATATTTCTATCAATATGGCATAGCCTTCAATTTAATTCTGTATCACATTATTATAAAATTGATTTATCATATTCGCTAGGCAGTGACTAGTCTTTTCAAAGCAATGTTTAAAATTAACCTTGCTGCCATACTCTTAGAGAACCCTGTCAATCCAAGAGATTGAAGTCTGTGTTTGGTGTTTCCCCTGATGGATCTACCCCCCATAGCGGTGCAATCTGCAAAATATCTCACATGTGCATAAAAAAAACACACACACATTCATCATTTCTGTCAGTTTGTTCTAACATCTGATGAAGTCTGTTTTTTTTTAAAGTCCCAGAGCAGATTGTATAGCATCAGGATGTCAGAAGGATCGTTGATCAGCACCTTTCTCAGACATGTTTAGTGCAAGTTGGGACACAAAGTTTGCAGGTGTATAGGTCATCTGCAGTAACTCTTTAAAAGAGGAGATGGATAAATGTCTGTTATTTTTGTGAAAGGGACATAATCTCCAGAAATCTACATAATCACATTGATTAAGTCTTTATCCCTACTTGAGCTAAACCTTCACTCCAAGTAATGTTTATCACTTCATACAGCAACACTGTTGCCCCCATCTGTTCCAAATGTATTTAACTACAACTGAGGTTGACACTAATACTAACTTCCTTTGGCTTCATTCTGAAATTGTGGACTAACATCCAAGAAAATTGTGCATCTCTGTGACTTGTAAGAATTTTAACCTGCAGAAATTTGATCTTTGAGTGGTGATGGATGTGTTTTTTTCATGGACAAGAACCACACATGGCAGATTATGTAGTATAATATTAATGCCCATGAAAATGTTTATAAGTCCTATGACTTTAAAAGCAGTCTCAGCACTAAAGCTCATTACAAAGTCGGTCTTTTTAAACTGATGCCCTTTATAAACTGCAAAGTCTTCTTCTGAGATAAAACAGTAAAGCATGTTAACATAATTTTGCTTCTCATTTACAGATTAACATGACCTGAGTGGATATACCAACTGCTCGGTTACATTTTCACTTAAACATACAGTGATTTTAAATAACATCTGGTAGAATAAAATAAATAGAAATCCCTCAGTGTGTACATGCTTTTTGAGCAACAAATTCAGATAAAATAGGGACACACTTCTCCCACATTGATGTGATATTTAACTGACTGTTGCATTTAGCTTCGTGGAGAAGGAATAGAAATAAAAAATACTAGAACTTCCCATAATAATAATCCCTAACTCCCATAATTTTTCTTTCTTGTAGTACTATTTTTCATTAAAGCAATTCAGTTGTTAATAACAATAAGTCATTAAAGTTTTATTGAAGAATTTAATTTGATCCATCAAAATTTAGAATCCACCTGATCATATAATATTAAAATATATTTAACTTTTAAGATTTAGCTCATCCAAAAACAAGATTATGCATTTAATCTCTATAATCTCCTTGTCATTATCACCTTCCCAAATCTGTTCCCAAATGTTTTTTCCAGCAAAACCTGACGAGTAAAGAGAAAGTGGATGCCAGCCTCAACACTTTACATGCACAAAAGTGGTGGAAACCAAGTTATAGGAGCAGCTCTGACAGAGGTGGTTGAAACAGCTGAATCACATTATGTTAAGCATCAAATGCAAGCTGCCAGTGAATGCAACACTAGGTTAAGTTATATATTTGAGCTTTTATGATGCATGTTTGCTGAAAGTGTAAGAGTCACTTGATTGTAGAAGTGATATCCTACAGGCTGCAGGTGTTGGTATTTTTCTTTTTTCATTAAGTGTGACTGGCCTGTCATCACACCAGAGTGACGCTGCCACCTAGAGGCAATTTGAGTAGATACAGATGACTGTGTTTAAAGCTGATGCCATGTTATGCCATGACATGTAGTGACGTTCAAAATCCCATTTTATAATAATTTTATTAATAGCCATTATATCATTATTTACAAATTATAAGCATGCAACACTACAGCAATAATGCAACAAACTGCTGTATATCTTCTATGCTTACGTTGTAACGTGCATCCCTTTTGTTCGCCTCCTTTTAATATTTTACAAAAACTGCAACTTTTGATCTGAAGATAGGTAATCTGGACACTTCAAAGGATAAATAAAACAGCGTAGCAACCAACTGCATGTCCCCTGCTGTCACATCCATGCATCATTAACCCTCAACTTCTGCATCACTGATGTTGACCCCATCAGGCTGTCTTTTAGAGGTTGAAATTAGACAGTGACTCATATGCAAGTCCCATTAGTGATCCCGAAGAACCAGATGCTTTTGTGGCTCAGTCACATTCATTCAGGGGTCCTACTTTGAAATCTCATCAAAGCCTGGTACTTCTTTCTAGGTCACCAGTGGAGGAAATTTTTTTTAAAAAAGACTACAAAGAGAGTCCTTCATTTCCACCCATGTTTCCTCTAACTGCTTTCACTTGTTATCCTATTAAAACACTCAACTAAATCCATACATTGCTAATATATTAAAGAAATAGTAATCATGTTATTTAAATGGACCATCTTCAGATGACTGCACGCTCTGAATGGTCTGACATTTTCTCACGGAGTCTTTAAATGTTACAATTGTTTTGCTTTCATATCTATCCATTTATAGGTGTGGCAACATCAATGTTTATATTAGGTTGTTATTTGCCTTTTTGGACCCTGCACCACTTATTATGAAACAAAAAAACAAAAAAAAACAAAAAACTATCATTTCAAGATTTTTTATCTAGTAATACTATTATTTTATTTTCAAGCATCAGACTGTTTTCAAGTTTTAATGACGCAGTAATTCTACTTTCCTTCTCACCTGTATGACATTGCAGAGCGCTCAGCCTCGCACTCGGCCAGTGAGAGGCCACATTCCCTCAAGTACAGCTCCAACCGGCGTCTCTCCACCAGTCTGTGTGCCGCCTCAAGGATCTGTGAAGCCAAGGCCTCTGACTCATTCCTCTGGTCCGAGGTCTTGCTGCTCCGGGTGCCAGTCTTGGCCACAATGCTCCCTGAGGAAGTAGATGCCTTGGGTTTCTTACTGATGCCATAGAGGTCCTCCACTGAGTATTTCCCCCCTTTACCTCCTCCAGTGCCACCACGACTAGCAAACATTGTTATCTAGATTCACGTGCTAGAACTGATTTAAATCGCTCTCCTCTCCGCTTTTGCTTGGTTTTGTCTGCTACATCTACTTTAAGCAAAAGCTGCCTCTGAATTAGAAAACAAGGCAGTGCTATTTTGATGTAGACTGGGGAAGATTTGAAACATCCGGCTTGAGGATGTCAGGCATCAAACTGCTAAAAACAAGAGTTTAAAGCACTTGTAAAATATCAAAAAGTCTTGATTCCTCCTTTGAGGAATCTAAATCCAAAATAAAACAAAGCCACTCCTGACATGTCAGCAGCAGCACCCAGTCACAAACAATGACTCCAGCTGATGTGAGGTGCTTCTTTGAGTAAAAAAACACAGACAGGAAAAGCAATCAGGATCTTTCTCTCTTTATCTCTCAAAGGAGAGACAGTGAGGGGATTTGTTCAGATTAAGAGAGCGCCCGGAACTATCTGTACTTCTACTGTATAATCAGTGGAGGCTGTTAGAGCCCAGCACTCTGACCTTTCCATCAGACCCAGAGATGCTGATGATTTTCATTTTCATTTTTTTTTTCTGACTACATGATCACTTGATCTGCTGGGCCACAGTCATCACAGCCAGCAGTCCTGTTGCCAACCAACTCAGTGAATGTGGCTTCCTCTTAATGTTTGGCCATGACACAAGGCTGAGTTCACATGCAAGCCCCCCCCTTCTGCTTTTAACACAAACCATAAAGCATGGAGAGAAGCAAAAAATATCTTATTACCAATGTCCTGTTTAAAAGAAAGGACAGTGTAACCTCAGTGAGGCATAAAAGTGAAACAAGTTTAATAAGTAACAGATGGAAAGTGAGTGGAACACTGGAAGCTGCTGTTTAAGGTTGATGCTGATGTAGAGGATTAGTTCTTGACAGTATATGTGAAGAAATTAACCACCTAATCTCCTTTTTGCAGTACTGTTAAGTTCCATTTCAAAAGCCAATAGTGGAGAACAGTATGTTTGTGTATTTTAATTCAAGGACATTTAATGACTCTCCCATCATGAAACAACTTTACTGTGTTATTTTGATGCTCCAGTTTAATTAAAATGCTCACCAGCATATTTAGAAGGTTTAGTTGCTATATTCTAACAAATAAATTAACTATCAATGACTTAAAAGTGCATCAAAACGCAAATGCCAAGCTCATCAACAAGCTCGACGGCCCAATCATGCGTCTATTCAACCTCCTTCATCTTCCAGATGTTATGGCCATCAAGCACTACTCCTGCGCTGCACTACTTACTGCCTTTGCTGCAGTGGCTTTTAGGCAGAGATCATCTGGGATTAAGCTGCTAAAATCACTTTTTCAATGGACCAGAGTCGCACAGGCAGCTGTTTGAGGCCAGCCTTGATCTTCCCACTGTAAATTACAGTACACAGTGTTTCCAGGGTTAGAGTGGATGCATGCGGGCCTCCGTCAGTTATAAGTAGTGGGATTAATTTTAAGTGTAATAGGGGGAGATGGTAAAATATACATTTGGATTTCTGCATGCAATCCTGATTTCCACATTGTGTAACTGTCAGAAATCTGGGTTAGAACAGTGAGTTTTCTTAGTGATCTGTTGCATAACTGTGCAAAGATAGATTTAGTTAGTCTAACAATATAGTAACAGAGAGGTATAGAGCACAAAACTGCGATGGAATCATGCAACACACTGTACAATGATGAGTGGGTGGTGAGCTCATCCATTCGTGAAAGAAGTGGGTCTACTGCAGAAGGAGACTTGCCCCCCTTTCATCTAGAATCACGCCACCACTGCTCAGGATCTTCACTCGGTTGCAGTCTTACCTGCCTACAAGCACCTTTATTTGCTGTTGCAACAAAAGCTTCATTGCACAAATGTGCAAAGAAGTACATGAAAACATACACAAATCATTATTGTATGTTGTCTAGAATAACACACTAGTGGATCATTTGTCAAATGTAAATAATTCTCACTATTCAGTATTGAAAATGCCATTTTCTTTTTCATGTTTTTTTTTTTTTTTTTTTTCACAACCCAAACGCCCTATAGTTAAGTTTCAGAAGTGGTGTATGATAATAAAGCACATTTATCCAAGTACCTTCCTCAAATACTTCTGAAGTACTTTTATTTTATTAAATTGTTTAAATTTTCCACTTTACTGCAACTTAAAGGATAATATTTTACAGCCTA
>JBAMHW010000017.1:8519202-8538725 GCA_037177495.1 Rhadinocentrus ornatus
CTTTGGGTGCGAGGTTTTTGCTTGTTCAGGACTGGGGGAAAAGATTCCAATTTGCTCTCTTCCTTTTCCGCCCCCCCCCCCCCCCCCCCCCCGCTTTTAGACCCACATGTACCTGTCCCTCTGGTTAACCCCCACCAACCCCAGCCATCAACACACAATCTCTTCACACTTGAATGCGCACAGGAATGTGAGGGGAATGACACAATCCAGAAAATCAAAAAAAAAACCTGGTAGGCCTGGTACGCTCTCTGCCTAAAATCAGCCCTAATGAATGGCTATTCAGATTCACAGACAAAGCTGAGGCTAGATTTGTACTATACAGACAGGTCAGGGGTCACTCAAAGCACTAACAGGAGTAGAAACCAGAGATAAATGCCTGTGTGTCTCTTTCAAACAATGAATCGTTTCAACACAGATTTGTGTGCACCAAATGCATTGTGGGGTTACAAAAAGAAAAGAAATGCTTCCAGTAACAGTTACTCATCTATTTATCTCTACTCTCGCAGGTCTATACTTCTCAGGCCACATGAGTAACAGAACAAGAAGAATGAATCAAAAACACAGTGATAATCAAAGCACATTAATCAGTGAACCTAAACACTTTTTTAGCAGCCCCCTCAGCTTAGCCTGGGTATGGTGGCATTAGAGATTGGGGAGAGAGAAACAAAATGTGTGTGAGACTTTAAGCTTATGCTGCGCTATAAGCTGCTCTCAGCCCAAGGCACGGGAGAAGGAAAGAACATCTCTTCATGATTAAAAGGGCTGAGGACCAGGAAGGGAAACAGAGGAAAGGACAAGCTTCAAGGCCTTAGGGGTAAAGGCTCATTGCAGATACAGACGAAAGACTGGAAGAAAGTAAGACTGGGCCATGCAAGGGAAGTAAGAGTCAACTATTGACCTGACAGTCTTTCGTTTCTTTGTCATTATTTAAAAATGAGGAAATGATGAGAGGTAGGTTTGTTACATGACATAGAAAACAGAAGAAAAATACTCCCGTTAGACATTTTATTTTAACAATTTTAGGCAGTTCAGATTGGATGTTATCTAACCAAGGATTAAACCCAATCAGGAACCATTTATTTAATTTAAACTTACCAGAAGTGGTGTATATAAAAACTGTATTTTGGCTCAAATGTTGCTGCTCTGTTGTGCGCTGATTTTCTTTGAATTCAGGTCGGAGGTATCAAGGGTTGCCAGAACGGCACACCTCGTTCTTAATATAGGTAAATTATGGATTTTTATTTAGTAATTATCTACAGTAACCTCCAGTGTCATCCACACTTGACATCTACGCTCATTTATATGGTTTTATTAACACTTCTGTTGCTGTGAAAATGACTGAAAATAATGAAATAATGAAAATAAGTTTACATCAACAAAGGCCATATGAAATTTTAGTTTAACAGACTAAGTATTTCAAAGCTACTTTTATTGAAATCTCCAATATGAAGACTGTAAAGCCTGTAGTCTTTAAAGTAATGTCTCTTGCATGACAATACCAGTAACCAGTTATTTACATTAGAAAAGAGAATAATTATTTTTAAGGTGCCAGTAACATTTTTGTCTCTCCCCGCCCCCAAAGTCCTGCCATATATACTGGACTTCACGTTTGGTTTTAGGCAGAACGTAACTTCTTATCAGTTTTAATCATGGTGTTTTAATGACTCTTAAACGCCAGGAAGATAAAATGCACGTTAAACCTCTTTAATCACAAATGGCAGAAATTACCGTAGAGTTAAAAACGAGTAGAACTGAGTCCCTTCTTAGTAAGTAAGCGTTTTTTTTCTTTTATCTGAGTAAATAATTAAAAAAAGAAACAAAAAGACAACAACATTAAGAGGAAACAGTTCTTAAAATATAATGTTAAACCATATAGAAAGGGTTTTAAAATGGACTTAAATTCAACATGCAACTCTGTTTCCATTCAAGTTGAGACAGTGCAAAAACATGAATAAAACCCAAATGCAATTATCTAGAAATACTTAACCTCAAATGGAAACAGTTCAAATACTACATGTCAATGGTTGAAAGTGAGAAATTTTCTTTCTTTCTATATTTTAGTTTTATGTTATTTTGAATGCCAGAAAACCGTTTACCACTTTGTTGCTGAACATTAAGTATTTTGGAGCTGAAACTATTACTGTAGGTTTGAAAATAAAATTATTTCAGGTCCATTTGATGGCATTTGAATGGAAGAATATGTTGCTCCAATCTGTATCTCAGTTAGCATCAATAGTATCCTGACAGATGAAAAAAATAATTGTATTCTTTTTCATGTCTCAACATTTTTTACAGTGGGGTTGTAGTTGTTACTGTGTGGTGAATTTTAGCAGTTGTTTTAGTAACTTTTCGCCATTCAACAGATGCAACTCAAAATGGTTGTGTAGGGGTGATTAACCACATTTGTTAGCATTCCACTTGCTAACAGTTCCTCATAGAAACATAGGGATAATGTTTAAGATGTGCATTGTTTTCATGGCAAAAAATAAAAATAAAAATTTGAAGATTAACACAAAAAAAAAAAAAAAAAAAAATCCAGCTCTTTTATGTGTGGAAACAGAGAAGATAGATGCTACAATTTAGCTTCCTTTCACCAGCTACCAGTTAGCTGCCAGCTAGCTTGTAAATGGTAAAAAGTGAAAACTGAATGAGTTGTGGGTTATTGCAAATGACTTTCGCAACAAATAAAAGATAGAAAATAATATTCAAACAATAATGTGAAGATATGTGTTGGCTAGTCAAACAGTAAAAGAAAAGAAAAGAAAAAAAAAAAGTAGTCTTTGCATTCCATTCTAATATACTACAGCATGTTAGCTAGTAGCCATACATACTTCTCCATAATTAATATTCCAGCTTT
The DNA here is from genome assembly GCA_037177495.1 of Rhadinocentrus ornatus. Classification (NCBI taxonomy): domain Eukaryota; kingdom Metazoa; phylum Chordata; class Actinopteri; order Atheriniformes; family Melanotaeniidae; genus Rhadinocentrus; species Rhadinocentrus ornatus. Next base: position 8,522,060 of record JBAMHW010000017.1, read on the forward strand.
TGTGTGAATTTGGGGAAAAAACAATAACATTATGCTGACCAAAGCAGACAACTAATAAAGAAAACATAAAAAAAATTATCTTTCTAAATGCAAAAACAACCCTTTCAGATACATTTAAATGAGACAAAGTGAATGACTCAGGTGAGATCCCTGCTTCATAAATTTGTCATTTAAGACCACAAAAACAAATGAATGGCACTGAAAAATGGAGAATACAGAACAAGAGTATTAAAGAAATGTATCAGTAATACAATAAAAAAACAACAACAACATGTTGACGCCAGAACGCTTCCAAATGTACAGTATTCTCTGGTCTCTGAGTCCACTTGGTCCTTGTTTAGTCCAATTTTAATGAAGTGAGCTGCCAGTACAAACATCCAACAGAAACACAGCCCAAGAGAAACGCATGGAATCACTGAAGAGAACAATTCACTCTGAAATGATAAAAGTGCTGATGTGTCTCTATGCCTTGTTTTCTCCTCATACATTGCTGATCTGGTTGAGGGAGAGCCAGACTGAGGAAGATGAGGAGTATTACTATAGCAAGAACAGCATTCTCCAAAGTCTGCATTACACATCACACCTGAGTAAAAAGGAGGAAAAATATATAAAATCTCACTTGCAATGTTCAGTTTTGGCATAAACTGTGAAGTAATGCAACCAAGACAGATCAATGTAAGACACCAAGAATGAAAGCAGTCCTTATTCCTAATTACATAACAATATACAAACAACAAAAAAATTAGATTAGCATTTTTTCCTTTTCTCCTTTGGTTAAAAAGTCAAAGTGACATTCTGGAACAACAAATAAACTGCAATTTTCAAAAAATTTCAAAAGGATGAAAAATTAGGGAAACTGTAAACTCTTAGCTGTCACTCCTCTTGGTTTGGCACATGTTTTGGGTCCAATACTTAGTAGATGTAAAAATACTGAACACAAACTGTAGAAATGAGGCAGTCAAATTGCATGACTTTATCACTCGGTCACTCCAGGTGATAGGTTTCCTGCCAGTTTGTGGACAAGTCCCACCAGTCATTCTTGTCCATTGATGTTTATTTTTCTTTTCCATGGTTCTGAATATAGTCTCCCATCTTTCTTAAAGTCAAAGTAGGTTAAAGAAGGTTACAGGAGAGGATTCGGAACGCTCTCAGGAAATGGCTTCAGATTTTTGTGCTGTGTTCACATCCAGGCTTGAAGGCAAGTCAGCTAGAAAGTCACAGTTGTAGTGTTCTTGTTCTGGAAGGTTATTGTCTGAATGCTGGAAAGGATTTTTCTCTGATGCCCAGCCAAAGTTACTCCCATGTGTAGTAGATCCCTGAAGACAGAAGAATAAGAAAAAAGAGTAAGAAAAAAAAAAAAATTTAAAAGACAAAAAAAATCTAATTAATTGGAAAACTGTCACAACTGTACGTCAAACACAGATAAACATAATTTTAGATAAATAAACTGAAAATACATGACTGACTGTGTGGTGATTTGAGCCAGCTGGTCCACCGAGTTGAAGCCAGCCTGCAGGAAACTGTCCTCATAGCGTTCCATCTTGATGGCCCTCAGCCATTCCCCAACTGAAGCGCATGGTGAGAGGGTTAAAGGTGCTCGCTGGTCCAGCAGGGGGTAGGACAGCCTTAGGAAAGCAGTAAGGAAACAAAGGAATGACTTACTAACACTGTCACCAAAAACAGCAGTAAGAAGCTTATATGTATCCTGCAGCTACATTCCAGTTGACAAGCTAAGGTATAATCTGAGGCTGAGTGACTGACAGGAACAAACAATGGGATTTGTCAGGGCTGGAGTGTCTTCTGCTGTATGCCACCACCTGACAAGGAGAATGTAAAGGATGGGAAATGGGCACAGCAAGTGTCTGACAGGTCACAGCAGGACACTGAGGTGGTACATCAGAGTGGGCAGAAGAAGTGTAATGTCTTTCCTGTGACTGTCAGAACTTTAAATGGACCCTAAGAAAGAGACTTTGTTGTCCTTTTCAGACTAGGAACACAAACATTTTTGGCTTCTGTGTGTTAACATGACAATCAGTCACTCAGGCGTTGATTGTTTTGACGTTGATGATCCTGATGGTGTCATGTCACACTCAAGACAGTGATGAGCGTGGGGTATACCTGGGGCCCCATTGTGCCGTCCTTCTTTATGTGGCCTGCAAATGACTCAACTGGTCCACATAGGCCCCTTCATGGGGATACACTATAAATTAAAATGAGCTATAAATCTAGATTTATTCATTATTGTTGTTTTTGTCATGACTACTGTTAATATCAGTAACATTATTGCTATCAATATTATTTCTTATACTCTTCTCTATGGAATAAGAACTAGGATTTTATTATGTAAATACATACCTAAACTCAGTTATGATGCCCTACATGACATCAACACTCAAGAATGACCAGTTTCTGTTTTGGAAAGATTTACCTTTTTTTTTGTCTCCTCCTTTTGTTCAAATATCTACTACTTTTGTGACTTTGTTAATTGTGTTTGTTTGAATTTTTTTGTTTTGTTGTTCACACTTTGTTACCTATACAATTGCACTGTAAATACTGTAATCACAATTACCAAAAAAGAACAAACTTGGGAGGCCAAAGGGTGAAACCATTAAGATTTTATGTGAAATGGCATTTGTTATAATTGCAAAACACAGTATTGATCCAGTTAAAGATGCATTCTCTAAGGCCTCTTATTTATCTTTGTAAAGGTGCAACAACTACTGAAAGATAAACGGGTATATTAAAAAGTCCTACCTGGTAACAATGCTGCTGTAACTTATTGACAAGAGGCCAGGGTGTTCATACAAACATGAGGCCAATACGCTTATAGGCACATTTGTGAAACGCCCTAAATGACAAATGTGCTGCTGTTTGTCTGATACTTCAATTTTCATCAAATGCAGTTAAAAAAATCTGGTCTCTTACCCTGCTCCTTCTTGAGCCACTACTTTCAGTGATGCAGGGTTGCGGATCAGTTTGTCCAATGCGCTGACAAGGTCTGCAAATCGAGGACGCGCTGAGCGGTCCTTCTGCCAGCAGTCCAACATCAGCTGGTGCAGGTGGGTGGGGCAATCAGGTGGTGGGGGCAGCCGGTAATCTTGCTCTATGGCATTGATTACCTGATGTGGAGATAAAAATAGCAAAGTCAGCAAGTTTTGTTTTAAAGAATGCAAATGTTACATTTAATTTTGGGAAGACTGCTTTGGTCTATGAAAAAGAAACTATCATTTATAAAACTAGCAGTATTAGGTTTTTTTTCTGGCATAAACTTACATCCTGATTGCTCATGTCCCAGTAGGGTCTCTCTCCAAAAGACATGACCTCCCACATTACAATGCCATAGCTCCAAACATCTGAGGCTGAAGTAAACTTTCTGAAGGCTATTGCCTCAGGTGCTGTCCAGCGGATCGGGATCTTACCTCCCTGCAGAGAAGAGCAAACTGTCAGCTCTGCAAAACTTTTACCACCAAAACTAACCGCATTGCTTGTGAGTAAATTAAACTGGGTTGTTGACTCACAAGAGAGCTGGTGTAAGTTGGGTCAGAGGAGTTCTCCTGCAGGAAACGTGACAAGCCGAAGTCAGACACCTTACAAACTAAGTTGCTGTTGATGAGGATGTTGCGGGCAGCCAGGTCTCTGTGGACATAGCTCATCTCTGCCAGGTATTTCATGCCAGAGGCGATGCCGCGCAACATACCCACCAGCTGGATGGGAGTGAACTGGCAGTCATTCATCTACAGAAAGGAAAGAAAAAGTTCAGTTTGTGTCGATATGTACAAGTCGTGACAGTTTCAGCATGTGCTCTCTGCGTCAAACTGACCCGTAGAAAAGAGTCCAGTGCTCCGTTCTCCATAAACTCTGTGAGAATCATGACTGGACAGCTGGCAGTGATGATTCCCTCGAGGTGGATAATGTTGGGGTGCTGGAACTGTCCCATGATGGACGCCTCAGAAAGGAAGTCCCTTCTCTGCTTGTCCGTGTAGCCTCCCTTCAGAGTCTTAATTGCTACATAGTTCTCTTTTTTTCCCGGAATCTTCAGCCTTCCTCGACACACTTCCCCAAACTCGCCTGCAGGACACAAACACATAAACCATATTAAGCCTGTTTTCTAGCACACTATAAGAATAGCTGTGGCACTTAACAAATGTAAAGCTCGCTTGCAGTAAGTTGTGCCCTTTAGTTTAAATGAGGGCCAGTAACATAGGTGCCATATTTATCAGTTAATTGGTTTATTTCTGCAGGCATATTCAATTTGGGGTGATAAAGAAAATACATTAAATTGTTTTTAAATGGCTTTGAATCAATTAGGCTGACTGAATTGGACATATTTTAATAATGTTTCCAAATAGAACAGTCTTCCTAAAACACAAACCAAAAACACAAAGTGAGAACACACGTACAAAGCTTACAGATCTGTTATTAGTGGGAAAATGGTATGAATAGGGCTCACCAGCACCAATGACCTCCTCTATCTTGACAAAGGAAACATCAATTTCCTTGGCAAATTCTCGCACCGCCTCATTAGGGTCCTCATAGGTGAAAGGGTCGATATAAACCTTGACCCCTGTGAGAAACAGACAAAGAGAGCCGTGGGAAATTTAAGCAAAGAAATGTTAAGAGAACTATATGCCTGCTCAGATTAGAAAATATTTTTCCTGACATGAAGGAGTTGTAAATCAGCTGCGGTTAAGTGTGCATGTCCTTGACAGATTACCTTGACCAGTGAGGTACTGGCTGTTTTTGTCACTCAGCTCGGGATCCTTTATTCGGCTATGTCGGCTGCAGGTAGAAAGAGATTGGTATAAATACAACAAGATTAGGGTAGTGGAGCACTTGTCTAAAGAATCAATGTTTAATTGGATTCTTTGGCAAGTATTCTGAATGCACTGTCTGCCAAATGAGATGTAAATCCTTTATCTCACAATGTGACTATTCAGATGATATAACAATAAGACATAACCTCAGTAACAAAAGCATTAAAAAAAAGAAAAATTGGACTTTGTTTTAGAATTATTTTATTTGATATATATATAAAAAACAAGAATATAAAAAAATCATAGCTTATAAGTCAATTCAGCTAGTCCTCTTGTGTTTTTAAAGTTGATCTTTGTTTATAAAGAGCAACTTTTAAATAGCTCTTTGTTAAAAAAAAACACCCCACCATCACTCTTATTTTCTATGATTTTGACCCAAAAAACTGCCTTGTTTTGCAAAGCTTTTGCTGGCCTTTAACAATCCTCAGAAATTTTAAAGACATAATAAAAGATGAGTTGTGGTAATGGGGAACATCTAAGCCAACCCCTACGGTACAGCTCTTTGACATGAGTGGCTCCATTATAATTCTGCTGGCACAAACTCATCCCTACAAGACTGTAACAACCCTGTAGCTACTGGATCCCTGCCTTCCTCCATCCATCTCCCTCTCCCACCTCATAAGCCTAAAATAGCAAAAAAGCACCACCCTCAGTTAGTGGCAGATCTGGGCCTCAGTTGCTGGTTTGTGTGTGTGTGTGTCACAAGGTCACAGCTATTGTTCTCCTGTCCTGTGGAAACAGGGTTGGGACGCCTGCATCCTGTCTTTCCCTGACCTCTACCTCTATCGTCATCTCTCTCTCTCTCATACAAATGCACATGCACATTTTCTCTTTCTCTCTGCTGTGATGGCATCCAGCACTATTTACTCAAACAATGAAGCCTAAGGAAAGTGTTCTAATGAGCAGGATAGCTTTTAGCTGTGTAAGCAAAAGAAATCATGAGCATTGCTTTGTGTCAGAACTGCTTTACAGAAGGGGAAAAAAATGGTGTGGGTAACACAGTTCAAATCCACCGCTGATAAGATACGATATGTATAAACAAAAGAACAAATGGTGCAAAACCATAATATTGGGGTCATGGTTGTTATAATTTTTCGATTTCCCCCTCTTTCTTCCCCATTTCCTGTTATTTTGTCAGCTTCTTTCCCTTGCAAATCTATTTTATTCTCTGTCTCTATTCCTTTTCCCTGGTTCTCACCGAATGCAGTAGGCGGCCACAAAGACGAAAGCGACAAGCAGTAGCATCCCCACAGCGATAAGGATGCCAGGTACCAAGAACTGAGAAGCAGAGTCATGTCCTGAGAGAATAGACAGACAAAAGACAGAGAAGAAAGAAAAAAACATAGAAAGAAAGGGAGTTAGACTAATATGTCAGCAAAAGTCACAAGAGGAGGTTTACACTGGTAGCAATGTACAAAAGGAAAAAAATATGGGACATGACAAGAATTTATATTATTGAATAGGCTCAATAAAATTACCTTAATTCAACTAAAAGACACTAAAAGAAACACTAGGGGTTGTAACATCTCGTCCTTTCAACGAACCAGGTAATGAATTCATAATAAGGAAGAGGGATTGATTATGTAGATAGGATTCTAAGAAAAAAAGTTTTAGAGGAATTTGAAAAAAACACACACCAAAAAACAGGCATAATAGGCAGAAGCATCTATTTAAATGGGAAACTCTTCTTACCATCAGGCAAGGTGCGGAACATGGCTGCAGGACTGAAGCTGCCATAACCTGCCAGGGTGCGCACCCGAACCTGCACTTCATACTGAGTGGCCCTGCGGAGATCCGTCAGCACGACCTGGTTTTTGTTACTCTCTGTGTAAAAGCACTGATCATCACTTCGTCTCTCCTATCAACAGAAAACTTGAGTTAGACGGACTGAAAGTTACCAGAAAAAATTAGTTAAAGAGGAAACTATTTGCTGTAGCTAAAGGCTCAGAAAATTAGATATCTGCTGTAAAATTGACCTTTACTCATTCTATCCAGCTTTTAAGGCTTTATATACAAAACAAACCAACATTTCAAAGCATTTGAATAATTCAGATTTTAGTTCACATGACCTACATGTTTTTGAATTTAACCACTTAATAAAGCCACCATCCCACACTGTGTTTACTATAGCTACAATGTGACAAAAAGCTTTTTAATCCTGGGCCTGCAAACAAAAATCTTGTTTAAGTTGTTGTCAGTTACCTTCTCACAGTAGCGTAGCTGGTACTGCAGGATGTTGTAGTGTGGTTGTGCTGGGACTGACCAGTGCAGAGTCAGACTGCTCTCTGTAGAGTCACTCTTGCGAATCATGGACACCAGCGACGGCACTGAATAGAAGGAGGCAGAATTTTAAATACCAGGTGAAATTCTGACTATTTCTACTTTTTTTTTGTACCTGATCCCATCTACTTCTCACCATCATGGCTTGTAGTGATGTTGATACTTTCACTTGCAGGCTCCTTGCCGCTGAGCTGAGACACCCCATTGAGCACCTGGATGGTGAAGGTGTATGTGGTGTGAGGTAGCAGGCCCCACACCTCCACTCTGCGACCCAGCAGGTTGTCCTGCACTGGACGATAGCTGACGCTGTCTCCACAGGGGAGGCATGACCCCTTGGTTGACCTGCATACAAAGCACTTGACAGCATAGCTCAGATCTGTTCTACCGCCGTTGTCCAGAGGCTCGTTCCACTCCAGGCTGAGCGTGGTGTCGTTGATCTGGGGAATGATGCCACGTGGGGCTGAGGGAGTTCCTATAGTGACAATAAAATCCACAGTTAAATTAATTTTGCATTGTCTGCACTATGAATATTATCAATTAGTAAATGAAATGTCATTCAAGCTCCTGTAATTGTGAAACGTTTTTTTTTCTGACTTTATATCGACTTTTCCAAGGCTGCAGCTGCATATTGCCTACACAGACATATTATATGCAGAAGTATTGATCTTCTCATCAAACTCTAAAGAAAGCAAACAGCTCCCAAAATGTCAGACTGTTCCTTTAAATGTCTTCTCCTGATCCAAACTACAACCTTGCAGTCAGAGATTTCTAAATCTACTACACTGAATCGGCAGTGACATTACAGCAACAAAACCAATTAGTATTTTCTTTTTGTTACTGGTGATTACTCTCCAAATATTGTCACAGTTTTCTATGAAAATGGTCAAATCTTATGTAATATTTAAGTTTCACACAACCCTAATGTAACCCCAGCACCCTTATGTTCTTTGCTGTCATTTAACCAATGCTTTACTATTCCACCACCCCAGCAGACCACTTGTTTACAATGAGATAAAAGCCAAAGACATTTTACTCAGTCACATTTAGTCATAAAGCAATGCAACGCTCTTGCAGTGGCTTTGCGTCACAGCAGCAGCATATGTGTTGCAGATTTTAACTAGTGCAATTATGTTCATCTAAAGCAGGATGATAATGATCATTGTCTGAAAATTGTAAGATAGCTCTTGCCTCAAGCCAAGCATAACTTAACAGCAATATACGACTCAGGCGCTGTGAATCTGTATCACTTCCTGCCAAGGAGACAGAGCTTTGTCACTGAGCCTGTGGGTAACTTCAGTGCTAATAGTGTTCTCAATAAAAACCCAAGTGGGACAACATCACACTCAGACAGGGAGTGTATGAATTTTGATTTCAACATATGGGAAAGGGAACTTTTTTTTAAGTGAAACACGTCTTAGAAATCAAAGCCAGCTTTATTGATATCATCAAAACAGTCACAGTACTTATTTTGAGGAGAAAAAGTCAGAAAGATTTATAGATAACTTGGATGACTGGATATTTTACATACAAATTGAAAATATGCAATGTGAAGAATTGCACTGGCAATCTCCTACATACTAATACAGAATATATTATAGGAATGGCCTAATTAAGTGATAAATAATTAAGATAAAAACCTTTGTAACTATTAATAAAATAGTTGAAAGGTGCTTCAAGTTAGTATTTATAACTAACACCTGCCTAGAACATAGCAAGTCAACAAGCTGATGCCAATTTTCACAGTGTTTCACATTGTTACACATCGTTTTACACCCTCTTTATGGCCATTCCCACGAAGAGTGCACCTAATTTAAAAGTGGCTTCTATTCACACATCTAAAATGTGGCTGAATTGAAATCCCTGAATCCACACGGAGGTGTCACTTGAGACCTTCAATGGCCACTTCATTTTTGAGAGAAAGCCCTACCCCCAACAACCAATCACAAAAGACATGCATCTCAAAGCTTAGTCGTGGGGACAAAGGACACAAATCAGCAAAGAGAAGTTGGGCTAATTGAGACCACACGATAAAAGGAATAACACAAGAGCTGATTAAAAACAAAGAGGAGAGGAGCAGGAGAAGGTAAAGAGTGCGTAGAGGCTATTGTTGTTAGCACCTTCATATCTACATGAGGGATTAATGGCTACTCTATGCATACTTACTGGTGCATGGGGTGTCGGGTGTGTCCGATTCTGCACGTAGGTACCCAGAGCGACATGCACACACTGACGCCCCCCTGATGGCGGCGTGGCTGAATCCTGGACAGCCTCTACACTGTCCATCTGTGCTTGACTTGAACTGACCCACAGGACAGGCTAAAGAGAACAGAGCGGAAGATCAGATGAGAGGATTTTCAATATTTCTATGGTACCTTTACACAAAATCATCACACTCACTGTGTCCTTGACAGAACTGGATAAAACTGAATTTGCATATACATCCCATTCTTAGGCAACAGATGGTTGCCGATTGACAGAATCATGTACTGAGAGCCATAGTGATGGCAATACTAATAGTCAATTATACTCAATTATAGTCAGCTGACAATCACTGGATTTACCTAAATAATGATATGTCAGTTTTTGTGAAAAGCTGCCTGTGATTATAGATTTGCATATATTGTTCAATATCTCTTGTAAAGACAAGAACACCCCTGTGACAACCGATAAGCTAAGAAAAACAGAAAAAGAGAGTCTGAACTGATGCTAAATAGGATTTGGTGATGAATCAATTAGTTTGTCTGACAAAAAACCAATGGACTACAATTTTGTCAAACCAACAAAACTATTTCCCAAATGTGAGAAGATGCTTATGCTTATCTTTGTTTTAAATAAATATCTCTCACAGCCTAAACAACTAATCAGAAAAATAAACTCCTAACACTTGTCACTCATATGAATGTACAATAATCTGGCACAATGACGCCACATACAATCAAAGTGTTTATATTATGCCCTCTGTTTGGTGATTGAAGCACCACGACTGACAAAGAGGGTTAAAAACAATAAACTTTCACACCAATTGTTACATTGTAATAGTGAAAACTGACACATCTCACAGGGTCAGCACCCTGCAGCTGACATCTTGCTGCAGGAATTCTTCAGATGAGTGCAGTTATTGACGAGTGTGGCTGCAAAACTCGCCTGCTCACAAAAGCACAGCTGTTGGTTGAAACAGAACAAAATCAAGAGCTTCTGAGTTCTTACTTTGATTTTACAAGATGTGTTTAATCTCAAGATTTATATTAATCATTTAGTTGACTGTCTGATTCTGACTCTGTATTGTAAGAAATGTGTTAAGCTACATTAGCACATGTGGACAAAGGCCCACCCATGTGGCTGTGTTCATAGTCCGCTAGTGGTTTACTTCAAAGAAGTGGTTTACATATCTTAATCAAGCTCATTTATAATGCTAAGTTTTGCATCACATGGGTGCATGGAAATCTCTCTTGGAGATAATGGTATAAACAGCAAAAAAAAAAAAAAAAGTCCATTTTATTTCCATTTTCTGAAATGACCAGCGTATGAAGCAAATTAACAGTCCAATACCTCTATGAAGGCAATTTCCCTTTATGGCCTTGTGAGTGTTTTTCCTCACAGCTCTCCTCAGTGACAGAATGCTGGAAATGGCACTTCAACAGAAGCATAATGTTGGAAATCATTCTTTTTTCATAATGAAATCGTTATACCTCCCACGGAGATCAAACTGAATCCTGCCTTCTAACACAGACAGATGAAACCACATTTTTCTGAGGAAAAGGCAGCACTCCTTCTGCTTCTTTGTGTATCGTGCTCAGCATCTATCTGTGCTAGTGCCACGCTTTAAGTGTGTGAGCGTGCACGTGGGGGAGTGTTCACGTACGAGGCATGTTAATTGGACTCATTAGACAGAGCTGCTGCACAACTCCTGAGAGAATCATTCTGCTTCTCCTTTCTTTTCTTGTGTGCTTTGCTTTGATGTTCTCAAGCTGATAGGATCTTTACCCGGAGCACCACCTCCCTGCTTTGCTCCCCTCACCTTCCCAGTCCTCCTGTGCTCCTTCTATCTCAGCTGAACCATAAGCTGTCGCAGCAGTAAGCCTTTGACCCTGCTCTTCCTTTCTGAGATAAGTGCTGCTCCAGCTAACCTCTCCCTCTGTCCCCACTGTGTCACAGCCGTTTCCTTGCCTCATTAACTTCCTTGGTCTTTCATTTCCTCTTGAATGCTTCAACCTTCAGTGAACCTCCACCCTCATATTACCATTGTTTTCTTGTTTAGTCTGCCTGTTCCGCTGCCTATATGGGTGTAATCTCTATACATACATCTGTTTATGTGGCCTAGCTTTGCTCTCCTCTTACCTGTGCAGCGTGTTTGTCCCTCAGCTGGTTCAAATCCAGGTAGGCAGATGCAGGACGTTGTTGGCTGTCCCACCCACTGGCCATCTTCACCACAGAAGAGCTTAGGCGGCCGAGGTCGGGGCCCCTGCTGAGCAGCATGCTCCACACATGAACCCTGCGCTTCTTGCACTAGGGAACGGGGAACAGTTTCAGGGAAGGAGGACAGAGCACTGACCAGTGGAGGACACTTTTTGAAAAACACCCTTAAAGACAGCAGGGCCATGCAGGCGCCCTGAGCCTGAAAAGCCAAGTAGAACCCTCTCTTAGTCAGAGGGCCGAGCCTTAGTGTCTTCACGTTAAATTTCCGCTCTCCACCCTTCCTAAGCAGAAAATCTGCAGCCACTGTGTCCACCTAACACAGGAAAAAAAAAGAGAGAAAAAGTATTATATGATGGACAGATTCCAGCACATAGGCTTTAAGCTTGAGAATGACCAGAGGTTGCTTTGCATGTGTCAGCCTTCTCAGCTTCTTGACGAGACATTACACACATCATATACACTACTCACAAAAAGTTTTGGATATTCAACTTCTGGGTCAAATTTACAGAAAATGTAAAAAGTTGATGCAACACTGATATTATATCATGAATGTAGGACATTTCAGTAGAATCATGTGATGGTAATCTTAGATACTTAGATAATGTTCTGAAACAAAACGTAATAGTGGTGGATATACCTCAACATAAAATATCAACATATCATTACTTGTGTGCTGTGATCTTTGAGTAATGATGTTTATATCTGAACAGTAAGGAGTATGAAGAGAACTGTTTAGATGCAAGCTATGGGAACCAGAATGTTTAGTAGTCTGTTCATGGTGCAGACACTTGTTTATTTTTTTGTGGTTAATCATCTTGTTAGAGAACAGTATGTTATGAAACAAAGACTTAAACATTGAAAAGTTTTACACGTTCTACCTTGTTTACCACGTTGCAGTAAACTCTGAACCTACAGTTACAGTAAACAAGTTACAGTAAACAAGAACTGAAACTTGCTGAGCAGAGGGGTATTTTATAGTTAACATTTTACCAGATAGATTTACATATTAGGTAATAATGAAGGAGAGAAACAGGGTGTTTCCTGACATCACTCTCTGATGTTGTGTTTAAGGACATCATGACATCAGAGGTTTGACATTTAGAAGCCAAAAAGTATTGCATTCATACAAACCCAGAAGATACACATTAGGTAAACATTCAGGTTGTGAAAACACTGTCCTTGTTCTCATGGATCAATAAGCTAATTTGGTCATTGCATAAAAAGGACTAAATGTTGAATGGAATTAATAATAGAACTGAATAAATATATTTTTTTCTGTCTTTACAAACTGATTTTGACCATGCAAGATTGACAAAAAGTAAACCAAGTGGATACTGGAAGGATAAAAACCCATCTGCTAATGTGTGTATTTTGGAAAAGTCTCAGCAATTATTCACAGTACAATACATATAGATCCCTCATTAGATTACAGGCTACAAAAACAGTGAGGTTTTTATGATTTCTGAACATGTGAGCTATCTTGTTTTAGAGAGATTTAAAATATTTATTCACAGGAAGAGAAGATAGTCTTATCTTTGAACATGGAACCCTTATTTTTATTTGCATAACAAAAATAAAAATAAAAAAAATAAAAAAATCACACAGGGCTTCTTTAATGGAATTGAAAACTGTATTTTTAAACTCTGGCTACCTGGCTAACTACAGTGTATGCATTGGCTTGTACTGAAAATGTTAAGTTTCAATTAACAGAAAAATAATTACGAATCAATTGGTTTAGCCTTTTTAAGTAAAAAGTCACACATTTAAATCATTGTACCTTTTCAAACAGAGTTTTTTTCTTTTTCACACTTAATGGCTACTTGAAAATCTTTAAGCTCTTGACTGTTGACTCACAAGCCAAGTTAAGTCATGACTGTGGGCACATTGATTAATCATGAGGATTGCGGGCAGTAGATGGATCTCTTAAAGCGGATACGGAAATATGAAAATATTATAACAACTGTATTAAAATGTTCTATATTAGTTTATAATACAAGAGGTGGGAGGCGGATACCTTGGTGTAAGGGTTCTCCATCCAGGGCGGGTGGCTGTCTGTGGCCTCATTGGAGTCTGCCTGGTAATAATAGAGGTTGAAAGTCTCCTTACAGCTGCGGTGATGAGTGTTCCTGGAGGAACACTCCATCATGGTGAATCGAAGCTCCACGTAAACCTGAGAAGCTCCTCGTCTCTGGATGAAGCCACTGCGCAGCCAGTGGCTGGATGAACTGTCTGTTTGGCAGATCTGATAGGTCCTCACGCTGTTGTTCTCCTCATCTAAACCGCTTACTTCCTCCCACTGAGAGCGAAAAGAACAAAGGGTTGTCAGACTGCACATCTAAAAGACATCTGACCCAGAAATGTTGTGAGAACTGAGCACATTGTAGATTTAATTCACCTGTAAAGACAATCACTAGGGGATTTTATACAGGTGGACATAATAGAAGCCTATAAACCATAATAATGTTGCAATTCTTTGTTGTCTCTTTGGTGTGCTACACCTGTCAATGACCCATGGGATGAAAGTGTCTTGCTGTAGATTTTGATCCAGCCTAAATTTGAAACTGGGTTGTTAAATCATTTCTCTCACTGAGCTGCAGCACACAGCTTGTGGGAATCCAAGTCTCACTTGTCAAACAAGGCACACAGCAGCACACAGCATCCGAGACAGACACATCTTTCACCCCTCAAACTCACTTACAGACCAAAATAAAATCACAAATATGTATGAGATAAAAACTCTACACAGAAATCTACATTTGTTCAGGAGCCACAACAGAAAAAAGCTTTAATGTTTGACTTCTGAGTCAACAGAAAACATGTTCACCATCACTGCATTCCCAAGAGCAGAAAATTAACATACTGGGGGCAAAATTTAGGAGATTTGCTGAACTTGAGGCTCAGAAATTCTGTTATGTAAATATGCAAATCTTTAAAAATCCATTTACATTCAAAATAATCACCAAAGCTCTTGCCGAAAGGATAAAAAAAAAAACCCCTCTAATACATCCTGACCAAACAGGCTTTTTTAAAGGTAGACATTCTGCTACTAATATGCACAGATTAACTAACATCATAGATTACTTTACTTTACATAATCTGGAATCTACAGTCATTTCCTTAGATGCAGAAAAAGCATTTGTCTGAGTAAACTGGAAATTTTTATTTGCAACATTAAACAAATTTGGGTTTTGGGTCATCTTTCATAGACTGGATAAAAATATTATATAACAACCCAAATGCATGTGTGAAGACCAATGATCAAACTTCTCCAAGCTTCTGTTTGCAGAGAGGCACCAGGCATGGCTGGCCGCTTTCTCCTTCACTTTTTACTTTTTTAATTGAACCCCTAGCTGCTGCCATTAGACAAAATAAAGAAATAAAAGGAATCCATGCCAAAAATATGAAACATTGGATAAGTCTTTATGCTGATGATGTATTACTTTTCCTAAAGAATTCTCCGACATCTCTCACCCAGACAATCACACTTAACAAATTCTCATCAATATCTGACCACTCTATTAACTGGTCCAAGACTACAGTTATGCCCATTAACTGTGACCTACAAAACATACCTAATACTACAATACTGGAAACATTAGATATTTAGGCATAAACATTTCTCTCAGGTTATCAGAACTAACAAAGCTAAATTATGTCCAGCTACTTAAAACAAAAGAGGATGATCTCTCACGGTGGAGGCACTTACCCATATAGGGAGGGTTGCCACAATTAAAATGATGGTTCTACCTAAAGTCAACTACCTGTTTTCAATGATACCCACTAAACCATCCTCCAGCTGGTTAAAGTCACTGGACTCACATATGTCCAAATTTCTATGGAAAAACAAGCCATCACGTATCAGTCTAAAAACTTTACAACAGACTAAAGATAGAGGTGGATTGGACAGCTCCCATCTATAATCACTATTTCTTAGCTAACAAGCTGCAAAATATCTCCACATGGCTTAAACCGAGTGGTCTGGATGAACCATGGTTAGATGAAGAGCAAGCATTATCATTTTTCCCATAATTGAACAGCGCTAATAGATTACTTTCTAAACTAAAAGATTCAATCTCTCTGCCAACTTCAAAATGGGAAGCTGACTTATTCAATAACTTTAATCAAACTGAATGGTCACAAATATGTTTAAACACATTTGCAATGACTAAGAATTCAAACATGCAACTAATACAATTTAAAATTCTACATGCAACTCATTATACAGGACAAAGGATGTTCAGGATGGGTCTGTCACAATCAAATATTTGTTCACACTGTACTGATAACAAAATTGACAACTATTTTCATGCCTTGGGTGCGGGCAGTGGGGCCATCTCACACCCCTGTCTCCTGGGCACCGTCGGGGACAGGCAGGTGGAGGATGTTACACCAGAGGTTGGGACGCATACTGGGTGACTGCAGGACCTGGGGGGTGGCCAGTATACAAGACATGGTGGGTGGGTATGTTGTGGGTGTGTGAAAGGGAGTGTTTGTGTATACGGAGTAGGTAAGGTTGTGAGTGAGGGGTTACGAGGTGAAAAGATGAGAGAAATAGCTGGAGGAGGGAGCATGGGGTGACGAAGGTGGGTGGAAGCAGGGTGGAGGGGTTGTAGGAGGGTGGGGTAGGATGGAGTGGGGGGATGAGTAGAGGAGTAATGGTGGGGGAAGGATGGGGGGGTGGTGAGGTAGGAGGAGGATAGGGGGTGGTGCCCTGGTTCCCAGGGTGCGCGGCTAGAACACTGGGGTGGGTGCTGGCCCGCGCTCGGTGGCTGCCTGGGGGGGCCTGGTCTTCCTGGGCATGGTGCGGGCCCTCTGCCTTGGCGGGGGGGTGGCTGTGTCAGGGCACTTCGCTCTGTTATATATATACTTTATAGGTATCTTGCAGTTGGTGGTTATTTATTTATTTATTTATTATTTTTTAATTAATTAATTGTGGGAGCTCGAAATGACTGTCAGCTTAGCTTGTATATAAAAGCTGTAGGGGATTCCCTGTTGTGTTTCTGTGAAGGTGTAGCAGTTGGTTGTTTGGTTTTGGGTTAGACTGAAGGGTCGTTCCTTATAAATTTCTCTCTCTCTCGCTCTCGCTCTCGCTCTCGCTCTCGCTCTCTCTCTCTCTCTCGCTCCAGCTCTCACTCTTGCCCTCTCTCCCCCCCCCA
>JBAMHW010000017.1:8552307-8565526 GCA_037177495.1 Rhadinocentrus ornatus
AGGTGTTCAAATACTTATTTGCAGCTGTATCGTACAAATAAATTGTTACAAAATCATACATTGTGATTTCAGGATTTATTTT
Organism: Rhadinocentrus ornatus; assembly: GCA_037177495.1. NCBI lineage: Eukaryota > Metazoa > Chordata > Actinopteri > Atheriniformes > Melanotaeniidae > Rhadinocentrus > Rhadinocentrus ornatus. Next base: position 8,552,390 of record JBAMHW010000017.1, read on the forward strand.
TTTTGGTTATGTCTCTTACAGTGGACATGCACCTACGATGAAAATTTCAGACCCCTCCATGTTTTTAAGTGGGAGAACTTGCAAAATAGCAGGGAGTTCAAATACTTATTTTCCCCCCTCATACTGGACAGAAACCAAAAGATGCTACCTGAGGATCAACAGTGCTGTGAATTAAACTGATTCGCAGTGCTGAGGATTAAGACCAGGTCTGCGGTACCTCACCTCTGAATGTTAAGGCTTAAAATGACATGGTCATCAGAGATTCACTAAGCAGAATCATTATGTTAATCATTTTCAGGTGAAGATGTGTTTTCCCCAGTCAGTCTCAGAGTCCACACAGGAGAGCTTGCATGAAAGATCCGATGACTACCCCTTCTTAGCTAATAACAATATAGTTAGTGCAAAACAGTTTGGATTTTTTTTTCTGCTTGAAAACTTAAGCTTGAACTTAAGCTCTTATCAGCAGGGAACTTTTTTTTTTTAATCTTTCATTTCTTCCTTAGTAATAAATGTCAGTATGTCGGTGTATCTTAGAAGCAAGGATTAAACAAAAGCTTTTCTGTGGTGTTGAATCAAGATACAAATGCTGATTAAAAAACTTGAGAACCATCCAAGGTACATTCATATCCCCATTTTAATTAACTGCTGTAAAATGGGAATAAAACTGTTGCATTATTCAAGTCACACTAGTTCAGAGTGAATGTGTTATTCCAATCAGTGAAATAAAAAGTTATATAAAAAACCTTGCATAAAATGAGAGGTAAAGGTTAAGAGGCTACGAGACATCAACTGGGTTCTCTGACTTTTTTATCGCCACCCACAAGAAATGAGTTTTGACCTGTGGTGTCATCTGTTTTATTGTGCGTCTAAGAATCTTAACAGCCATTTCCCCCTGATGCACACTGTGATGCTTTCTGGAAAAAGCAAAAATAGATGAAAATTTACCATCATCTTTAAAGAGGTGAAATCAACCACAAATGTTGCTTGTTAGACACCTGAGTATGATGTTATTTGTCAAAACCTCTAAAGAGAAGCAAAAGCAGAAGGTATAAAAATTTCATTAAAGCAAGAAAAGAGGATTTCTTGTTTCTGGTGTGAAATTTTAAGAATTTAAGTCTAATGTTACATTAAAAAAAAGAGAGTAAAAATCAGGTTTTAAAACACAGCGCTGCAACCTTTTTTTTTTAATCATGAGTGGTTAAATAGACTTTCTTTGTAATAAATTTCAGCTTCTTTGCAATATTGATCTGCCACTGAGAGAATTTACCTCCCGCTATTTCCAATTATATGCACCACTTTGTCAAGGCCTCTTCAAAAATAACCCAACTCTGTGAAAAACTGAGTGGCTTCTGGAGAACACAACTGCAGCTCCCTGGTGGCTCTCTGATACACAATCACATGTGAAAGACATTTTAAACTAAATCATTATAGAATACCACTTTCAAAGGAACACTGTACGTCTATCCCATAAAGAAGTACTACTTCTTCTCCTGACAATCCTCTCCAGGCTGCAGTCATCCCTGCTGACTGAGCACCTTTTTCATCCACACTTTTCCTTTCGCTTAACTTTTTATTAATGTGCTTTGATGCAACACTTTGACAACATCCAACTTGTTTTGCAATTACCTTTTGAGGCTTTCCCTCCATGTGGAGGGTGTCAATGACGGTTTTCTGCATAACTGTCTGGTCAGCAACCTTCATGATTGTGAATTCTACTGTAACAGACCAAGACACCATTTAAATGCTCTGGAGTCCTTTGCAGGTGTTTTGATTAATTAGCTGATTAAAGTGTGGAAGTTAGAGGCTACAACACTGAACCTCTTCAAACTATTCTAATTTTCTGAGATTCTTATTTATGGGTTTTTATAAGCTGTAATACATAATCATCAACACTGTAATAAATAAATAACTGAAATATTTCACTTTAAATTAAATGAGTCTATATAAGTTGAATTACTAAAATAAATCAAGTTTAGCATGATATTCAGATTTTTTTTGTTTTTACCTGTATATTATAGCTGGGGAGATCACAAACGTTTGTTTGACGGTTCAGGCCTGAACATTATTTTAGTCTTAGCCAGATCAGTTGTGAATTTAAATGCTTTTATATTGCCCCTAATGTCATTTCTGGAAGTTTTATTTGTATTATTTCACTCACCTTTTCCAATTCATGTCTTCTAAATACGTATAAAAAATGGTTATGAAAATCTGGCTACAGTCACGGTGAAAAATGAAGCAGTTGCTGATCAGACACTTTCCAGACAGTGTTGCACGGTACGGTGCATTAAAATCTGACAGAGCTATCTCTATTCAGAATTACATCAATTTGGACAAGATCCTTAACATGACAGACTGAATTGCAGCCCCAAACCATAACAGAACCTCCACCATTAATCAACATGATGGAAAGTAGACAATCATTATTTGTACGTCCCTTCTGACCTCTTCCATACAAGTGAATGACAACTTCAAGAAAACTCTATAAGACCTGCTGCTATTGAGTTTCAGTCCAGTTCTTTTGTAATTTGGCCTACTTCAGCCTTTCCTCCCTGGTTATTTTCCCTAACTTTTGACAGCCATCTTATCATGGACATCAGTACTGATGAGGCTTTGGTGAACAGCAGATGGATCAACTGAAGAGCCGCATGCATGACTCAGATCCTTAATCAGGTATTTGATGAACTTTTTCCTATTTCTTAGGAACATCACTTTAATTTCAGCTGATAACTTTTTGGGAGTCACCTTGTTGGTACAAAAATACAATTTTGCACCTGTCAAAATGTGTATTTTCTGTAAATGTAATTACAAAAATAGGAACAAATTATATGTCTTTGTAGCAGGCTGCTAGTACAATTTTAAATTGTTTGTCAGTTGTCTGTTATGTGTGGACACAGCCCTGGTTCATCCCCGGAGTTAAGTGCCTTCTTAATGCTTGAATGGGTCAAAGGTCAGTGTTAAGTGGCTTCACAAACAAAAAAACACATTCCTCAGAAAATGGTCAGGTTTAAGGACTACACTTAAAATAAGTGAAAATCAGGCAATGCTCAAAGAAAAACTTTCAAATATTTTTAAAAGCCCTGAGGAACTATTGCTCAAGACCACTTTAAAAGATTACAAGTCTAGGTGCTAAGAAGCAAATAAGGGCGGCTCAATACTTTTGCATAGTGCTATCTGCTCCGTTTTGTTTGCTCTCCACACAACTGTTTATGTCCATCCAAACAAAACCACTCCCATGTTAATGGTCAGTACTACTCAGACTGCAAATAGACTATGAAGACAAAGAAGCCTAAGTTACAAAAAACTTGTCAGATTGTTCGATAGAAAAACGAACTAAAAACAACTTCGTTTTTCTATCAATCCACTTACCTATTATCAATTTAGGACTTATCCCTTTCTTTTTTAAGCAAGCACTGGGATGATTTTAGTGTCAGTGTGAACACTCGTACACAAGCACACTGATAGTTATTTCAATTTCCGATCTCTGATGAGAACCAGACCTGTCCAAATTGCACCTCATCTATTGTCTGACAGCAGCTGGGAGAGGTAGGTATAGAAAATGCATAGAAGGATGGATATATACAAATGCATGGCAATTTATGCATTAATACTCATGTTATTATTGTAAGTATGTACCTAATCTAACCCTTTTTGCAATTAAATGTTGCATTCTTTTGAGCCTAAGAGTGCATTACTTCTTTTCTAAGACTTTGATGCCAAGAGACTGAAAGAAATGTGACATTCTCTGCTGTGACAGGCTTCATTGGTATGCTTTTGTTTATTTAGAAGCTATCAACAGCTGCAGGCTGTGCATCTACAAAGTTTAAAAGAAAGGTCATTAGATAAACAACAACAACAAAAACAAACTTTACTGCTTGAGTTATCACCGGTGTGATGACTAGTGTAAGCAGCCTTAATGCCAAGGTCAGATCTGGTAGATTCTGTTTCACAGAATATCAGTCTTGAATCATTTGGAAAGATTTCACACATACAATTAAGTTATCTGCGTTTTTGTTTTACCACAGCTCAAAGACCCTTACAAAACAAAATTCAGATCCTTTACCATTAAAAAAACAATACACTGCTCTATACCTGGAAGCTTTAACAATTCAGTAAACTATTTTCTATAAACCAGAAAGCCACGTTTTTCTTTTTCTAGAAAGCTTGAAGGTAGAGAACTGAAAGAAGCAATAAGGGAAAGTGAGGGTTATGTGCTTGTTTTCAAACACATTATCTGTCTTTGAAGGAGGATATTTATCCTCCTGTCTTCACCTGGCAGGGAGGCCGTGGGTCTGGGTCAGTCATGGACTGGCACACCTGCAGGGTGGACACTTTGGGGTCACACAGTGCTGAAATGAGCCTCCCTACAGGAAGGAAACTACTACCCCAGTGTTGGTTCTGTTTTCCAATAATTAAACCAGATAGTCGGCCAGTTTAATTAGAGATTAACTATCAGTATTTTAATCATGATAACAAAAGACTGGCATACGCTACAAAGATGGATCAGCCAAACAAACAAGAGGGGAAAGGAAATTTGCACATTTTCAAAATTATTTTTTCCAAGTGGTTTATGTTACTTTAAAAAAAAGCTTGGAAAATAACAAACAACCCCCCCCCCCAAAAAAAAAAAACCCACAAATAAAATACTCCACATTGCTCCATTCACTGCTGTGATACACATAAACTTGCCACAAGCCCCAAAAATGTCTGCTGCATTTCTTAAATAAGTCTTTATTAAAGCCTTTAAAAAGCAGAATCTACTATTCACTTTGGGGGAAAATGGCAATAAAAATGCACACACACGTACACGCACACACAGAGTTTTCAGTGACTAATCTGCAGTGGGAGGTGGACAGCTTGAAGTCAGTGCAGACTCCAGCTAAATAAACCATCTAAAGATTGACACATCTAAGTAAAGATACAAGAGAACCAACTCTGTGCAAGAATTTTCTCTTTTATTCAGAGACATCACACTGTTTTGTATTCAAGCAACAACAGACACACTAAGAGCTAATTTTCTTCATCAGTCCCCGCATTGCTTCTACAAGCCTGCAATTGGCTGTGTGGCAGTGACCGATTTATGTAGTATATAGATAAACTCATTGTCGGATGTGAGGCCAAATGCTAGAGAAAGAGCATAATTTCGCCTTCTGAGCCAGCAATATTGTCTTTTCAGCAGGGGGTGAATTGAGCAGTTTACAAACTGAATTACTACCCCACACTTTGGTTTAATCTGATAATAAAGGGCAGATTAATAATGTAATTTTCATCAGTTGGATGATATTGGCTTAATATAGTCAGAGTTTCGGTGGTTATGTGACGAAGTGAGAAAAGCAAAAGACTATTTTCTGTGCAACACCCTTTGAGATGAGATTAATGAGATACCAAGTGGATGAAAAATGTGTCTGATGGTTTCTTTAACTGAACTGACCCACTCCATTTTGGGAGTGGCTCTCTCTTAAAGCTCTTGGCTGCATGAGCTGTAAGAGAGCAGCACACAGGAATGTCTCTGCCATCCAGTTTATATAGCAAAGCCCTCTTGGCTCAGAGTGGTAATATGAAAGCAGGCCCTAGGAGACATTCTCAAGGTGTGTGCATGCACACAGGTTCAAGCAAATATGGAAGAGTTCGCTAGGTTGATGCTGAACTGAATGAATTGCATTTTGACTTTAAATAGGCATATCAAACGAAAGATGTAGGTCAAGCTATGATGCAGGGAGGAAAACATCCCAGAATCAAATCGAATAAAGTCTTTCAATAGTGCATGCTTCCAGCCGAGAATTTTTTACATCGGTGTTGCTTTTTTTAATAAATTCTTGTACATCCAGCCTCAACATCTCACCAGATTTGTGTTGCTTCTTCCCTTACAAGATGGCACTCTATTCTTTAATATAGCAAAAAAAAATTTTTACAAAGCATAGCACAACAAAGACTTCTCTTTCTCACAAAGGATCTCCATCCAAAACAATGTTTGGTGTGCCTTGAATAACAGCTTGATTAGTGTGCAAGATAAATGAGGAAGATGGACCTGAGATAAATAGCTCCTTCTGTGTTGTTGTCTCCTAATTAAAGGCCTTTTTAATCCCTTTATTATAATCATATATTCAGCCCATTGCGCATATCTTGTATATCTGGCCCCAGGTGTGTATAATTAAAGGATGCAAATAGGCAGTGCACACTTTCCTCATCTGGTGAACGCACATAAATGCACCACCCTTGCACTCTCTGCACTTACTCTTTCCGTTTTCTTGACTCTTGCCAGTGTCCCCATCTCTCCTTGACTCACTTCAAAGAGAGCCCCCATCCCTTTAAAAGTGCCATTCTCCTTGGTGCTTATGGCTGATCGGCTGTGGCCTCATTCCCTCACCACCACAGCCTGTCCCCTTTGTGTCCCCAATGCGTGTGGATGGAGGACAGACTGGGCTCTCCAAAGTGAATGCCTGACATGGATGTAAAGACTAGAGGGTTGGGGGTGTTGTATCCTCTCACCAAGCTGAACTATCATCCACCTGCAACTCCCAGCTGCCACATGCATCCCTCTCAGAGACGGAGAAACTAAGAGATAGAGGCGCGGACTGAGAGTACTTGTGGTACTCAGATGGCTGTTTAACTCTTGAGGAAGCTAATCACTGGATTGAGGTACTGAGGATGATGGGCTACAGGCTTTCAGAGGAAGAGAGAGGGGGGGATCGGGGTGTTTTAAATGCAAATCCCTTTCTTATAAAAATCGGTTCCATTTAAAAGGATTTCTGGGAAACGATCCACATTTCCATGGCAGGGGAGATGGTTAGCAAGAGAAAAAACAGCATAGCACCAGTCAAACATGAAGGAGACAGAGGACGTAGAAAAAGTAGCGAAAGAAAAGGGTACATGTCTGTAGAAGAAAGGATTGAGGCTAAAGTATGGCTCCTTTGATAAAAGCATCCTCTCTCCATTGGTGACACTTAGTGGGGTTTAGTTTAGACTGAGCAGCATTATGCTATTTATTGTGGTAGTTGAGCTACAATGGTGTTAGGGGGTGACAGAATGAGCAGAAGACAGATGTTAAGAGAAATGTGCCAACACCCTGCCTTTTTTTATGCTTACAGAGGGTCAACCTTCTCTAAAAGCAATTTTCTATCAGCAGATTATATAAATATGTGTCCTGAATGGTTTATGTAATGATGTATTAAGATGACACTGTCAGAAGCTTATTTACGTTGACATGCTCGCACATCAGGCTGTTTTCATAAACAACTTTCTATAGATGCACCAGTCGATGTCCCATATTACTGGAGTTAGGCTGAAAACTAAGCAAAAACTGTTCAATTTGACTATTATCTTTTCTCAATATTCCTGGACAACCAAAACCTTCTGTTCTCTGTTTACAATAGAACTTTTGTGCCAAACCGTTTCAGGACAAAATACCTTTTTATTTGCATTGCAGACAGGAACGCTGAAGTGACAGCCTGCCAGCGGGAGATAGAAAACACAAAATCATCCTTTAGGTTCAATAACCCAGGGCTGGTTTATGTTTTGCTTAAAGTTTTAAGGCTAACCAAATGATATGATAAGTTCATATGAGAAAGTTTTGAACATTTTATCTGAAAGCATCTACTATGTGATTCAATTGACCAGCAGCCATGTGGAGCTCTTCAGCCCAGGGACCGAGGGAAAGTCTATTGGAACAAAAACTGCCAAGAATACACAAATACTAACCTTTTTGTTCAGTAAGTATCCTGGACAATTGGACATAGTTTTTGAATTTTATTAATCATTTCCCCCAAACACTCCTGCTGAGAAGTTAAGTACATGTTGTTTGGCTGGCTGGATAATAGCAACTGGTGATGATTAAGACTAAATATTACAAACCAAAGATGCTTTTTATTTACATGTTTTATGTCACATGATTTTTTGTATAATATGAATTTGTGACTGTGACATCTCTTGCTTTGGTTTGCTCAGTGCTTCAGGGCTGTGTGAGCTCAGTGTTCAGACTGCACATAAATCTCCTCAGTAGCCAAACAATAAGTGTTAATGTCACCTCTTCAGCATAGGTGGCTGTTTTGGCTTAAGAGAGCAAAATGAGACTAACCACTACAGCTGTGTAAAGAGTGCAACAAACTGAATGACACTTCACCCATCTTTCAATCAGCAGAATCTAAAGAAGTACCGTGGATGTTTTTCATCCCAACAACAAGACAGGCTTTAGCTAAACAAATTATATTGGCAGCTGCACTCTCTTGTTGTCCACAAAGTGAAAAAGATGACTTGTAGATAGAAAGGCAGAACAGCTGCAGTAACATTCCATACTGTAGAGGACATAATACCAACCACCACTGTGAAGAAAGATGGATGTACAATGAAACTGTATACACTGAATATATAAGCCTATCAGCTTAAAATAAGCTTTTGTGCTTCTTTGATTGACTGCAGTGTTGAGCAAACACCAACAGCTTCATTTTGAATGCATGGTACAACTTGACTCGACTAGAATTTACCTGCCCTTTTCTTTGGTCCTTCAACTGACTTAATTTTTTTTCTTGTTTTTTGTATCATGTAATATAAAAAGGTCATTGGAAAATACTGCATACTACTGACTGGTACAAGAAAATCATCAGATAAAACATCTCTGCAGAAGCACAGAAATTTAATTCACACCAATACATACTTGCTATGAAGGATGAGCAGTCTTCATTTATGTATCAAAATTACAATTTTTTAATCTGGAGAGAGATATTTAAAGAAAAAATACCTTTCCTTGTTGGAAAGTAAAGCTTTTATTCTCCCCAGTACTTTAACATGGCAGCACTGGTCTATTTTGCTCTACCATAAACGATTATACTAGGTGACAAAGGTGAAATATTCCTAATAAAACCAAATTTAAATGGAATCAGAAAGAATCTATTGGCATGATGAACATTGGAAATGAAACAATTTACTGAATCAATAAAAACAAAAAGATGGTGAACAGAAACTTCACATCTGTGTTGAAAAATTATAGCACTACTGTATCCTTTAAGTTCATACAGAAAATAAACATAAATAGCATAATTCCACCAAGTTTCCAGATTATTTTACTTGTCTGAAGATAAAAGAGTTGTTTAATTGCTCAATTACGAATTCCCAGGAGAACTCCAAGTAGTGTGGTGGAAACAGCTCCACCAATTTTTCTTTTTCTGATTTTCAGCTTATTTAGATGAAATCAGCTCAAGACGAATGTATCTTTTGTAAGAAGGTATAGCTTTCTATAAACCTGTTACACCTCAAATCACCACATGGATGATAAATTTAAACTAGCTCACAAAAATGCCTTCAAGCCATGCACATTTGATAGAACAGATCACTTCGACAGAGCTGATGTCGTTAAAGCTGTGGACCTGAACAGGTGGAAAGGACTGCAGTGTTTGTGTCTGGCTGCATCTTGCTATTGGGAGAAAACTGTGCAAGAGATAAAGAGGTGTTAGGAGAAAACAAAATGAGGACTTCATAGGCTGAGTCTAAGTGTAGGAGGATAAGGGATATTCACAGCTTACATTTGTTAAATTAAATAAGCTAAATATGCTTTAAAATTGCAGGTTTACATTAGTAAGAATTATTAATATTGGTTAAAGAGATTATTCCGTTTCAATTTAATGCGTTGGTAATTTTCTTCTGTGCATTATGTATTTTTCATATGCAAAGCAAGGCAGAAATATGCTGTTTTCATGCATGTGTGAGTGATGATATGAAATGGGTATACGTCCTTGTTACAATTTTCCACCCAAAGCGTCTTATTAATTTCCAGCCAAAGTAATTATCTGATCAAGAGGTCTATGTTTTAATCTTTATAGAGACAAGAGGAAGAGAGATCCATGCACTAAGCAGGCAAGTGGTGTGTGTAAGTGAGTCATTTATCCTCTAGTTGGAAAAGGAGGAGAGATTTGGCAGCTAAGAGCTTCATCTGCCCTCCCATCAGTTCATTACAGAATTCCCTACTAGGTGGAGAACAAGGGGGAGAATGATCCAGAGTGTGTTGGTGGGGAGTGGGCCACTACCCAAGACAAGACTGACAGACATCTTGTTCACACTTGGCAAGACGCATATGCTCTAGAGTCAGTCAACTAGGTGCTACGACCCCCTCATCTCCCATCCACATGCCTGCTCTCCATGTTGTGTCAGTGCTGCACCTGTTTGGAACCCCATCTTGTACACATTAATAAAATGTGAAACAAAGGCAAGTTGACAAAGACTACTAAGGACTCTTTGAGGATTTAGTAATTCTACTTCCAGTACTCTGAGACACATCTCACCCATTGGCCTGTGGTTAAATGCCTTCTATGTCCCAGAGAAAAAAAAAAGAAAGTATAAAGATTCAGAGTTGGGTCAGAGGCTCAATGTGATACCTGCAGCCCCAGCTGGAGATGAAGCAACATCTCCTCTAATGGCCTGAGTCCCAGCTACAAGAAAGATGATTAAAATGAAGTGTCTGGGAAAAACCCAAGCTTCTCTCTCGGACTACAAAGTAAACAAAGTCTTCCCACAAGAATTCAGCCTTCAGTAGCAAGGGTGCTTTGACATGGCTTATTGGTGGAGTGTGTATGCACAAACTGCATGTCTATAAAACCACTGATGTCGTCGCATGTGCTGCATCCGTTTGTTTATATAGTGTACGACAGGAGCCGGAATGTAATTCTCTTCAAGAGGAAATGTTTGAAGTCTTAAACCAGACGCAGATGACAGATTTGTGCTCCTGCCACAGAATTTGTGAAGTCATGCATGTTCACGGTGTTCCTGTTTACAACAACTTTTCAGTGGAATAATCATACCTTGGGGAAAGGTTTCATTGTTAAAGCGCTCATTGTTCTCATGTACAACTTATTTTCTTAAGCAACAAAACACCTTCCTCATCAAGTAGTACATGTTGAGATATCACCAGAGAAATGGAATTTGATAACTTGTGAAAGAAGTAACATTGTAAAAAAATGTTGATGGCTCAGCAAAGAAGCAATGCCACTTTAAACCTGTTTTGTGAAAAGGTATAAACGGCACCAGCCAGAAAAAGCCCAACAGTGAACAGTTTTTATAGGTGAGACAGCAAGCAGCCTACACAGCAGCAAATAACTTTTAAAATTCCTGCAATTCAATAGCTGTAAAAGAAACCTGGTTGTCATTCTTTGATCCTCTGTAAACATATCCATTCTTTCTAAAGACCATTTTATAAGAAGGGTTTCTGCAGCTCAAATTAGTTTTCAATTCACTCCACATCACATTTTCTTGTTAATGTCAGTGTAAGAAATAACCACTCTGCCTCATGGTTTGTCAGTGTAGCTTACTGACACTCACTTCACCGGTGCATAAAGCAAATTATCCAGACACTACCCCTGTTGTTATGCTGATAATGTCGAGCTGTACCCGCTTGTACAACAGTACCATTTGAAACCATTATTTTCTTTAACATCATGACAGATAATTTCAGACAGCCTGATTTCTCCCTCCATGGTTCACAAAGCTGATCGGAGGCAATTTCCCTGTTAATGTCAAGTCTGCCTCCAAAAATGAATTAAATTTAAAAACCAGATTATGCATTTTACATAATGTGTTGTTTTTCTTTTGAACTCAAAAGAAAAGTTTAAAATGAGAACTTGCAAAAGCTTTCTGTGTTAACTCACTGAAATCTCAGCTAAGCAACATAGTAGTCAAAATGCCCTAAATGTTTTAGTGTTGATTATAGGGCAAGTGGTTAATGGTCACACAGGAAGCAGAATGTAAACGTTTTACAGCTGCTCACTGAAATAACCCTTTGATGATACTAAGAGGGTAAAAAACCCCTTGTTGCAACATTTGATCCACTTTGTAAGGACATTGCCTATAATTACAAATATCTACATCATAGTCTTTTTGATTGTTCTTTTTATCCCTGTAACCCAAACAAGTCCAAGCAGCATCTAAAAGGGTAAAGAAAATCGAGACTCACCTTCTTCTGCAAAAGCAAGAGGAGTCCAGTCCAGGAGGATGCACCCCATCAGGAGAATGCTCCTGCACATCACCTCCATGGTGTTGTTACTAGGTGGTAAAAAATGTATGGACTCGGATTAAAAGCCAAGTGGAACTGGCAGCTCGGCTGTGCACTCACTGATTGCAAACCAGTCCGCATTTAAAGTGGATTTCAGTTCAGAAAAGCCTCACACTTGTGCCAAACGAGGCTATCAATTCACTTTCTCTATATAGAGCACGTTTACCTGTCTGGGTGTAAATCCTGTAATAGCGAGAGACATGAAAGTTATCCAACTTTGTGCTCTGGTTAAAGTCTCGGCAGAAAACAAGCCTAGAGCAAACCACGGCGGTGTAGCCCCTCTCCCACCTCGGTGCTTCTGTCAGCACACTGGGTTCATGGTTAAAACGTGAATGCTGGGCTTAAAAAACCAAAATATTCTTTGTGCTCCGCACGACTTCTCCTCTCAGCTCGGTGACAGCAGGCTGTAGCCGCAACCAGGGCACCTCACTGCATATCTGGTATAGTTGCAAAGATTAATATAAATCACTTCGTACCATTTCTCACATTCCGTCGACTTGTTTGGGAAAAAAGTCCGACAAAGTGTACCTTGCCTGACCTTAACAATATCTCATATACTGAAATATTTAACCTTGGGGTAGGAAAAAAATCAAAATAAATTAAAAAATAATCCACCAAAGGTGGTGGGGATACAGCGAGACACGTCTAACCCGGCCTGTTAGGTGGCTAAATTAAACCGAAACCGTAACTAAAAAAATATCTGCTTTACTCTAAGGAGAAGAGAGCAGAATGAACAAACAGCAGCGGAAATTAAAAGTTATTTTCCAGAGCAGCTCTGAATTCTGACTGGTGTAAGCTGGTCAACGGGGCAGTTCATCACCGCATCAGACCCGGAGTCGAATGGCACGAGTTAGCCACGCCCACTCTGGTTTCCATAACAGCCAATAGTCAAGTGAAAAGGAATAATCACACTTCTTCTGAAAAACGCCTTCAAAATAATACGCGCATTTGAAAAACACGAAATACAGTTCACTTGGCTAAATTAAGAGTTTAACAATTTTATGTTAATCTTACTCCAGTACCTTAATTTTGTTGCAGATGCACACTGACACTATGTATGCATACCTCTTTGGGGTGTACTACTTCAATCAAAGAAAAAAAACTAA
>JBAMHW010000017.1:8573051-8594262 GCA_037177495.1 Rhadinocentrus ornatus
CATAGATTTATTTTTTTTTATTTAAAGATAAGTAAGATTCTAATTGTGTGGACTCAAGAGGGCGAAAGAAGCAGAGAAAAGTGGAAGAGAAAGAATAAAAGAAGACCTTCTCCCCCATCACACAGAGGAGTTTACACACATTAATGTGCACAATTGTGCAGAGGCAAGCACACACTTACACACACACAGACACACACACACACACACGCCATGGCTTTTTACGGCGGCCACTGGAAACAGTGTGTACATCTGCGGCTGAGGGGGATCTTTTGGAAGAGTGACCAGCAAGTTGGTGCTCTGAAGCTAAGAGCTCTGCTGCTTGTGCCTGGAGAGATAACATTCATCCTGGATTCAGACCAGCAGGTCAGAACAACCAGCACCCCTGTCGAGGAGTGTGCAGGTTTACAGCTGAAGTTACAACTTTACGTGTGTGTGTGTGTGTGTGTCGCTGGATGGGTGTGTGTGTTTATGTGTGCATAAGAGAGTAGAGGCTAAATTGTTTGTTAGAGCATCTAGCTCGCTTGGGACCAGCTTCTCGAGACCATTTCTCTCTTTTTCCTTCATGAGACATGCTGAAACACTCCTTCCCAATAAAAAGGTGGAGAAGGAGAACACACCTTTACTTTGTTTTTCCCTTAAGAAAAAAATAATAAAATTCCCACTGTCGCCCTCTCCCGTCTTCATTGTCTTTGAAGATGCATGCACAAATTCAGCATAATGAGATTTTATCATAATAATTATTTGAACTGCCTTTAAATAATGCCTTGTGATACTAAAGATGGGCGATACAACAGATGTCAATCTTGGTCACTGAGGTGTTATTCCGAGTTCACTCCAGGAACCAAGGAGAGATTCACAAAAAGTGGGACTTTGCTGAGAACAGTCTCCTGGTCAAGAGGAACTCAGCAAGATTTGGGACCCCCTGTTCTCAGTCTTCCCCCATTCCTGTCTTGAAACAAGGCAGAGCTGACAGGAAGAGGAGGAGGACAGAAGGTCAGGAGGCAATACAAAAAGAGGGGCCTGTGTCTGTTTGAGCACCTCCATTTGAGGGGCATTGGAGGTGGTCATTGAATAGGGATGATACTTGGGTAGAGAGGATGAGGTGGTGTTACTACCTCTGGGTCCATCCTTGCTGGGTCACCCTCTGCTTCCTTTAAAGCCCTGTTTAGATCTATAGTTGTCTCCAGCTTGCTCTAGACTCTGTTGAGATCCAGATAACATGGACTGCAGTTCACACCTGGCATCGAAATGGTATCAGAATGGTTTCACTTGTGATTGGAAATCACTTCCTTTGCCTTTTATCTGGTGGGAAACTGCAACTGCATCTAAACACGTGTTATACGCATACACAGAGGTTATTTAGCATCACTAAAGTGTTTACGACATTTGCTCCCACAAGTTTTGGGTGCAGCCAAAGCTCGTATCCAAGGTGCATTTCAATGCTAAGTGTGAACAGGGCCTCAATATTCAGTCTTGCTTCATTAAAGTGGAATACTGATTAAATCTTTTCTCTCCATCTCTTTCAGTTTAGTTACACATCACTGTGTTCGCATCTGTCACAATCTCTTTATTTGGTATCCTTCTTTGCCTTGTTGTGTCAGTTCCAGTGTTTGTCTCTGTCTCTGTGTTTGTACTCATTGGTTTCCCTTGTCATTTGCAGTGATTGCCGAAGCACTGACTTCACTGGAGGACAGACAGGCAGGCGAGGCTGGCTTGGCTGTGAGGGTGTGGGGTGGTGTTGGTTGGTGGCTGTGAGGGACGGGTGGTTGGCCGGGTGTGGCATCACAGCCTCTCTCTAGTGGGGATCCAGATGTAAGGCCCTGATTGCTCCTCAATCACTGTCTTTACTTTGTGATAAACCTCCTCAAAGCTGTCCCCTTCCACGACGGCTGCAGCAGAAAACAGCACGGACAAAAGAAAGAAAGAAAACAACAAAGAAAGAGGAAAAATAGCACAGACCGTGGTGAATAAAGACAGACGAGAAACCATGGGAAGCAGAAATGGAAACATTGGGTGGGAAGATAAAGAAAGACAGATGAAAGAATGGCTGTTTATCAGATGTGTTTTCTAGAGAGTGCAGGGAATAATCAATTATGAACATTATTTTGCAATGCATCAAAGAACAGGCACATTTCTTTTGTGTATGTATTTCTACACATTTCCCAACATATTTATTCTTTTTATATTTGATAAAAATGACCACAACTGTTAGAAATTGCAGACAGAACCAGATTTGGGGGAAAACCTGGCATCAGTATTCTGTCTACTGCTGAGATTTGCCTTAATTGCATCTCTTAAATGTTAAAATGCTCTGAGTCCTCCCAAAAGGTGTCTGAAATGAATGATGACTTTCCTTCTTGTTGTTGTTTTAACACCACAAGAATATTACAGACTAACAAATGCCTTGAACAACTGATGTTATGGAGGAACTTACATTTGCTAATAATCAGTTCATCAAATGCATGTGATCAGCAGCGCCTGGCTGCTACTTATCCTTTACATAATAAAGGCAGTAAGGCGTCTTTAAGGCAGTATGTTGGCTTAATTCTGTTAAAAAATAATGACACTGCACAGTGTCAAACGTTTTTTATCTGAGGTTGTACTGATCCTATTTTGAGACCTAGCAAGTAGAAAATTATTTTTTTAATATTATACATAAAACTTTGCCATTAAAAGATTGTGAACTTTCTTTCATTTAATGTCGACTTGAGTACACTTTGTAAGTATTTAATCAAAATCCATATCCATCTAGTAAGTATAGCCTATAAAGACACGTCGTGTTTGAATGTTTGTTTAGAAATTATTATATTGCTGCATCAATATGACCTGAAAACATAATTTTCTAGCTCTGGATTTCACTCTTTGCCCACATCATTTCTATGCATTCTTACCTGAGAAACACTCTAGGAAGTCTTGCTCTAGTTTGACAGCCCGGTCCATTCCTTTTCTGGCCTGCTCCTCTGTCAGGCGAGTATTTATTTCTCTGATAAAATCACACAAAAATTCTTCATTATAATGCCTGTTTTCACAGTGTAGAGCATATTTATTGTCTGTCAAACATTTAACATTAGTTGTAAAAGGAAATATTTTAATACATACAGGACATTCTCCAGTGACTTGGGCCGGACAAAGATGGCAATGGGATGAAGCTGAGCTGCTTGTAGTCTTCGTACTGCGTTGGCCGACACATCCAGGATGCAGTGTTTACCCTGCTGCTTGTGCACACATGCAAGGATAGAAATAATAATAACAAAAAAAAAAAAAACCCAAAAAACTGATGTGATTAATAAAATAACTAATTATTTAGCCAATATGCCCCAAGATGTTGCAGCTTATTTGTAGTTGGTTGAAGAAATAAAGACAGTGTGTGCTGTAAGAATTTTTTTATTATACATTGCTAACACTAAATACTTAACTCATAATATCTAAATAATATAGCTGGTTCTAATCTTACTGTATAATGCAAGTATAACTGAAGTAAGTCATTTTGGCTCGTGGGTAACCTTTACGTTTTACGATAGTTGTGAATACAGTTACTATAATATGTGAATATTTGTTTTATTTTGTTGTTTTATAACAGATAACGTTGCTACGCACTTGTTCGGCCACCTCACGGACACTCTGAACACTGGTGCCATACAAGTGACTGTTGTACTGGCCGGCTTCAATGAACCGATGGCTCTGGATGTCCTTCTCCATCTGTTCCCGTGACGACACAAAATGATAGTCTCTCCCATCCACCTCATACTCCCTTTTGGGTCGAGTGGTATCTGTCAAATGGAGAGCAAAAACAATTCAAGCTGTGCATATGGTTGTGCCATTCTGAAACTTCAAGCAATTACTTTTATGCAGACGTCACACCAAAATTGTTGCAGGTGGCAGTAGTGACATCAAATTAAAAAGCGGAGAGCTGATCAGTCTCTATGAGTAACAGTGTAATTACTCACGAGGGACACAAGATCCAAACTTATCAGGAAACTCAGACAACAGGTCATCATTTATCCTGTCCTTCACTGGACCCAGAATTATGATGGGCCTTGCATAATGTACTTATAAGCAGAAAGGAGAAGAAAGAAAGCAGGGTCAATCACAAAAGAGAATCAGAACAAAAATTAACTCAATATTGGCCGTCAGACATTGTTTTGTACGGTCTTACCTTCCACTTGAGTAACTATCTCATAGCTGTGTAAAGCTTTATCCCTCCCTGGAGATGGAACATTGAAGTAATTAGCCACATGTTTCTTTTCACCATTTTAAAATAAGATTAGGATGTGTGTTTGCATTTTTTTTTTTTGTTTTGTTTTTCTTTTCAACAAAGAAGGCAACAAATAAGTCATATGCCAGCACTGGTATAAAAATTATTTTTGTGACAGTCTTGAAGAGGAGGCATGCATTTAATTACAGTCTGTAGGAAATGATTAATGATTACTTTTTTATTTTTTTTAAATGATTACTAAATATGTTTGCATTTGGAAATCATTGCATTGCGCAAATATTTGATGATGCAGCAATGCTAATGGGAACTATAAAGGTTAGACAGCATAGAGCCTTCAGTTATAGCCTGTTACTTGCACATTCAGAAAAGTTTGATCTTTTTTTCTTGATACAAAAACTAATTAGTTGCTTTTTTTTTTAAACACATATATAATTAGTCATAGTCAAACATTTTGAACCTTAGAGCAATTACCATCATTATCAGATTAAGTCAGTTACATGTGTACAAGGTTGACTTTACTGTCAACATACAGACATTCGCTTGTGTTCATACTAACCTTGAGTACTCAAGCTGTCTCGACCATGATCCTGTGACAAAGACATAACCAGAAATTCACATACTTGGAGATACTTTGACAGAAGCAACCTCAATCAAACAGTTTGAAAGAAAGACTATACCCTCTCTTTGGTGTTACCACGAGACCACTCTTTTCTCTCCACCCTGTGCAGATGAGAAGGAATGACAAAAACAGAGTACATATACAGTAAATACAGAACACATAACTAAACATGGCTAACAACCTGTAATAGTTTTCTGACCACTTGTTGTCAACAACAGTTTATGAGTTTATTTAAAATTTGTAACAGCTACACAAATACAAAACAAAATCATTCCCTGCCTCACACATTTACTCTTAGTTGCAACTGTGTCTGACCTGTGCTTGCTGGGGATGAAGCCAACCTCTTCAGCCTCGTTCTGTGGGCTGACTTTACGGGCCTGCCACCACTCTTCATCTCCACAGTCCAAAACATGCAGCACATCCCCAAACCTGAAACCCAGAGCTTGGCTGAGGAAGCCACAGTCTGCAGTCTTGTCGTAGTCAAAAAGAGCCCTAAGTGATAGAAGAGTTAAAGGTAGTAATTCAACAAAAACCCCTTTTAACTTAAAAAAAATAGCAAAAGCAGCACAAACATGCTTGTTTTTTAAAAAGTATGTTTGACGGTTCCTACTTTCTAAAACACAATCTGGGTGTTGTTACTTAACACATTTCAAACTGATGTAAAATATGACAAATGATCACTAAGAAGCTTAACTATTTGTTTCCAGTACATTTGTTCAGCAACAAAGTTTGAAACTTCTTGTGAAGTACCAAATGTTTGTAATGTAATAGCTATGTCTTTTATTCAGCCAGCTATTAAGACACAACAGGCAAACCAATGTTTATAATTATGACGAATATCATCTTTCTCCAGGAAAACATTGATGCAATAACAATCTGTGAACTCTGGATGGCAGCTGGCACAGAGCCGAACTGTGAGGGCAGCAGTAATCATAATGCTAATATTGGAGAATATACAGATTATTAACTCTACTTTAAACAAACTGACACAAAAACAGCAAAGCAAAAAAGAGGCCTCTGGGCAGGAGAATAATAATAATAATTATTATTATTATTATTAATATTATTATTATTATTATTATTATTGTTATTATTAATAAGCATAATAATTATCAAATAATATTTTAAGGGGCTCAATAATGACTTTGGTCATACCTGGAGAGACTGGAGAGAAGATAAAGGTAATCTCTTTTTCTTAGTCGAGTATAATATTGTTAGCTCACTGAGCAATTTCCAAGAATCACAATATAATCTTCTTAGTTAAACATAAGCTGTAGCGTCTCATCAGCCTGATATAGGCAACAGTTTGGTCTGTTTAATGATGTTTAACAACAGATGTGCTAGGAGGCATGGTGTTGTCCTGGGTGCTGACACTGTTCTGAGCTGTTGTAGTACATGAAGTTCATCTCTTTATTTACAAAACTTTACAACTTGAATTAACATAATGATTGATGTACTTTTCCTACCATACACAGACAATTTAATGGTCTTCAGAATCTCAGAGTGCTCAGTGTGATTACACACAGTAAACATTTTATTCTTTACAATAAACCTCATCAAATGTTATGATGTTACCAGAACTGACAACACGGACAGGTCTAGATTATGTTTCATAGGGGATCCAATAAGGGACAGGCTGCAAAAAGGTGTACAGCACAGAGGCGCTAATGATGGCAGCAAAGGAGCAAGCCTTGAGTAACAAGGCAATCGAGGCCCAGATCTACCACACTAGGCAGGACCCCAGGTGCAGGCTGTGCAAAGAGGCCCCTAAAATAATCCAGCACCTCACAGCAGGGTCCAAGATACTGGCAGGAAAATAATACATGGAACGCAATAACAAAGTAGCTGGCATTTTGTACAGAAACATCTGTGCAGAATATGGACTGCAGACCCCTAGGTTAATATGGGCAACACCTCCCAAGGTGGTGGAGAATAAGATGGCTAAGATCCTGTGGGAATTCCAGATACAGACCGACAAAATGGTGGTGGCCAACCAACCGGACATTCTGATCATTGATTAGCAGCAAAGGAAAGTAGTAGTGATCGATGCAGCCATCCCCAATGATGGAAATACCAGGAAAAGGGAACAAGAGTAACTGGAGAAAAACCAAGGACTCAAGGCAGAGCTGGAGAAAGCCTGGAAGGTGAAGGCAACAGTGGTACAAGTGGTCATCGGAGCACTGGGGGCCGTGTCCCCGACACTGGAGAAGGGTCTCCAACAGATACCTGGATAAACATCAGATATCTCCATCCAGAAAAGTGCAGTCCTAGGGACAGCTAAGATACTGCGTAGGTCCCTCAACCTCCCAGCACTCTGGTAGAGGACCAGAGCTTGAGATAAACAGCCATCCTACCTACCCAGGGAAGATGGGAGGGTGGGTGAGGGAAGAGTATTTATATTAAGGGTGGTAACTAATTTATGTAATTGATTATGTTAATATTTTAAGTGCAATTAACGCATGCACGGCATGACAAACCCAATACATCAGCCATTTCTCCATTTTGATGGCAGAACATGGAGGTTACTAGACTGAGGCAAAGGGACACATTTGAGAAAAAAATAAAAGAACATTGATGGAACCCATGGGCATTCACCCGTGTTTTAACACCCACACTTTTCGCATTGAGAGGGTTCCATGTCCGCACTTTCCCTTTTTTTTCCCCTTCATTTTGTGCAAATGTGGCTGGTGTAGTGGCTCTCTGGTCCTCTCTGTGTCTGTGGCTCCTTCTCTTCATCTCCTGTTGTTCCATGAATTATCACACCAGCTGTTAGTGATCAGGCTTTTCTGTTGCTAGTGCCGTTGCTCTTGTGTTTGTTTATTGTTCAGCTGAGAAGGTGAAAACTAACAGTTCATGGTTCACACCGGGCAGATATTTACCCCAAACTATCGAAGTATTTTCTTTGGCAGGACCCTTTCCTAACACAGTAGTTGGCAGGTGGTAGATAGGATTTATGCTTCAGTAATGCAGGAGCAGGTCTAGAAATGTTTTGATGGGAGGCCAGGCAGGAGCATTGACCAGAAAAGGGGAGGCACAAATAAGACCTAGGTCTAGATTTTATGAAATATGGAATTGAATATTACAACTAAAGTGATCATCTAAGATAAAAAGTGAAGGAAAACCCAGATAAGCAGTTCTTGCTCTTGTTGTTTGTACAATACAATAAAAACGGGCATATTTTAGGCATAGTTGTGAATCATTAATTCATTTATAACATGTGATTAATCTGTTTAAAATATTTAATAATTTGACAGACCTATGTGAATGTGTGTTTGCACAAACATTTATACTTCTTACATAACATGAAACACTTGCTCTGAGCCAAATCACATGATTGATCAGTGTTTCTTTAGCATTTTTGTCTCTTTAACTTTGCATAGTCATCAGATCTGGCTTTATGACTTTTACATCCTCTTCATGACATGTTAACTGTTTAAACAGATAAATATAATCCCCCACGTAGGCATTTGATTAGATGATACTGTATAAATGTTGCATTGTGATCAAGAACGTGGTAGAGTTGAGGTAGAATAGCATATAGAAGTGCAGTTACATGCTGCATTCACTTGCACTGGCATCTGTAGTTTACCTATGTAAAAGTCAGTTTACATTAAATATTTGTTAGAATTTGATTGTCTGTCTTGAAGAGGCACCTGGGGGTCATCAGATTTTGGACCCTGCCCACCTATTTTGTGTTAGTTCACCAACCATGGTTGCCCCCTAATGGTGTTATAGTAGATGACAGGCTGTGCTCAAGTTATCATTATATAACACTGAACTGTTTTGGTTTAATTTAATTTGGCTTTTCATGCAAAAGTGTCTTTGTACCAGTATTGTTAATGACTAATTAAAATCATCATTAAAACTAAATAAAAACAGAAAATAAACAACATTGTAGCCAAGAAGCTGTTGACTTTTGCTATGTGGAATTTAAGCCAAAATGATCTCTTTGGAGTGACTTCTAAACCGCATGTAAAATATACTATTTCTACTTGTAGTATGAGACCTGATGTAGAAGCCTCTCTTTGGGTTACTCCTTAGTGTTGTAGTTCCTGAGCCCATGCTGCTGTTCATCAGCTGTTCCCTCAGGTCATGGATTTTAGCCTCAAAACGACTATACTCTGGAACAGAGAAATCACAAATTTATAAAGACCCGCTGAACTACAATTTTTTAATATAAATATGAATAATCAACTACTATGTCCTATTGTGCTTTTTTTTGCCCATAGCTGTAATCAACTCCTTATTTTACTGTATGTTCGTAATATATTTTGCCAACTATGATACACATACTGACAGCATTTGCTAGAATGAATAAACTAAAACCACACTAATCTCGCTACTGGATAATGGAAAGCACACATGCAACCTAATAAAAAGGTCTATAGTACATTAAGGGGCTAACTTAATGTTGTAACACATTTTACTATAATCAATATCTCTAAAATCTGAACGTTTCTGATTCTTCATCTGCGTATGAAAATGTGATCATTTTACCATCAGGTCTGTATTGAGCGATGATTGTTACAGTCTGGCCAGCATTCTTCAGTGCTGCAGCAGCCTGTTCGTGTGTGGCCATACGCAGATCCACACCATTTACCTTATATAGACACACACACACATAGAGCAGGAGTGTTTATAACCAAAACTGAGAATCACCATTAAATCCTGCATTAAAATGCATGAGTGTGTCTGTGTGCCAAATTTATGGTACTATAAGTGTCATTACACTCAGGATCTGATCGCCCTTGTGCAGCTCTCCACTGAGATCAGCTGGCCCTCCTGCCAGGATGAAGGAGATAAAGATTCCCTCACCATCCTCTCCTCCAACAATGTTGAATCCCAAACCTGTAGAGCCTCGGTGGATCAAAACTCTACGAGGCTCCCTAAAAAGATTGGAGATGAAATAAAGGACAGTTAAAGTATCAATAACAAAGTAACCCTAACACAAGTAATCTTTCTACTTTCTATGGCTAATAAAAATCCATTATGCATGAGGAATATGTAGTTCAAGTATCACTGCTCACCGGGGGATGTCATCGTCTCCCATCATGCCGTGCAGAACAGGAGAAAACCGACTTGGTGAGGTGGGAGTGAGGGCTTGCGGGTAATCTGATCCAAGATAGTTGGGGTGGCTCAGTTCAGTATCCATATGGGAATATGCTGGAAAAACACACAAGAAACCAAAAGAAGTATCACATACCAGGACAATACTGTACACAAATATATGACACCTTACTAGTGCTCAAATTTCTTGCCTGTTATTTATTTATTTCTTTTGCTTTTTAGCAAATGCACTTGTGCAATGTGGTATAACAAACTTTCCATAAATATATGTAATATATGGTGAGGTGAGGTAGGGTAAATCAGGGTAGGGAAATGTTCTGTTTAGGTGAGGGAAGCAGGGAAAAGACAATTCTTCACCTGTTCTTCTCAGCACTTAGTTTTCAAAAAGATTGGACAGCAGTGTTGAGTAGTTAAGTAAAACCATGTTTTTCCCTTCCTTTCTTTTCTTTTTTGAATGGGCATTCATTCTGTTTAATAGTAAGACACTTTAAATTTCTGGCTTTATGTTAACCAGACAAAATTGAAGACGCAGTCTTTCTGTGGAGTTGAGAAAATGACACAAACTTACTGCTCGTGAGGTCCGGAGGGTTGTAGGAATTGGTCAGGAACAGGTTGTTGGGTTTTGCCACCCTGAGGTAAACAACCTCGGCTGTGTTCTTCAGTGCCCCTACTGCATCCTCGTGCATCACATCCTCCAGACACACATTGTTCACCTGATTGTTCGTAACAAGTGGGTAAACACAAGCAAGATCACAAACAGAAAGAGCTTAACATTTATTATTAGACAAAATTTTATTCAACTGATTTAGCAAAGATAAACATTTAGTAGTTACATTTTTAGTGTTAAAAAAGAATTAAATAAAAATTCCATTTATTACATTATAAATTATTACTTAATTATGTATAATTTATATTTATATAACTGTGTTTTGTATTATATTATTTTTTATTTGTAATTTGTAAAGAGGGAATCCCTTTCAGACCAACACTTTTTTAACTGCCTGATTTAAGAGCATTCATTGGCTTGTTATAGCATAAAAAGTTGGGAATCAAACTGTGTAAGGTTATGAGTTCACAGTTATCGCCAATTTTTTTTTTACAGATTTACATCATTAGAGGGATCTTGCCATATCCCATTTAAAGATAAAGCCTTGGCTCAGACACCATTTAGTAGAACCCAAGCTCCATTTTGAAGCAGCTGATGTGATGTTCTGGCATTGCCCAGCAGATGGCAGTAATGCTGCTTGGAAAACATTCTGGCAATGCTACAGTACTTAATAATATTTAATGCAACACGTTGCTGCAGAAGCACACAATATGTGAGTATGCTAATGTGTGAATATGTGGATGTTACTTAAAGGTGTTAAAATGACATGCATGTGTGCGGGTGTTTATATGTGCATTCAGGTAGTTATTATATTTGAATGACCAACCGCTAAGATCTTATCCCCAATCTGAAGTCGCCCATCTTTATGAGCTGCCCCGCCTTCAATGATCTTGGTGACATAGATGCTGTTATCTCCTGGTATGTGCTGGTTTCCCACCCCTCCAGCAATGCTGAAACCTAATCCTGAGAAAAGGAAGAGATGAGAAAACAGGGAGTGAGCAAAGATGGTGCTGGTTAACACAGAGCAGATTTGCTAAACCCAGAGGGCACAGCTTAGCTGGGTACAAGGCACCACACAAAAGTGTAGATGCTGTACACCAGTCCACTTTACCACATACCTTTAGGCCCTTTGATTAGTTTGATTTCAGTGATTTTTTCTGCTGCTGGTTTTCTGCGGAGAACATAGAGGCGGACAATAGCACCTGCCTCCTTTAGAGCCTCTACAGCTTGACTGTGTGTCACCTCCCTCACATCAACATCATTCACAAACAGGATGCAGTCGTTCACGCTAAGAAACAGAAAGAGATATAGGTTAAAAGAATGTAGGTGGGAAAGGGAAAACACAGCAAGAGTTTTTGTTTTGTTAGCGATGCAGGGTGTAATCCTCCACCAGTGGAGGTCAGAAACGGTTAATCTCCAGTTGTGGCTGTTTTGGGGATCCACTTTCACCACAGACATCTGGCATCTGCAGATCTCAGTATCTAAGAAGAAGGTGAAATTCTTTCCTTGAGTTAATCTAGCACTGTGGCCTCTTTGTGTCCATGTTTGTAAAAGTGATAAGAACTTGAAATGTGAAGTAAAAGTGATTTTTAGCAGCACTGTGGCAGCTGTATTTTAACTCTTAAAGTCCTTAAAGTTTCTCAATGTGTTCCTATATTTAAATATACGCTAATAAAAAACGGTGGTGTGCAAAATGCTTAAAGAATGAAATAAATGTTAAGGCTTGCTGCAAATACACCACTCACTCCAAAAGGAACCAACCAGTGCTGACATCCACCATCTAGTGTGCATAGTTTTTAGGGAAAGTTATATTTTTGCTTGTAGAAAATGAAACAGTTGCAGTATGTTTATTTTTTACATATTTTTTTTTTAAATATTTCTAACTCTGTTTATAAAGATGAACACTCAGCCTTAATTAAAGAATGGACCTACATACTGAATCAATTTTCTGAAGCACCTGAGAAGCCTCACAGCATCTTTGTTCTATTGTTCAAAGATTTTTTAAAACAAATTGTTGGAGTTATTAAAACACTCAGTGTTTTTGCTTTACAAAATTTTCAGAACATAAATATCTTAGAGGAAACAGACAAACTGCAGGTTTTTATCATTTTTTTCATGTAAAGTTCAGAGTATTTCCCCCTGAGGTATTTGAGATGTGTTGCTTATGGCATATAGTAAAGGCCAAAGAAATATGCATTCAGGCCAATATGAACATTTCCTGCTTCATACAGTCATTCCAGATGGACGTTTTTAGGTCAGCTGTAGAGAGTAGAATGCTTCTGTGCACGTCTTGTTTATTGCAGCAAAGTCAGTGAAACCGTGCGTAAGAGTCATATTTATTCAGAAAGCCAAACCTGTCTCTATTGTCTTCAGCATAAAAACAAACATTATATTACATATTTCTGTACTCCTATTAGATTTTGATTCCTCTCAACTTTAATTCATGGTCTAATTTACACAGCTTCTTTAAATATGCTACTGTTAACTTGTACATGTTTTTGTTTTCTAAAAGATATCCATAGTTAATGTATACCAAGAGGCTGATGTTTTATTTAGGACAGGGACCTTATTTATCATTTACAGCACAGTGTATAAAGATTTTTTTACCTTAAAACTCTAAAGCAGAAAGCAAAAAGACTGTTTCATACTTTTAAAAAATGGAGTTAGTCATGTATGAGGCTCTTATCTGATGTAATGTAAATTCTGGGCAGAAGTCCGTTCTACAGTACCTTGCACTTAAAAAACAATATGGGAGGTTGTACTTAAAAGGCCTTTTTTTAAGCTTGTTTGCAAGTATAAAGAAGGAATTGGTTATCCATGTATGAAGTAATATTTCCTGGGTGCAGGGCACGCATGTAAGGTTGCACTGAAAGTATTGCAGCTTAGCGTGTGTAAATTTTACCTTAGTCGTCCATCCTGAGCTGCAGCTCCCCCTGGTATGATTTTAGTGATGAAAATGCTGGGATCATCACCCACATGAGGGTTGTCAGTTCCTCCTGCTATGCTGAAGCCCAGGCCTGAGTTACCCTGAAGCAAATGCACACAACTCAGTTATTATTTTTCTCTTCTAGGTCATCTGATGGCACCTTTAGGATGTGTGACAGAAATGATAATGCACACAAACCATAAACACAGAATATTGTTTAAAGGTTAGACTCACTCTTTCCAGTGTGATTTCTTCATACTCAATTTCTCCTTCTGTTCCATTCACCTACCAGAGTAAGACATTAGGTTAATCCCTATCATATGGAGAAGATTTGGTTTAAATATGTCTCTGTGATTATATATCTACAGTACAGCTTAATTGAATGCAGTTAGTAATGTAATATTGTTCTTTTGGCTGAATATGACCTCTTGTTGAGCAACTTAGCTACCCATATAAGCCCCCCTCTTCTGATAAGAAAGTCCCAGAGGGGGAGTTAATTTAGGGGCTTCAAAGTTTTGTTGTCTGACCCAGAAAACAACTTTTCTTAGTGCTGTTGCAGTAGAAAAAACATCACACCGTAATGGCATGCTTTTCATTACAAAATCTCATTGTTTCATCCCACATAAAACATGATCATAAGTTCATTACTTTTCATTTCATCATGGCATCGGTAAAGTACTCGGAATCAAATTGTATTTTCTATACAAGTACAATGACCCAGGCCTAGACGGATTCTGTGGAAAAATGGTATTAAATTTAAAGTATAGACTGTGTATGAAGGCAGTTTAGTTAGCCATGTGTTTGAGTGTAAAAATATCTCCACTAAAGGAAAGATTAAACTTTATCCTCACGTATGGGGAGCCATCAAGTGTGTCAGTGTTCACCACCACTGGAGGAGTATTTCCCTGGAGGCAGAGAGAGAAGAGACATTAAGAAGTTAATGGCAGAGACTCAAATTTCCAGCTGAAAGCTACAGCAAAAGCTAAGACTGATTGCTATTTTAGCTCTTAACTGTGATAACAGAGTTCTCACTCTGCTATAGTTATAAATTGTCATACATTCACAAGGTACACAAGAATAATTAATGCTTTTTCTAATGCTCTAAACTCTTGGTGGTTGCTTTGTTTTTTTATTTTTAATTTTTTTTGCACTCTTAGTCAAATGATCCACAGTGGGTATAAACACTGTTTGCATGATGCTGATTTATCCTCAACATTTTGTTCAGAAACATTCAGTCGCACTCAATATGATTTATATAAACTGCAAAGCCAGTCTGAATCTCAATGTTGATATAAGTTATTCATCAGTAGGAAAGCATTACAGAAAAAAAATAGAAAAATGGATGGGATATTTGGCATTGATTTGTTTCAGATTTAATGGCAAGACTTTCTCTACCAGCTTATCTGTGTTAGGGTATTTCTGATTATGTCATTGTATCTTCACTTTCCTGGCTGGTAACTCCTTCCAGCAAGGATGCAGGGCAAAATGTGAGGAACGATAGACCTTTGTTTTTGGCAAGATGCTTTATGGTGGCATGAACAGAACCATTTTCAGGAAGATGCTGGAATCAGGGCATTAACAAGCGCGAGAATGACAAAAAGAACCCCTAAATAATTTAATTGCCCCTTGTAAAAAGATCATCCCCTTATGTTTTTTTTTATTCCTTTCATTATCAAGGTAGCCAATGTTAGAAAAAGTAAATATACTGTATTATACGTTGCTCTTGAGAATGCAGTCTGCTCTTCACCATGCTGATTAGCATGGAAAAGACAGTGCATCTAAAGTGCTTACAACAGCAAAGAGCAGTATAAAATCAGCCTGCTGACCTTCACAGGCCTGACAGCTCTGACACATACTAACAACAGCAACACAGCCACACTGAAATCATTTACCCAGCTTTTAAGTAAACACTGTTTCAAATTCAGAAGCAAATTATGCAATGATAATGGCTTTCACTTAGTTTGATCCTCCAAATGCAGCATCCTTTGGTTATACAAGAGAAATGGCAAATGTAAAAATAAAATAACAGCAGCTATCACACGTCAAGATGCATTTAATATCAGTATTTCCAAATTGTTGATCATAGGAAAACTGACCCCATATTTGTAGCAATGTTACTGTGAGAACTGGATTTTCTTTAGTTTTATTTGGAGCATCATGACTGCTTACTGCTGTGTATAAGTAGGTTGAGCAGCTTTTTACTAACTGAGTAGCATGGCACATATAACAAGGAGAGAAACAGGGTAAAATAACTTCTCTCTAGTGACTCCAAACAGAACAACGAGAGGATTTGGGGTCCAGTTTGTCACTTGATATCTGAGACAGGCTGTGGCATAAATAGCTCCTATGCAAAATGTAAGTGTGGTTTCAGCAGTTTTACATTTGTCACAATGTGCTCTAACCTAACAATGCATGCAGGATAGTTCGCCTTTTGAAATGTGAGTCTAATGTACAACTTTGAACTGTCTAAAACTGTGAGAAGCACATGGAGGTTTACATTTCTGATTGTCTTTAGTCACGTGTCCTTGATGCTCTGAGTTCAGAGCTGCATTCAGAACGTAGGTTAGACACTTTACGGGGCCTGAGATTCACCTTTGTTTAGTTTTTTTTACTTTGATTGAATTAAAAGGGGTTATGTAAACAGATACTTAAAAACTGCAATATAATTTCTGTTCTAATTCTGAAAACAGTCCTAAAAAGTTGGTTTCATGAACTGGGGCTTAGAGTAAAAGCTGTGTCTAAAATATTTGAATTAAGCTGAAACAAGAATTTGTGAGAATTTTTTATCCTGCTGAATTTCCACTGCCATCACACAATACTGGAACCATGACAGCGCTTATGGTTGGCAACAATGTTTAGGTAAACTATGTGCCAAAGTAACATCTGCATGAGTGCCAGGGTGCAATGAATGCCTTTAGCATCAGTCATCTTTTTAAAGGTAAACAAGCGCTTTGGGACCATGACCCTGGCTTTAGTTCATCAGATCTCCTTTCTTGAACCACTAAACACTACATTTAGTACCACTGACACCCCATTTCTTGTTCTGAAACATACGTTATATACCATATGTGCACATCGGAACATTTTGTTTTTTTTATGGTAGTTTTCATTAGACATATTGTCTAACACAGAAATGTACAGTGGAAGGAAATTTCCTTCATGATGGTTCAGTTCCAGAAAGTGATTCAGGACAAATTTGAAATCTAATGATAATAATGTCTGTTTCTGTCCAAGTGAGCCATATCTAACCCAAATAGCAAATCCAGCACTGCTAAATGTTAAAGGTTATTGTCTCTGTATCAGGTTGCACCTGTTCACTACAGTTGGTTATAATCCTATATTTAAAGGTGCTTTTATTATTACAAATCTCCATTATCATCATTGTGAAATGATATATCTAACATTGTACTGTTAAAAGTTCACACCCTCATAAAGATAAAAAAACACACACACACAAAAAAACTGCCCAAATATTGCCACAAAATGCCAATGCGAAGTGCTCTGACTGCAGTCTTCAATTATAACAGTGCATGTGCAGAGCTTCAAAGTGTAGCTGTGTCCAATTGGTGAATACATCCTTATCTAGAGAAAGAAATAATGAGTATAGCTAGCAGAAATCTAAGCCTGGTGCCAACAGTTTCCCTGCAGGGAATTTGACAGAGCCTTCTCTCCCACTCTCTGCTCCGTCAAGTCTTCCAACATTAGGGCAGCTAGGATTTAGTGTTTGGCTGAACTTGCCCACCTATATATTTGCACCACCTATTCAGCCTAGCTGTCCTCTGGCATGTCTCTCCAGTCAGCACTGCTATTCATTTACACCCAGACTCTAATGCATTTATATACAGTGTGCTTATAGTAAAAATTCACTCTCCAAGAGCTTCCAGAGTACTTTATGTGGTATTAAAAGAATTTTAATATCCTAAAAGTGTAAAACAACAAAACCCAAGTGAATTTACATTCAGAATCAGAGGATATTTACAATTGCGTTGAAGAAAATATTGAATTAAAGAGGGAGTAATGTCATTTCTTCTACATGTTGTACCAGCCAGAAAGCTTTTAAGATGTAAAAGCCATCCACACACAAGACAATGACCTCAACTCAAATGTACCACATCTAACTGTAATGTAGACAATAGATAGACAATTTTTAATTGTCTATCTGAGATGCTGCTACCTGTGCACAGACAGTTACCCCTACACACCCTTAGCTGTGCAAGCTAGTAGCCGAAAAAATAAATCGGGACCTGTGGTCTAGTTATTTTGCGGTTGAAATTTACTCTGAGGTAAAAGTATTTTAGCATTTTATAAAAAGGTTGCATTTTGACTGTTATGTCACATTTGATTTGCAAAATATTCTGCATTTGGAGGTCAGAGGGCATGAAAGAGGCGTTACACAACTGACTGCCACGTGGGAGACACAAGACCGTGTCCCATCATAACCACCACTGTCTTCAAGTTCAAAATATCACGTTTGCATTTTGCTGTTTCAACAATGTTTTTCACAAAGTAAACTACTTAGTTCAGGTACCATATATTAAAAACGACACGGTTAGGTATTGATAGCAATATGGTTTTGGTAAAAAATCATCTTGGCTTGCATTAAAACTGACCTAGTATCATTTTAAAGGATGGCAGGGGCATCCCTCCCCCTCAGCTAAACACACAGAATATGCTGTACACACAAACCACACGTTCTTTTCAAATACATTACAGTGAAAGTCATGCTTCTGTCTTTATCAGCAGTAAAACACTACAACATTCTTAATTTTCAATGAGACCGAGCTGGTGTTTTTACACAGGATGTGATAAGTTATGTGAATGTTGCATTTATGCAAATTGATGTAATCGGCTTCTTTCCAATGCATATGTACTGATTGAAAAGTGATATAAAAACAAAAATCACAACATTAGAACAGACCTTAAATTGACTTGTACTTTGTGTCTTTGCAAATACTACAAAACAAAATGGTGTTACCACAAAAAATACTTGTAGCTTGAAAACATTTAAAACTTGCCTACCGTCATATGACGTCGATACTTCTTGGCTTTCCGTACATTGTTGAGGAATCGGCAGCCCATCTTTTTGGCATACCACACAGACATGAACATTTTGTCTCAGGTCCAAAATATATACTTTTTATGATGTGTAGAAAACCATAGTGAGCTCTCAAACTGAAAAACACAACCACTGAGAGTATGCTGGAGTACACGCTAGCAGATTTTAGAAACTTCACAAAGTACCACAGAAGAAGAATTATTAAGTAAGCCATGAAATTTTGGCCCTGCCATAACATTTGGTCTAAAACTACACAGCAATGCAAATGCCTCACTTAAAGAATATCTATTTCAACGAAGCACACGCCGTTTGAGCCTCCACTCAATCTCAATAAAACAAAATACTGAACATAGCATGTCTTAAAACATAGGAAACCTCTTCAAACAATTTCAAATCCAGAGTCACGGAGCACATCCCAGTTAGTGCCTTCCTGAATCAATGCTGTAGAGTTCATTTGAGGGAGCTCAGTTTCATCGGCCAATTTCTGAGTGATCACAATGATTTGTTGCCAGTAAGTCTTAAAGTTATCTGAGATTTTGGTGTCTGTCCTCAAAAATCCTCCATCCAAGACAGAAAAGGTCATAAGCAAACATATCTCTTCATCCTTCGTCCTCTGTGGCCGTGCATTGCGATCTCAGTGCCTCCCTGCTGCTGGTCTGTGCTCACTGAGGATGCAGTTCATATTTTTTGCTGCCACTGTTCTGCACCCCTCCCATCACTGCTGCCGGGGGAGAAGAGCAAGCAGGGAAGTTTGATGGCGATTAATTAGCTGTCTCTTTGTATGATGTCTGCGCTAGTGATGTGAGAGGGGGAAGAATTGTTCTTTGACTGAACTTCGAAGGACAGGCTGCTCAAACTGGCCTGACTCGTCCACGGGAGTACTAGAAACTGACAGGAGACAGTTCTAGAGTCCGTCAGAGTTGGGAAATTTTAAACTGAAGCGATTACATGAGTGCAGATTTTGATTATTACAGCTTGACACAATTTCATTTAATTATAATATATATTATATATATTATATTATATATATAATTATATAATAAGTTTTTTGTTCCATGAAGAAAATATAAGTATATAAACTATGCATAATGCAATTATTGTAGACACAAAAAGCCTACAATAACTGCATTTCTGCAGGGACATCACTTGTCAATGAGGGAACACAAATGTCCAAGAAAAAGGCAATGAATTCAGAGTAGTTATTTTTTTGCATAATTCATTCAAGCCGTCGTTCTCTCAGACAGATTGAGAAGCATAAAATATATCTGCAAGGCACACAAAAGCATGCAGAAAGGCATGTACAGCAAACATCACTTAAGTAAGGACATGCTGAAGGACAGGCTTGTCAGCTGATGCTCTCATTCTGTTGAATAAAATCATTCCATTAAACCAACAGTGGTTTCTTAGCCTTCCAATTCTAAGGATCTCTAACCTCCACTGTACTGTGCATGAACAGCTCTCTCCTCTTCCTGAGTGCATTTTTTTCTCCCTCCATCTCACTCCCCTCTCTTTCCCAAGGGACTTGAGCTGTGGCTGCATGGTAATTACACCAAAGCTGCAGGGACATATTTAAACATTTATTAAAGAAATGTCAGGAGTATGGAAAAAATGAAGATTGGAGCCAGATGCTGACCACACAGCAATGCGTAACGAAGAGCAAGGATATCAATAGGGAACTACTGGTGAAACAACAGGAAATCGTAACTAAATCCTTACATTAAAAACCATGTCTGTTAAGCATCAAACATATCTTAAAGGGGTTCATTGTTTTGTGTGAAGAGGATTTTTATAGTTCTGTGGTTTGGAAAGAAAGAAATAGGATATGCATCCCTTTTCATTTGATGAACAGTTTAATACATACTGGCTGGTTTGAGTTTTCTGTCAACTCTGTACTGGTTCTCACTCACTAACTGAATGAAAGCTAAATGGGTGTACAGCTCCAGTATGTCATGTTGAATATACATTTAATATAATTAGAAACAAAAACATTTCTGTGACATTTTGAGATAACTGGCCACTTTTTGTAATGACCAATACACAAAAACAAAAATGCAGACCTCAACCAAAATCCAGGTTTGTAGGGTCCATTTGGCAACTGTAAAATGTTAATCTGAGTATATATGGACTTAGATAAAAAAGAAGAAAAAAACAAAACAAACTAACATAGCAATATTGGCATATTGGTTATTAGCTTTCCTGCTTACTAAATTAAACTTATTGCGGTTAACCATAAAATTTGCTTTCCTAACTACCCTTTTCTTTCTTTTTCTTCTTTTTTTTATTTCTGTACATGATTATTATATGTTACTATAAACCTTATATCAAACTGGAAAGTCTGACCATGGTGTGTATTTATGTATATATGCATACATATTTATTTTTTAATTATAGTAATCGACCAAGCACCTATTGTTTCTTTTTTGTTTTGAAATTCACACTTGTTTTTTTGTTTTGTACATCTACATTTTTCTACAAAGCAAATAAAAACTGACAGCCACTTACTAGAAGGATTGGAGTCTTAAAAACATAGATTAGTTAAATTAAAGGTTCCAACTTATTTGAAAGAAAATCTTTTTTATATATATATCCATCCATCCATTATCTGCCGCTTATCCGGAGTCAGGTCGCAGGGGCAGCTGCCTGAGCAGGGAAACCCAGACTTCCCTCTCCCCGGCCACATTCACCAGCTCATCTGGAGGGATCCCGAGGCGTTCCCAGAC
>JBAMHW010000017.1:8594362-8605713 GCA_037177495.1 Rhadinocentrus ornatus
TGCACCCGACCCCTATGGCCCCTCCTGCAGGTGGTGAGCCCACGGGAGGGGAGGCCCATGTCATCTTTTCGGGCTGAGCCTGACCGGGCCCCATGGGGAGAGGCCCAGCCACCAAGCGCTCGCCTCCGTGCCCCAGCTCCAGGCCTGGCTCCAGATATATATATATAATTTTTTAGGGCTGGGCAATATATCGAGACTTTCAAACTTATCAAGACTTTTTCATAGGCAATATAGATTATTTTTGTTTTTAAAGAAAATTTAATAAAGCTACTTTAATTCCAGTAAACTGTTTTGATGCACACAAGCTACTGATCCTTAATAAAGGTGCATTTAGCACCCAAGGCTGTAAATTCAAACGCTCTCCTTGGTTACTTGACAAAAAAAATTTTTTATATTGAGGTGTATACTGTATATTGTGATTCAGGTAATAAATATCAGGATATGACATTTGGTTAATTTCATTTTGGTTAAATTTCTGTTAAATTTCAAGTAAGAAGTAGTCATATCACCTGTTTTTATGCAGACTTACAGTCACACCCTTCAAGGGGAGGATCACTATCAAATGTGTAACATGAAAGTTTACATCACATAACGGGTTTAAAAAAAAAAGATGATGTCATTTAAAACTAAAGCACACATTTGCTAAAACATGTACATAACCCAAACACCTGCTCTCACTTTCCAAACCACTGCAGTGCTTCCAGAGACAATCCTACCCATAAATCAATGGGGCCTGGAGGGGTACTGGCAAACCTCACACCATTAAAATAATAAAGAGACAGACTGACGACACTGGCTACACTATGCCGGCTGCAAAGACATCAGGCACACAAAGTCATTACTACAATGCATCTTTTAGACAGTGCACACTTTACCTTACCAGTGTCGAAAATTGAACGCACATATCTACGGAATAAAAAACCTTTGCATATGTGTGATGGGATGTTAGTGCATCTTTCTTATTGATGCCTTTAGGTAGGATTCTTCCATATGCAAACTGTTAAATTATAAGCATGCACTAATGGACAACATCTGGTCAAAGCCTGGGCAAGCATACAAACAATACATGATGCATGTAACAACAGTTCACACTAAAGTCAGACACTTATTTATTTATTATGATAATGATGTATTAATACAATTATTATTTTTAATTATTTAATACACCACACCTCTACATGGTATTTCTTTTCATACTTACATTTTATTTTATTTTTTATTTTAGTTGGAATAAATAATTAATAGCATGACATTGCATGACAATCCTTTACAATTACGAACATTTAACCTTGCAACAGAAACAAAGTCATTGTATTTCATGCTAATGCAACCTGTATGATCATAAAGTAATTAATGGAACATAGTCATCTTCTCAAGGTCATGAAATTCACTCTGTAAAAGTCTCACACTGACACCTACAGGTTTCAGTCTGTCTTGCAAAAAGACTATAGTTTTTATTAAACATCTTCAACATACAAATGAACGTTCATCGGTGATACCTGTTAGGATTAGTTTCAACCCTGAGTCTAATCCTTCAAACTCAAGTTTTATTTTCTAACTGCAAAGCAGGGTTTTATGTAAGTGTAAAATCCAGCCTGACAAAACAGATTCTTCAGACATAAACACATGTACAAGTAAATTGAAGCTGTATTTTAACCTTCGAACATATGAACGGGAATATTATGAACAGTTTTAAAGAAGTTGGATATTTGAAACTTTTCAGTTCCACTTATGGGATTTTAGGCCCAAAACTAAGCATCCATGACAAGCAGAATAAATCTGCTAGACAAAGAAGATTTGGATGACACTGAGTATGAAAACACAGATATGATGGAAAAAATTCATGACCTCAGATCAAATGGCAATGAATGGGCAGCTGTCTTTGTGCGGTGACGCAGCCAGCCACAAAATCCAGAAAATACAAAGGGGTGACGGTTAAACCACACTGCTGATGATGATTGATGATGATACTGCTATCTTTAACGTTGACGGCGCAACACAGATCGCTATGCTCTTACCAGTGTGGAAACAGCAGAGGTGTACATTGGAGTGTGTCCCGTAGACATCAACACAGGCTGCAAAACAACAGAAGGGAGAGGGTAATTGTGCAGGACATGCAAATGGGCACAAGGGAAGTGCAGGGGGTTACCGCTTTAGTTTTTTTTTTTTTTCAACCTCTTTATTAGGAAATCTACATCTAGTGCATACTATATGCTTTGTATATGATGGCTAAATAACCTCGATTCTAAATGTGTCAAGAGCAAGGGTACATGAAATCTGTGTACAAGGGTGCATGCAACCGATTATGCACAGACGTTCACAGGAAATATCAGTTATTGCAACATGAATTTAAACATTTATGCAAATATCTAAGAAAATGTGTGTAAGATTGTTTGATATATTTTTTAATCACATTATGCACTGATTCTTGTTTAGTAAATCACAAACTGAAATCATGGTTGATAGTGGAACCAGTAATACAAAACACACCATATGATTGGAGATGGCATGTTTGCCTATTGTTTATGGAAATCTTATAGATAAGTTAATAATAAAAAAAGATTCAGAAAAAAATAAAAACTGTGAGATTGTTTTTGGCTGTTAAATCTGAAGGTATTACTCTGCACTGCTGAGACAAATGCTCTAAATAAAGCCTGCGCCTGATGAGTTTTACAAATAGCAGCAGTGCATCATTGTCAAAACACTTTTCCTCCCACAATTTTTTTTTTTTATTTTGCAACAAAGCACATTACTAAAGTGTGAAGGTGTAGGACGTTGTATTAGCTGATTCCAGTATGGGAGAATTCATTCTGAATATAATATTAATGGATACTATCTGTACACCTCTTTTTGTCAATGCATAGACATGGACTTCCATTAGAGACTTCACTGAAACATTTTGGTATTCAGTCCTTGGCAAATTAAGAGTAGTTGTAGCAAAGCAGAGCTTTTAAGTTATACTAAAACCACACAATCCATATTAAGACTTTTCTTGGAGCTAAAGAATTCAAACTGGCCACCTTGTGCTTAGTCAGCTTAACTAAATTATCTGTTGCCATCACCCATACACAAGCAGGAAGAAGGTTAGGAGAAAAAGGAAGGAAAAGAAGCACAGAACAGAGATATGGAGCAAAAATAATTCTGGAAATTGGAACTGAGTTTTAAGCAGAAGTGAGCAGGGTCACAAACCACAGTGTTGAGTCTGAGCTATAATGAGGTCACCATGGTAGGTAGCAGTCCTGGTGCAACAATAACAGAAAGTGCAGATAAAACAAGTATAATTACCACCATGATCACAATCACTATCTTTTCCATCGCCAACAATTTCAGTTTTACCAAATTCACCATAAAAAATAAACTAAATTGTAACAGCTTTTCTCTGAATGAATAATATCTGTCACTCAAAGTTATTTTTTAATTTCACATAAATAAGGAAGAGTAAATGGCTGCAAGCAATATGGACCACAGTGACAGTTTCCAGGGTAATTGTAACAATTAACAGGGAATTTAACCAATATATTAGTCGAAGTTGACCTCCTTTGTTAAATGTTTGCATGAGCTCTGCATAACGCATGTGCATTATGTGCTTGTGGCACAGAAAGGGCTTTACATTGATAAGAAAAGGGCTATTTAACTTTTACCTTAAATAGTTAAATTCAGTTTAGCTCCTCGCGGTCTTGCTCACAACAAGTGGGGGTCAAGACAGAGCAGTGATGAAAGGTGAATCGGTCAAGCTACAGTATGTTTTAATCCTCGTCTGTGGTCATGAGCTGTGGGTAGTGGCCACAAGAATTTGCCTGTGGATACAGAAATCTGAATTAGCTTCCATTTAAGGTTGGATGTGCACATCCTGATGGACGTGGAGGAGTGCAGTCATCAGGAGGAGCTCAGCGTAGAGCTGCAGCTCCCACTTGAGATGCTTTGGGTTTGTGGCCAAGATGCCAGGACTCCTCAGTGCAAACTCCAGATTTTATTAGAGAGTTTATACCTTTCTGCCGGTTTGGGAAAACTTATGTGCCACTGCCTCATGTATCTAACTGTTATGCAGCTCCAAGCATTTAACATAAGCAGCTGTTCCCTCATTCATGCAGGTCATGTCACACATTTTAAAAAAGATTTGAAAAAGTCTTAAAACATTAATATACCGCAGATAAGCTCCTTAGCTGTTCAGTTTGGCTAATGTGTGGAGTATGCAGCGTTAAATACTGTTGACATTAGTCTGACTTCTACTATGACTGTATAATACCTGCTAGATTAATCATTGTTGGACAAATAAGCTGATAAAATAGGCTTTGTTTTGGTACTGGGTTATCAGGAACAACTGTTTGACACCAGCTTTACACCATACAGGTCCAATCCACCCTCAGATGGTGGACTAATTTTATATAGAACTCATTTAAAAATCTGTTCTGCTTTCAAACTTAACATAACATATGCTTTGGTGGCAGTACCACTATAGTTCAACATCAGGTTGGGAGCCAAAGTAAAAAAAGAAAAAACAGTTTAGACAAGGATTTTGCAGAAATAACCTTAAAATCACTGTTCATTAACGTAAATCTGAGAAAGTATTTTCAATTACCCAAATTAGATTTGCATTCGACAAAATACGGGAACCCATAAAGCAACCTCTTGGTATAAAATGATACCTTTGTAAATGAGCATAGGTCCCATTAGGGACAAAAAGCAGTGTTTGTCCAAAGTGTTATCCATTACACCCAGATTAAGTTTTGTTTCTGAGTGTGTTGTTTTGAAGGATACATACTACTGAACGATACAAACTACTTAAATAACGGAATGCAGACAATTCACTTTGAATTAGTTCAGACCTTTTTCACCTCGTAATGCATTCAGCTCTCCCTGAAGAAAAACACAAAACTTCATAAATAATAACAGTAAAATCCAGAAATAGAAATAGGGCCAATCCTGCATTCCCCAAACATCATGAACAACATCAACACACACCTCTTTCATGTGAAAGAGAAAATATCCTCAAGACAGATTTTTCTGCAGTGCAGGTGTCTTAATAACAATCCTATAGTTGCTGAAGTTCAATTAGATTTTTTTCGAGTACTGCACATTGCTTTATATTAGACATTATTTTATGTCACACATGAGTTTGATTCAGTGAACTTCCTAAACTACAAAATCTTATTTGTGCAAATATGAGAAGTCTTTTTTGGGAGAACAAAAGTTTTTATACATGTTTTGCAGCCTTGATTTAAACCACACATTTCCCCTGAAACAAGTGTGTTTGAGAGGTAAATTTGATCTGAAGTCTATTCACTTTTTATAAAAATGTTAAATCCTGCTTTACATTTGATGGGTCTGACTAATCAGTATAGTGATAGTGTTAATATAGTGCCTTACACTGGGGCTTGTAATTTAGTATATACTTGCCTAAAAGATAGAATAGCAAACAACAAAGTTCCCAGCTGGAAGTTAAATAGATATATTGTGCAAAGAAAAGGAATTACTGATTTGAGGTTTTATGGGTACACAACATCAAGGGCTGAGAAATACTTAGATAAACTAGATATACATAAATAAAGTAGAAAATTATGTTATGTAAGCACTGCAGACTGACTGATGTGCCAAAAGCCATCCAGCAAGACGGACATTGTGTTGCAGTCATAAAGATTAAAGATTATTTTCATGCCAGGGACCTTGCATTCTCTGCATATTTACAAAGCTTCTCTTTTGATACAAAGTGATGGTCCTTGACTTAAATCTTTGCTTCCTGCTGACATATTATGATGCAAATGTACAGACTGTTCACACTTGCAATATTCTTTTACATAATTCATGGTAACTGCCGACATCTGCTGCTAAACCTGCAGTGTTTCATTATTTGGTTGTGTTGTGTATATTTGTGATTTTCTAATGTTGTGCATTTCGTGAACATGCTTTAGTAATATATATGTTTTTTGCCCTTTTTTTTCCCGTTAACATATTTTAAACTATCTGAATCACAGTACAAATCATCTAAAAAGAGTACAACTATTTTAAATAATTTTAGTTGTTATATTTTTGGATGATAGTGACAAGTCCAGTTTAGTTTTAGGATAATTTCTGTCTTTTTTTAAAAAATGTGATAATAGTACATTTGCAACAATAACCGTTTTACGGCAACAAGGAAGTTTCTGTGGGAGTTTACAGTGACTGAACATAAATTAAGCTCACCATGCTCATGTTAAGAAATACCTTTTATTGTGACAAATGAGCTTGACAACAGAAAGGATAAGCTCTGAAACAATTTGGCTACTTATGTGCTTGTGAGCAGGATAAAATACACCTACTGTTCATGATGTTTCCATAATATTTTCATACATGACTAAATGAAATATATCAAGTACATTTCATCCCATTTTTCATCAGTTAAATTGCTTTTTAACACAAAACAACTGCTATGATATCTTCCAGTCTTAGACAGCACCACAGCACTGAGACTGCTCTGACCAAAGTCATTTATGTCAATCCTAGTTTTACTGGACCTCAGTGCTGCATTTGATATAGATGACCACAATATATTGTATTACTCAACCGACTGGAGAACTGGGTGGGGCTCTCTGGCAATGCACTACACTAGTTTAAAACATACAACAGGAAGTACTTTGTGTCAATAGATAACTTTACATCTGAGAAGACAAGAATTACATGTGGAGTTCCCCAAGGTTCTGTCCTGGGGGCTCTTCTGTTTAACATCTACATGCTCCCACTGGCACAGGTTATAAAGAAAAACAAAATTAGTTACCATAGCTACGCAGATGACACTCAGATAAATAATACAATGTCCTCAGGAGACCGATGCCCCGTACAGGCTCTTAGTAAATGCAGTGAGGAGATTAATGGCGGAAGTGCCTGACTCTCTTCAGTTAAACAAAAACAGAACTGAGGTGATTGTTTTTGAAGTCAAAGAAAAATGATTAAAGGTCACCACAGAGCTTCATGCTATGCACCTAAAAACCACCAACCAGGCCACTACACCAAATCTGGGTGTAGTAATGGACTCCGATCTAAACTTAGAAAAACACATTAAGGGAATCCCAAAATCAGCCTACTATCGCCTTAAGAATATATCATGGGTTAAAGATCTGATGTCTCACGAGGACCTGGAAAAACTAGTCCATGTTTTCATCTTTAGTCAGCTTGATAATTGTAATTGTTTTTTTACAGGTCTACCTAAAAAATCTATTAGACACCTGCAGCTTATTCAGAACTCTGCTGCACAAGTCCTCAGGTTTTAAAGTTCCATTGCTGGTCTATAAGGCTCTTAATAATGTAGGACCAAAATACACCAGTGACCTGTTGACCCAGTAAGGCCCTCACCAGACCCCTCAGGTCATCTGGATACAGTCTTTTATCAGTTCCCAGAGTCAGAACCAGACACGGAGAAGCTGCATTCAGCTTCTATGCTCCACATGTCTAAAAACAAACTCCCAGAAAGCCTCAGATCAGTTGAAACACTCAGTTTATTTAGGACCAGGTTAAAGACCCACCTGTTGTCTGCTGCATTTAAATAGTTTTTATTTAAAAGTCCAAATCTTCACTCTTTCTTTTAAGCTTGAATTTTTTAATTGATCATGTTTTTAAAATAGTTTTTATCCAACGTTCTTCATTTTTCCTTTCTCTTTTGTTTTTAATAT
Organism: Rhadinocentrus ornatus; assembly: GCA_037177495.1. Lineage (NCBI taxonomy): Eukaryota > Metazoa > Chordata > Actinopteri > Atheriniformes > Melanotaeniidae > Rhadinocentrus > Rhadinocentrus ornatus. Next base: position 8,602,006 of record JBAMHW010000017.1, read on the forward strand.
TAGATTATGCTTCATATTTTCTGATGTTTCAATGTCTCTGCTATGAATCACCCTGTTGTTGAAATGTGCTATACAAATAAACTTGCCTTGCTTTACATTAAACATGTTTATACCTAGGCACACACCTAAATTGAACTTGTGTAAGTAAGTTGTGTAAGTGCTAATAGTTAATTATATTGGCAAATACCACTGGATAAGTCAAGTAATGAAACAAAAAAAACCCTAGAAGGCAAACATCAACCTCATGATGACAGAATTCAAAGAAAAGAACAGATTTCCTGCCCTTTCGCTTTTATTGATATCATTAATGATGCACTGATCAGCTGTAAATAATTAGAAATTCCTGGCATTTTCTCAATGATAAACACTGCTTGGAGCAAATGAATAATCAAACCAAATATAAAGACCAAAAAATAAAAAAATGAACAATGACCCTTTGCAAAAGAAATCAATTAGTTTTTTATACATTTTATGGTCACCTGTAAAATATCTAAAAAGAAAAGAAAAGAAAAGAAAAAAAGCTAGTAAAATACTGGCATATCTGCATCCACATTTTAACTTGACAAAACATCTAAGAGGCAGACATACTACATGCATTGAGCACGCAGTGCTCAGTGTTGGTTTCTGTCTGTTGCTTATTCTCAGATTTTTTTCTCTCCAGTTCAGAATGCTGTCTGCATTGTTCCTTTTTACATGCAGATCACCTGAGAGCAGAGAGCACAGCTGACGGCATCAGATGTACTTCTAAATTTCATTTGTTTGTTCCAGTCATTGTGACTTGGTGGTTGTTGTCTCTGGAATAATTTGTGTGCACTGTGCCAAATAATAAATTGTTTCTAGGGCCTCGTGTGATAGCTGTAATTGCTTTTTAATGCCTCTGCTCTGGATTTAATTTTTACAGTGTTCTTAAACCTAGCACCCTTTTTACATCCTTAAGGAGAAATCTCTATAGCCACCACAACTCACACTGAAGAGGTAATTGTATATTTTAAATAGCTCCAATAAAACATAATAACTCTCTCCTCTTTGCTCATTAAGAAAAACAACATAATGTTCATATCTTGGGGCTTCATTCCACTTCCATATGGAAAATAAAGAGACTATCCCACCCCCACCTTTCATAACCAGTCTTCTGTTGTGCGGGCATATGAGATGGATCATTGTTAAGTGGCCATCATAGCTTACACCTTTACATTTGTAGCTACAGTAGGCGACTGTTAATGCACTACAGGCAAGCTGCTCATGTTCCTACCGATGTCAGCAGTTACTGGTTGCTCATGTGCTGCCTGTCTCAGTGTCCCCATGTTGCAACCTGTATGAGTCACACAGCTGTGGATTACTCTTATAAACTTCACAATGTAACTGTACCCTTCCAGTGTCAACCTTGTTAGATAATGGAGACTCATCATACTCATTGTAATGTTTCAACAGCATGCCAAATGCATCAGTCAGTACTTATTTACTTATTTGGTTTCATTGCTGCAACATAACATGCAAAATTAGGTAAATGTTGTATGATGAGAAGAGCTGTATTAATCTGATTAGATTCAGACAAAAAAGAAAACAGAGACTTGAGAAGAGCTGTAATTTAAAATTGATGATTGAAATCCATAATGCCATTACTTGTCTCTGACCACACTTGATCCATGTAACTAGATTACTGCAGTAAATTCTAAATTTATCTGTGTTCACTTACACTTTCATGTTGTTAAGCAATGATATCAGATTTCCTGATGTCCATGTTCATTCAGATTTAAAGTTGAAACTCTAAGGTGCAAGGGAACATATACATTCCTCCTAATTACATTATATTCCCATCAAAGCACTCATGTGTAGGAATTAAGATTTCAAAGTAGACGACATATTGCGTTAAGTACAAAGTTATACTAGATAATATGTTTGTATGAGGTAAGTGAAACTAATGTACCAGGCTTACAGCATGTTACGTCACTGAGGAATAAAATACCTTTTTAATATCTATACTTGAGTTATACTTAGAAATTCTGTATAATTATTAAAGTGTAATGAATTTATTCATGTTTTGTTGAGTCTGCTAAAATGTCTACCATATTAAATTTAGACTGCAAAGTAGCTAACATGTCACTGTTAGTGTCGCAATTCATTTAAATTTGAAGCCAAATACATTGCACTGATGTCACATTGAATATTCAGGACATTGTAAATTTATAATCATGATCCAGTGGCTGAGGAATAATAAAGTGTGCTGTGCTCTGCTCTGGGATGAGCGCTTTTTCTAGCACCATAGCAGGCTCATTCCCTTATGTTGACAACATAGTGCTCTGGTAATGCTGCCTAGTGATCAGCGATGTACATAAGCAAGCATCTCTGTACAAGTGTGTCCTACCTTGACAGGAGAGATATGTGTATGAGGTGTATAGCCATGAATAGCCTCCATGGCAGCAAGGTTCTTGTCACTCATATGAAGCATCTCTGCACTTTTCCCTGGAGCCAGATGTGCTGGACTATGCTCCAAGGGGGGCGTCTCCTCATCCTGGTACCTGTATTTCTGCAACACAAAAAGAATCAAACAAGGTTTATTAGCGTTAACTGGTATTATGATTTCCTGCTTGGAAAATGCAATTTGCTAGAACTTCCTCAGGAGCAGTTATCAGTGAAGTTCATCCATAACATACGCTGTAGATTCAATGCTCGGCATTAACAATTGCCAGATTGCCCATGGCAACTAAACTTTGTGTTTGGGCAAGTGGAAAGTCTCATACAGTTCTCTAGTCAGGCAAGTAAAAACAAAAATGATGCACTGATTTATTTTTCGATATTAAAAACTGTGTCTTTTTTGTTTGCTGACCACCGCTGAGTCTGTCTACTCAATCACAAACTGAGTTTTTGACCTGTGGACCAATCAGACTCTGTTGGTTGTTGTGTGGTTTTTTCCATCTCCAACACACAGCACAAACAGCAACCTGAACGTGGGTTTAAAATGTCTGTCTAACCATAAAATGTATTGGAGGCAGTGTGAGATGTCTTCCAGTGTCTTTTCTGACACTTCAATAAATGGATACACTGGGGTTCAGTCCATTGACTTTTCTCTTGGAAGACAACCGCTCTACCAGTTACAGGGCATGCTTGACAGGTGTCTGGTAGACTTGCTCAACTAAAAAATTCTTACAAGAAAGAACAGGTGCAAAATCAACATTGTTACTGTAGCTTTGTTTATTACAACCAGTCCATTTTATTCTATGCTAGGATATTTATTAGCAGCCAACATGAACACGTGCATACAGACAGCTTTCAGTATTCAGAGCTGTAACCTTACAGCGACACCTACTGGTTATACCCGTATATATATATATATATATATAAGTAACTGTAACCACGGTAAGCAGTAAGGACAAACATAACGAGGCTGTTATCTACATCCCCCTTTTTTAGTTTTGGACCTTTAGGCACAACAGTGTTAAACAACATCTCTTAACAGCCATTAGAAATAATAAAGATTTGTGTACAAACTGGGCTGCACGGTGGTGTGGTGGTTAGCACCGCAGCCTCACAGCAAGAAGGTCGCTGGTTCGAGGCTCGGCTGGGGGAGGTTCGAATGTGGGGGTTGGTGGCCTTTCCGTGTGGAGTTTGCATGTTCTCCCCGTGTATACGTAGTGAAGTATAAAACTTTTTGGTTTAAGACCCATGTATTAAAACAAGCTATGCAGCTGCTAAGTGTACCAAAATAAT
>JBAMHW010000017.1:8605813-8620699 GCA_037177495.1 Rhadinocentrus ornatus
TGAAACACTGCTGGGATAGGCTCCAGCTCACCCCGCGACCCCTAATAGGAACAAGCGGTACAGATAATGACTGACTGTGTACAAACTTAAATGCACCGTAAATGCAACTGAAAATGCAATATAACGTGAAAATAAAATATGTCTTAAAAACACCAAATACATTCTCTGTTTATTCTTCAATCCATGTATTTTCTATTTGGTTTAGAAATTCTACCATATCTGGTTCGGTACAAACTGTCATCAGAACGCACTAAGTATTTGTCTGGTGTGTTGATTTTATCCAAAATTACATTGTCATTAGTCTCTTGTTTTCCAGGGTTTGGTTGTTCAGTGTGAGTATTTTCATGTTTGTTGGTTTGTGTTTTGTCTGCTTCTTGAGGCATATCCAGTTCATTAGGCTGTGTGTTGAACTCTTCGGGCTGTGGCTCATTTACAGACAGAAGATATTGTCTGTTACGCCGTATTCCTTTCCATTCGACTCCACTACGTAAGAACAAGGTTCTGCACATATCTTATGTACAACTCCAATCTTGTCATATCCTTTTGGTGTTTGCAGTCTCACCACTTGGTTTGGTTTTAGGGGAGTGAGCGGCTTATTGGACTTGTAGTGCTGTTTTTGAGCTCTGCACTTTTTTGTGAGTTGGGTCTTGATGATTGTTGTAACTTTTGCTGCTGGTTTTAACAGTTTTTTGCACACATGAAGGGTTAATCGTGTTCGCCTTGATAATAGTCTGTGTGCTGGTGAGCCAAGAATGTTATCTCGTGGCGTGTTCCTCTGGTGTAGCAGGTTTAAGTAGAAATCAGTCCCATCCCCTTTGTTGTTTCAAGAAGTCTTATAGCACTTTGAACAGCTCTTTCACTGAGTCTGTTTCACTGATGAAACTCAGGGCTGCTCGCGAGATGTTCGAACTCCCATGATGTAACAAAGTCACAAAAGGTCTGGCTCGCGAACTGAGTGCCATTGTCTAAGTATAGTTTCTGTGGTATCCCATGTACCGAGAAGTGGCGTTTGAGTTTGTTAATCACTGAGGCTGATGCTATTTTGCAGTTTGTCTATTTCAAACCATCCGGAATATGAATCCACAAGCACGAGGTAGTGGTTGTTGTCCCACTCGAATATGTCTGTGGCTGTAAAGGACCAGGGGAGATCCGGGATGCATTGTAGTTTCAGTAGTTGTTTTTGTTGGTGAGGCTTGAGGCTGTTGCATATACTGCATGACTTGACTTTGTCCTCAATGTCAGAGTTTAATGTCAACCAAAACACAGTGTCGCTTGCTCTCCTTTTTGTAATGTCTATGCCTGGATGTCCCTTGTGTAGTTCCAGTAGGTAGGTCTCGTGTAGTGATGCTGGGACAATAGTTCTGTTGCCTTTTAAAATAATGTTGTTGTCGACTATCAGTTCATCATGAAAACTGAAAAATGTTTTTCTCTCTTTGGGTACATTACTCACTTGTCTTGGCCATCCCTGCTGGATGTAAGTGTCTGCAGAGTAGTGTCTTTTGAGGTATGTTCTGCAAGCTCTTGTAAGCGTTGTGGTGAAATGAGCTGAAGGGACATTACCTCAAAGTTGTGTTGCTCCTCTTTGAGAGGTTGAGTGTCCAGCTTCAGTGTGCGAGAGAGAGTGTCTGCAATGTAAAGGTGTTGCCCTTTCTTGTAGACAAGGGTCAGGTTGAATTTTTGTAGTCTTAACATCATGTGTTGTAGCCTTGCCGGAACCGTGTGAAAAGGCTTGTTTTGGATTATGACCAAAGGCTGGTGATTGGTTTCAATCACTACTGGTTTTCCATAGATGTAGTTATAGAACTTGTAACATGCGAAAACCACTGCTAGTAACTCCTTCTCAATCTGAGTGTACCTCTGCTAGTAACTCCTTCTCAATCTGAGTGTACCTCTGCTAGTAACTCCTTCTCAATCTGAGTGTACCTCTGCTAGTAACTCCTTCTCAATCTGAGCGTACTTCCTCTTCGTTTGAGTTAGAGTCCGTGACGCGTACACAACAGGTTTGCTGTCTTGGAGGCAGGCAGCTCCTAAGCCGTGCTGTGAAGCATCGCATGTGAGAGTCACTGTCTTTTTCATGTCATAGTACTGGAGTACAGGTGGGCTTGTGATGCATGCTTTGAGTTTGCTGAAAGCATCCCCCTGATGTTGTGTCCAGCTCCACACTACGTCCTTGTGAAGCAGCTGACACAGTGGGGCTGACAGTTCGCTCAGGTTCGGGATGAACTTTCCCAGATAATTGATCATTCCCAGGAAACGTTGGAGGGAATTCTTGTCTTCTGGTGGTTGCATGTCATTGAACGCAGCCATTTTAGTTGGATCTGCTTTAAGTCCTTCATCAGTGAAGATGTGTCCCAGATAGCTCACCTCCGTGATTCTGAACTTGCACTTTTCTGGACTTATTCTGAGTTTTACTTGTCTGGCACGCTCCAACACTTTTTTAGATTTTTGTCATGCTCCTCTATTCCTTTGCCTCCCACCAAGATGTCATCCACAATCACTGCACATGGATATCCTGCAAATATCTGCTACATGGCTCTTTGGAAAACTTCTGAGGCAGTATTGATGCCGAAGGGCATCCGTAGGAATTTGAATCTGCCGAAAGGTGTTGCGCATGTGGTGAGGAGAGATGAAGCATTATCCAGTTAGATTTTTCAGAAAGAACTCTTTGCGTCCAGAACCGAGAAGATGGTTGCTCCTGACATCTGAGTCGCATTAGCGCCTTGTTTAAATCTCTTGGATCAATGCAGATACGAACGTCATCAATGCCTTTTTTATGTGTCGCGACAATGTTGGACACCCATTCTGTGGGCTCCTCCACAGGTTCGATTACTCCTAGGTTTTGCATTCTCTGGAGTTCCTTTTCAACTTTTTTCTGCATGGGAATGGGAATTCGCCTTGGAGGGTTGACAACTGGTGAAGTGTTATAAGTGAGTTTCATTGAGTAGATCACAGGTAAGTCACCAAGTTCATCTTTGAACAAGTCTGCATACTCAAACACTTTCTGTGCTAATGTTCTGTCCTGATCAGTGTCAATATGGAAAACTTCCTTGCTGAACCTAACCAGTTTCATGCGTACACTTTCATTTAATCCTAGGATGGATTGCACTCTGTGGTTTACAATCTAAAATTGTATGTCATACACTTGCACTTCAGAGTAACTGTGCCCATGGGTTGGATTTTTGTTCCTCCAAAAGCAAAAAGATTTATCTCTTTGTTCAACTAGTGCAGCTTTCCTTTGCCACCACAACGTGTAGTTTGAGAGCCTTGTTGAAAACTGACTGTGCAGTATCCCTCTTTTTTGTGACCGTTTTCATCCACCAGTGTTGGGTTTTCAGTGGTAAATGTCTCGTCACCGTCTGAATCGGCATCCTCCGATATTTGGTTTATTTGTTCGCCTCTTTGATGTGGCTTTGCAGATCTGCATTGCTTTTTGAAGTGATTGTATTTTTTTGCAGATGCGACATTGTTGTCCAAATGCAGGGCATCACTCTCGTTTGGCTGGCTGTGAACCTCCACAGTTTTTGCAGTTTTGAATGTTCATTGAGGGTTTATCCTGTTTTCTCCTGTATCCGTTCATGCTCTTGAACGTGGTGCTGTGTTTAATCTGAACAACACAGGCAGACATGACATGCTTCGGTGTAGACAGGGTTTTGCTATGTTGATCAGTGAGCTCGCTAATTTGGCATATGCGTATTGCTTTGGCAAGTGTTAGTTCTGTCTCTTTAAGCAGGGAACGTCTGACACTGTCACTGGTTATTCCACACACTTATCTGTCTCTGATTAGCTCATCTTGTAATGCGCCAAAGTTGCGGGTTTTTGCCACGTTTCTTAATGTGCTCACATAAGCTTCCATAGTTTCACCTGCTTTTTGTTGTCTTTTGTTGAAATTGTGCCTCTCCATTATAACGTTGGTCTCTGGGCTGCATGTCTCCTTGAATTTTCGTTTGAGACACTCTGGGTCTTCTCTCGACTCCGCGGGTACTTCTATGAAGCCTTTGGCTGGTACGACTGCTGGGGCATACGTTAATGATCGCTGTCTTTCTATTGCTTCGGGTTCTGCCAGATTGAGAAGTATATAAGCCTTAGTTTGAGCGTTTTTGTCACTGTGGGCAGCGGCGATGAAAATACCATATTCACGCTCGAACTTACGCCAGTTTTCAGCTACGTTGCCGTTAAAGACGAGAGGATCTGGGCGCCGGAATCCGTCCGCCATTATGTCTATGAGCGGAGCTTAAAACTTGGTTTTGTCGTCCCCCTTACCGGCTCCCGCCGTCTTCCTGGACTGAGCAAGCTTTGTAATCCGATCCCACTTCTGACACCATGTAGCTTTGTTTATAATAACCAGTCCATTTTTTTGTATGCCAGTCTATTTATTAGCAGCCAACATGAACACGTGCATACAGACAGCTTTCAGTATTCAGAGAGCCGTAACCTTACAGCGACACCTACTGGTTATACCAAGTAACTGTAACAACGGTAAGCAGTAAGGACAAACATAACGAGGCTGTTATCTACAGTTACTAAACTGAAACTGAAAGTGTATTTACTGTTACAGCACCAGTTGATGGCTCCCACATCTATTTAAACAGTTTTGATTTAAAGTGCATATTGGGAGTTATCTTTCCGCTTAGTCCATTACGGGTCGCGGTATGTCTTAATTGACATGTTTTCTAATAAACAGCTGCTAACTGACATTTAATTTCAGTTTAAATCAGATGAAAGCCACATTAACTTTACATCATTACATCATTATGTCATTACGTCACAATGCACATCATATTTAAATCATCATAACAGGGCAATGTTTTGTATGTAATAAATGGCCAAAACCTTATTGGTTTATTTAATCAGCTCTCAATTTCCATTTCAGTTAGATAACTTAAGTTGGTGTGCAAGTAAAACATCAAGTTGGAGAAGCTTGATGTAAAGGCCTGAGTGTAATTTATTAGAAGGCAGCAGAGGATAAGAATGTTTATGGCAAATCACATTCATAGTACATGTCAGCCTCAGTGATGCGAACTTTCAATGACATAACAGCATAAATCACATACTTAACCCAACACACAAAGCAGACTGATCTGTGCAGCCAAATGTGAGCAATCTATATACACATCTTGAATATCACACAACATGTGTGACGCCTACAAGTGCAAAGTATAGAGACATCATAGGAACAAAGGCCTCAGAACGTTGCCATTTTGAATTGCAAAATTAACGTCCCCCACAGCCACATGGAGCAACTAGAGCAATGATTCATGACGGATTTAAAGTAGCGGATCATGCAGCTTCTTCCTAGTTGCCTCACTCCCCTACCGATATCCCACACCTGGGCAGCCTGCCAGCAGCCCACTGTTTTAGCCACACATGGTAGGTTTCATTCTAGGTGTGATGACACAAAATCTGCAAACAGCATTTTTCCATCACAAACACATGAAAAGGTGGGCAGCATCACAGTGGAGATCTGCCACACTGTACTGTGGCTTAGAGCTTGTGCTTTCTACAAATCTGTGCGCCCCCCCAAACCTCCCAGGCTCACAGTGCACTACTGTGCTGCACTGCAGATGTGAAGCAGCTCATTCTGAAAATAGAGAAACATAGATGGATTGTCTTGATGGCCAAAGTCTGCCATTCTCACTCTTAAGGTTTTTTTGGGAGACAGACGGAAGAGGGAGGTGCATCACCAAGCCCCATCTCAGACCGGCTGCCTAGCAACCAGAGCAGAGCAGAGATTGCAGTGCCACAGTTGGGGCTGGCAGCATCGGTCCTGGATCACATTACACTGAGACAGCAAGAAAGAGAGGGAGTGAAATAGAGATGAAGATAGAGGAGAAAGTGAGGGGGATGGGTAAAAATGAAAAAGTAAGAACATCAATAAATGGAAACAGAAAACATCAGCATGGGGCAGAACAGAGAGAAAATGAAAAGTTGTTGAAAGTGCTGTTCTTAAATAAAAGGTTAATACACAGGAAACAATCGATTTTTCTGTTGTAAGCACTGCAGAATCGGGCTTTGCCATGTTAATGTAAACACCAACTACTTATGTACTAAATCATTCTGATCTTAATCCCAATTTATCCTAATCTTAATCTACAAAATGGGATTTGTATGAAATAAGAGAAAACAACAATGTAGAACCTGGAAATATTAGTGAATTATCCGAATCACTGCTCAAAGTAGCTTTAAGCTTTTTAGTGTCCACTGCCTCCCCTTCTCCTGCATGACCAACATTCATGCTGCCATGTTGCCTTCTGTCCTACTGGTGGGGGATGTGACATTCAATTCATGTAACAAAGCGTCCTTCTGGAGAGGGTTTAGTGAAGTAAACTGCCTGACTAAAAACAAGGTTCACTTATCAGAAGCTGATGGATACAAAGTGTACTAAGTACAATGCAGTGGGCAGCTTAAGCATTTTACAAACGGCACCTACATGACTAAGTGGTACACTAAAGGGATCTTTAACTCAGTGCACCAGCGAGATAATAACTCATCAGTACGTTTTCACCTGGCGTTTCAAAATATCAGTTTCTGATTAGCTGGTTAAGATGACAGTAGGCAGCTCTCAGTCCTGAGTATAAAGAAAATTAACCTTTGCTCAAACTGATGTATAGGAACAGTTGTCTTTATCCACAGCACACCTGAAACATTCCACACAATTTCACACACACACACACTGACTCATTATCATTTTGGTTTAGACGATTGTCAATAAATGTCTTTCAAAAGACATATATGTATTTAAATCCAGTAAACCTTTAAATACTGCTGTGGTGTAAGGAACCTGCCAAACAAGGTTTTGTTTATATAGCAATGCTGTGCTATATGTAAAACGTGAGTGACTTATATTGATGTATTATAATACCATTTCTAAGTCTTACACTACGTCTAAAAGTATACTATTATAGAGTACAGAGATTAAAATGATACTTAGTTTTTGATTGCAAAAAACATATGGTCTAGAAGCCCATCTTTATTTTTAAGTTGTAGCAAAGGCATGCACTGGCACCCATTGAAGGATTATTGTAAACATATGAATCCATGCAAAATATAAAACTGCATAATCTGTTTTAATAAATGTAACTGGTTAGTTTACCTGAGTAAATTTATTACAAATGTGAGGTATATGACAGATTGCAGAAAGTAATTGCTTCAAAGCTGCACATAAAATAATCTTTGCAACAAACTCCTCAGAGTCCCCCATTTTTTACTGCATCCGTAAATCACTGTGCAAGGAATCTTTTACATCTTTGAGGAATTCCTCTGCCTGCACAGGTCATTATAGTGAGGGCTTCATCAATTTGCAGGAGCAGTTGTTGGCTGTCTCGTACAGTAATAAGGGTTGCACACTGCGCGGATGAATACGCTCTGCCTTTATTGGTAAAATGAGTTCAGTTAATATGGATCAAATATCAAATTTTATCTAATACTATCTTCATTTGTAATTTAAGGACTATGTCAAGATTTTAAATAAGTCTGCCTTTAGTAATGCAATTAAAGCTAATCTCACCTCTCAGGCGTATCATTTCTGAGAAACTCTTGAAATGCAGTTGACATGTTAGGTGTTACAGAAGCCACAAGAGGCCCATCAGGTGTAAATTAAAGGTGGCAAATCCTCTGAATTTAAGCTTTTGGAAGTTCATCTGTTCGTATTCGCTTTTATGATGATGAATCCATTTTTTCTGTAATGCTTTAAAGATTTGATGGTGAGTGCTAAATCTATGAGACATTTTGAAGAGCAAGTATGAACTATATACTAAAATTTACTATGTGTCTCATAATACATCTTAGCAAACAAATCCAGACAGGCAAATGTGTTTGAATTTAATCAATTACATTAAGACTCATGTTTGAAATTAACTCATAGCCAAAGACTTGTTACGTTTCTTCTTTTCTCTTATTCAGGCAGCTGTAATTATATGTTATGTTGGGCCAAATATATTATTAGAATAACCATCCAAAATGCACAAACTGCATATGTAAAAAATTATTCAATGAATGGAACATAAATGTTAATTGTTTAAATTATTTATTTTAAATATGGTAGACAACATAGCTTTGTGATGACAAAAACATTCATTGCTGCAAAAATTCCCTGAGACATATTTCAGGTTCAAGTTCAAGACATTTTATTTTCACCAAATGGAAAAAGTGTCTGCAGACAGGTCCTCAAACATTTCAACATTATACAACGAATACACTCACATGCACCAAACATAACTATAAAATCACCAATGGAAACCACTAAGGAAATAAAAACCCACTACAATGAAATAAAAAAAGAAAACATACCCAAAGTGATCCTTTACCAATTATAAATGGTACAAAGAAAACCACTAAAAAAGAATAAAAACACTACACCACTTAATAAAATCGTAAAATAGTTTTGCTAAATGAAATATTCTAAGTGCACGCTTCTGCCCCTCAGCTGTTTTAACAGTGGCCAAAGCTTAAGATTTAGCACTTCTATCACCAGAGCTGTGGAAATGAATTTACCTCCCTACAAATAAAATATGTAGGGCACAACACCTGCTGCATGTTAGTGAGCAGAGACACACACCAACTCACTGTAACCTATAAACCTGCCATGCTTAATTTAAAAATTTTGCTATATTTAAAATTAGACTGATGTGTTTGCATAATAATAGGAATGCAATATAATTCCTGTTTCCGTTTCCTGTTTAGTATTAATAATGTTTGTCTCTTTAGGTCATCTAAACTTCCTCTTTCCATCACAATCCATTGGAATACAATCTCTGTTGCCTTCTCAGTTGATTATCACTCTAATGTGTCTTCACAAGTGATGAACCTCAAACACAGCTTTCATCTAATTTGCAATCTCACAATTTGTGTTGCCAGCCAACACCTACAAATGCTACTGTTTATTTCATGTATATGTAAGACTCACCCATCTACTGCCAGTGATAACTTCAGGCTATTCTCCAAGGTGTCACAGCACAGCAATTTGACAAGTGTGTGTACCCTGTAGCTATGTTCACTTCAACAACAACAACAGACTTTACATTTACAATGGGGCACAAGGCTTAAAGCTGCAGCAGGATTCAAATGTAACTTCCAAAAAGAGGAGCTATAACAAAAAGGAGGTTCTATATCAGCCCCATTGAGATGCTCTAGATTAATCAGCTTTACCCAAATTTAAGTCTTATGTTGGGTAGTCATTACTCTCGAAGAAGTCAAAGACTTGAAAATCTAAAAGAAAGCTTTCCAAGTTTTTTGCATATAAGACTGTCAACAACATAAAGACAAGGAAGTAGAAAAATTGTAGTTGTTTTCTTCAAGGTAAAAAGACTCCCTTTTTAAATGTTTTTTAAAAAAGGAGTTCCATATTGAGCAGCACCTTGACTGTATCTCTCACTTGTCCCACAGGGAGATGATGTAGGTGCCCACTGTACTCAGCAGAACTACTGTATAAACAATATCTGACTGAAATACTTTCAGCAGCATTTTTTCTGAAGCTCATTAGTGTCCCAGCCAACTTAAGCCTCACTTCCCGAATAAAAATCTCTAATATGTTGTTGGACTATCTTCAGAACCAATATGCTTTATTTACTATAAAAGGTTATAAAGAATAAAAAATCTAAACATTTTGTTTTATTCAATTCTCAGCACTGTTTTAATGTCCTTATTTTTCAAGCATAAATATTGACTTGCTAATTTATGTTCATCTTATCTTAATAACATCCTGAATCTCCTTGCTGTGGGATGACTCATCATTGATAAGAGACCCACACAGATGCATCATCCTCAAATTTAATAACCAGATTAGAGTCATAGATACAGTAAATGGTGAGGTGCTTGGCTGTTGTTCTTCTGCTAAAGGTTTTGAGTGTGTGGAGCGGGCCTTGCTTGTCTGTCTAGAGCCTCTTTTTTTCACTGGAACTTCATGCTTAGTTTTAAGACAAGAAACACTTTTAGGAGCTGCCAAATTATTGGATAGACTGTTGAGTAGATTAAATAATTACAGTTTGCATGTTTGTTTGAACACAATGGAAATGTGGCGCTCACTTAAACAGGACACTAAATGAAAAGATGTGTAAATTTTATTTTAAAATAAGAAACTAGAATCTCAGAGGCTGTAGATGTCTAGTTTTTCAGGTTATTGCTGGCATGCAGATGAACAATGAGAAGACAGCTTTAATAGGCTATGTTGGATTCTTCATCACAACTCAGGGGTCTATTATTTTACTGTAGCTGTGGACTCTAGGTACTTGGATTTGATTGAAGACTTTGCTTCACAAAACGTTCAGCTTCAGCTGACAAAACCAAACCAAGTCTGTCTGAAATTTGAATGAACAAATAAAGTAAGACATGAAGGGATTTCTTCCCCTCCCCCTCTGTTCACTGAAGCATGTACAAAACATTTGTATGCTGAGTGCATACATTTTTATGTATATTGCACATGAAGTGGGGGTTGGATTGCGGTGTTAATCCTCATCAGCCGTCCACAAGTCGATGTGTTTGTCCACAAACACAATCAAGTGAGCAGAATTTATTTTACCACTCAGTACCGCAAGGATGCTCAATGGATTCTAAGAAATGAACAAGTAGTAAAAGCAGCCGAGGGTATTCCCTCATATTATCTGCTCATCAGCCTTGATTGCAAACACAGCCATTCAGATGCAGAGTGGTAAGAGTTGTTCTAAGCATTGCAGGTAAATAGCACCTTCTTATCAGCTTGCCTTACAAACAAAAGGGGATCACTGGATGTAACAAAGGCCTATAATGGTCACTTTCATGGTGCACAACTATTTGTGCAGTTTTGATGCACATGCTTCAAGTAGTAGGCAAGCCATGTTGCACTAATATGGAGATCTAACTGAAGTGGCTTTGATATTTGCAAGTTATCATGTTGGCAAGTTTTAATAATGGAGCTCTTTAAATAAAGCCAGCATGTCTTGTGCAATAACCCCCCCACCCCCGACCTGCTCCACAATCCCCCAGCTACTTGTTATTAATTATCATTATTTCTGGTTCATAGTAGTCCTAATAGATGCAGTACACCGAACTACCGTACAATATTATTTTTATGTAATATGAATGTGAGTCCTGCAAAGACATACATACAGACAAGGTAAAGGGAAATCATAATGGTTCAAGACCCAAAAATTAGCATCAGTAACTGCTATCTCCCTTTTGAAAACATCCTCTGATACTCGTTACTCTCAATCATCTGGTTGGCTGGCCTGAAGTGAGTGACAGCAGGTCTGTCTATTTTCCAGTGAAGTCATCAAAGAATTTATTCTCAGGATGAGGAGATTATCGATCTTGATATTAAGATGAAGGCACGATGATCCCTAATCATTCATTAAATTAAAACTCTGTTCCCATCTAAGCTCAATCCTTTAGATATCCTTGCACATTACATGGCCTTCAGTGTAAGTACTGCACTGAATAGTAGCCTAAAGACAAACTCTAGCAAGACAAGCTTTTCATGTTTTCATTAAATGTTTTGAGGCCATCAATGAGCATTAAGCATAAAGAGCACATTAAAGCACTGATGAATGCATACAAACACACAAAGACCTTCTTAATTCAGATTCTGAATTTAAAACAAGAACGTGTATTTTTGCTTGGCTTTTTATAACAATAAAGATTATGCAAACTATAGACCTTGAATGATTACTTTGGGAAGTGATCAGGCATGTTTGAACTCTTGCAACATATTTTAACAAGCACGGTCTTCTAGAGAATAATAACAGAAAAAGTTCATAATATATAGCAGAATTACATACAGTAGAAGAAGAATGTACTCATCCTAAAGACACAAATTAAATACCAGCTATAACAGCTTCTCAGGAATTTGTGACAGAACACAAGCTGTCAGGGCTGAACCTCTGTGCACTTGGATATTTGGGCTTAAAAGAACAATGCATAAGATAATCATGGATCCTTGGATTTAGGTAACAGAATCATCATAGATGGGTATAAAAGCTCTAAGAGTTAGGTTAGGATAAGGACATACTGAACACTCCAAAAGGCAAAATTTATGTCCATGACATGTTGAGATTAACCGAATGCCACTCTTAAAAGACATGTCTGTTAAAAGCACCACTGCAAATCAGGCACAAATAAATCTTACTGAGCTGTCCTTGTTCATTTAAAACCCACTTCTTGTAACAGAGAAAATGTTTGCTATAGAGATAGATTTCACTGGTTGGTCACAATGACAGGCAGCTTGAATTCGCATTAGGAGAATTTTTATATATTCTCCACTAAGAAGTGCCTCAGATGGAAATAGAGTGGACTATGGAAGGCAAGAGGAGAGAGCAGTGCATGCGGATGCATGGGATTATCTCTGTTTGTAATATCCAACATTGAGCTCAGCAGGACCACTCTTTAAGAAACATGGAAAGCATGCACCCCTTCAACTTTCAAATATAGAACTGTCTCAGCAATACCCAAACTTAATGAAATATAAGGGAAAAAAGCCACTTTGTATCTACTACATAACTAATAGAACAAAGTGAAGCAGACTGTAACAATAAAACAGAATGATAAATGTTGGGACTGAATCTACAAACAAATTAGCTGGAGCATTGTATACATGTACTATGCACATCATTTTGGCAAGTGTAAGGCTGATTCCTGGCTAGAGATTGCAGTGTGGTCAGATTTGGCTTTGGAGCATGAATAGACTAGAGTACCATGTGGAGGGAAACTCTGAGCTGGCTGCCATAGTGGAATTACCTGAAGCTGGGAGGGAGGCAAATCTGGGATGTGAACAAACTGTGAATGAATGTACAGGATCACTCATACTGATCATAATTACCAAAACCATACTGCAAACACACAGCTTAGCCTGTGTTCTTGCTGATAAGCAACTGAGAGGCTTGGTTCTAATTCATTTGCTTTTAGACGACACAGTTCATTTTCCCCTCATTATAAATGGGATTAAATGTCTGTTGCACTGTATGATTTCTCTGATTATGACTATATAAGTAGCCCTAAAAAGTGCATTTCCCAAGGTCAAAACTCATACCATGCAGTATACTTGGCCGAATTGCAGGACAGGAAATGAACTTGGTATTTTCATCTGCATAGACATGGGAGATAAAATTTGACAGTGAAAATGTTAATAGTAAAGTAAAGCTATCACCAAACACAGCCATGCCTGACAAGGATGCTGTAGCTATGTGTAAATGGAAATCGGCCATACATTAGCATGAAAACCCAAACACGCTATATAAACGTACTATGTTATGATTGAAACAGTACCTGAAACATATGGTCAGCATGAGGAAGGTAAGTGAGATCTATGTGGGCTACTAATTACTAATCTGAGGAAAATCGCGGTTCAAATGAGCCATAGCATAATCAACCCCAGACAAAGCCAATACGATCACAAACGACACAAATCTAAACGGCGATTTCCTCTAGAGGCCTTCCTCTCGTTTATTATTCCATATTTGCACAAACTGCTTTTAGATTGCAGCCACAGCTGCATCCGCCTCCAGCTTACCTTGCACCCGAACATAAGAGAGAGGGTCCGGTTGCTGCAGATGACCTTACACTGGCACATGACCGGCGAGAGACACTTTAAATTCCTGACAGGCAGAGACATCAGTCCAGACCCTCACACCGGGCAGACAGCACAGAGCAGAGCTCGTCGGTCCGCCACCACACTCACCCAGATCCACGGTGCAATCAGGCGCGAGCCGCGGTGGCTGATGAGCGCTGGGGTGGGAGGAGAGGAAGACGATGGCCGTTAATAGGCCGGTTTTCCCATTGTAATATGACTGTAGAGTAAGCGTTCCTCAGGTCCAGTGGTGGTGTTTTTATTCAACTTAAAAGCGTTCATTTATGCAACGCTGTCCAAAGGTTTAACACGAGCGGCACACACAAATTGCACGAGTCTCTGCTTGCCTTTCTTACCACACTAACCCTGGTTGCTCATAAAGTTTCTAGAGCGCAGCTGGAATCATAAGAGACGAGGCTGAAGAGAGAAGCTGATAGTTATCCATTGAGGGTGAACGCAAATAATAGCCCTAATAAAATAAATAAAGAAACATTCCATTAAGATAAGTGGGGGATGGAAAACGTTTTCATGCTGCTGCATCAAACAGACTTTGCCTGATGTCTTCCCCACATGGAACTGTGTAATTGCTGCGCCCCCTGTTGGACCACTTGAAGAAATGCCACTAGAGCTGTCCGAGGTGCTGAAGCCTTGCAGCCTGTTAACACATGATTGAATCTGTTTTTCATGTCTTTTTCCCCCCACAAAGAAGCATTTCATAAATAAATCCAAAGACAAAGATTTGAACAATTCATTCACAAGAACATGTAAGGACCGACATGTCAAAGAAACACCTTCAGTTTCACACAAATTGACAGGCCTTTAAAGTTAAATAAACTGTTAAAAAGGGGGAAGCCTCTACTACTTAAATTCTACTACTTAAATAAGTATTTGTATTTATGTGGACTGTTTCTTCCAATTTTCTTGCCAGATTTACTGTAATAATTTTTCCTTTCACTGATTGTGTTTGACAGTAAATGTGCTACCTAGGCAGATCCGTAAGGTGGCTTATCAAAGCAGAGCAATTAGCAATTCATTGTAAGACAGAGAGTTTAGAGGTTCACTAAAAATACATAATAAAAAAAAATTATTCTGATATAAACAATGACAACAGTTCTGTTGAATAAGAACATGTGAAGTGAAAAGCTACTTTTTAATTGCATGGTATAATTTCATACAGTTCAAAAAACACCTATAAAGTAGTCAAAGATATATATTTTCATATAGAATATCATTTCTGTTCTAAGATTTATATCTTTAATAAGATCAATTCCTTCTTTAGTTGTATTATTATTATTATTATTATTATTATTATTATTATTATTATTATTATTATTATTATTATTATTATTATTATT
>JBAMHW010000017.1:8638269-8657142 GCA_037177495.1 Rhadinocentrus ornatus
TTTTTAGGAAGCCCTGTTAAAAGACTATTACAGTAATCAAGTCTACTGGAGATGAATGCATGGATGAGTTTCTCTTGGTCTTTCTGGAAAACTAAACTTTTAATTCCGTTGATGTTTCTGAGCTGGTATAAAGCTGTCTTAGTGACAGCTTTGATGTGGCTGCTGAAAGTCCGATCTGACTCTATCAACACTCCAAGGTTACAAACTTGGTCGGTGATTTTAAGAGCCTGAGTCTCCAGGTGTTTACCAATACTGACCCTCTTCTCTTTGCTACCAAACACTGTCACAGTAAGTCTATTGGGCTGCAGTCGTCTGGTGACAAAGACACATAAAGTTGTATATCCTCTGCAAAATTTAGATAGTTAATGCTAAAGTTCTGTAATATTTGACCCAAAGGGAGCATATACAAATTGAACAGAAGAGGTTCAAGGACGCGACCTCTGGGGGACTTCACCATCATGGCCACTCCCTCGGATTCATAGTTGCCGATTGTAACAAAATATCTTCGGCCTTCTAAATAGGACCTGAACCAGTTAAGGACCACTCCAGAAAGTTCAATCCAGTTTTCCAAACGTATCAAATGCAGCACTGAGATCCAGCAGAACCAGGACTGATACTTGACCAGAATCAGTATTCAATCTAATGTCATTTAACACTTTGACCAGAGCTGTTTCAGTGCTGTGATGAGGTCGAAAGCCGGATTGAAATTTATTAAGATTTCCATTTTCCTTTAAAAAGTCATTTAGCTGGTAAAATACAACTTTCTCAATAATCTTAGATATAAAAGAAGGGTAGAGACAGGTCTATAGTTGTTCATTAAAGAGGTGTCTAGAGTCCTTTTCTTTAGGAGTGGCTTAATGGCAGCTATCTTTAATGACTTGGGAAAAATGCCTGAGCTGTTAACTATAAGCAGGATTAATCGAGATCTTTTGCCAAGTAAGTTTAATTTCACCACTTGTCCTTTTTTCAATTAAGCAAATTAAGTCCACAGTTATTAATGATTGAATTATTAGAAGTCAACTGTCTAGTATTTTAAGAAAAAAATTTTTTTTTAAAGATGGCGTATAAAATGTTAAAACCAGTGATAGAAGTCATTATGGTCATTTTTGCATGGCAATTGTAATTCCTACTCCTTGTCAATATAATGGGTGTATTTATGTGCAGCTGCAGCCCTTTCCATCTAAGGCCTTGTCCCCTGCTGGATGGATGTATTAACAGGAAAGTAGAGTTGTGAGAGGAATAAACAGAGTAAATACAGCATGACCCCATTGGGCTGTTTTACAGTGGACTGCTGTTGGGTGATGGATGGGTTATGACACCTGTAGAAGTTAGGCCCAAAACCCTCTGGACCTAAGTGACACACTGAGCTGTGGCTTCTGCAACAGCTTCACTGTCAGAAACTGAAGACAACTGGAGCACATCGTGACATTTCCATCTGGAATAAAGCGTGTTAGAACAGTGTCAAATGCTGTGTTACCCATGGATTCAGCCACATAAGACCAAACACTAATTTTCTGTTCTCTGCGTTCATGAGCATTCTCTGCTGCCGCCTACACAGAGGTCATCCTCCTACCTGCACGCTGTGGGCTTCACATTATCAACACCCTTCAATGGCAGGATTCTCTCTATCTCTTCTCATCTCTCTTTTCCTCTCCTCCCTGCCTCCCTTCCTCCTTTCATCTCTATTCTCTCCATGATGATACCCCTGCCATGTTGTCATGGCAACAATCGGGCCCTGATTGCTTGGTTGCTAAGCAACTGACATCACCTATAAGAGGAACATGAAGATATGAAGCCAGAGACAAACAAGTCACACAAAATATGTGTACTTGTACATTACTGTGTTGTGAGTGAGCAAATCTATATTCCTTTGGTGTCATTAGTTCATGTTGTGTAAATTTTAATGTTTTTTTCAGGTTTGAAGTCTCTAATCCAGACATCAAGATTTATATGTATTAATAAAGATATAAAGCATATTAAAATGTGAATGGTTCTCTGAGGAGGAAAAGATGAAGTTAAAAATGTCCAAATCTGTGACTTAAATTTAAGAATAAAACATGGTAGGTCTGTGACAAAGAGCTGTTAATGAATAACTGATACAGTAATTCAGATGAACGCTTCTTATTAGCCATAAGGAAACACGGGAATATGTCCTACACAACCACAGACCATAGAGTTGTGGTAATAAAGCATAATCCATCATTTAAGCAGTAAACTGTTTGAACAGATTAAATCATCGTCTGAAATTGAAACATTTTTTCCCGAGCCCAGTTGTCTTGAGCTCCTGTGCTGTAGTTAAACTATTTGCCACAAGGTGTCATTGTGTGCTGTACTGAAAACAATTTCACAGCTCTGGGAAAATTTGATCCCATTTGCAAAGGTAATGCAAATGCTATTCATATTGATGATATCATCAGTGCCATACATTCCATTCTAGTTTTTCACACTTTTCTTGTTTCTCTTTTCGAAACCACTCTACATACACAATCCATCCCGAACATGACACATGCTTGATAATCAAGTAGGCATTTTAACAAAAAGTCCCATTTTGTGGTCATACCGTCTTCACAAAGAACCTACTCCTATGCTGGTCATCCTTGGCCTTAGTTTTTGACCTAATGATATTGACAGAGCCTACCTATCATACCTAACATCTCTGTATGCAAATCATCATTGCTATTGATGTAAATATCCCATTGTACATTACATTACATTCATTTAGCTGACGCTTCTATGCAAAGTGACTTATAATAGTTAGACAGTAGCGTTAAGGATCTTGCATAAGGACCCAACTGGAAATATCATTTTCCACAACTTAAACATGTTGGGTTTCTAGTCCATCTAATGCAGAGTAGCTGTCAGCCACCAACCTTCCTGTGTGTCACCATTGCAGACCCATGTTATGCCATTAGCCTTCTCACTCAATGTGAGACAACAAAGTCTCCAGCCCAAACAGCCTGTGATGGATCTAATTTGTCACCTGTCATGTGGGCAGTTTCAGAATGGACAATGATGCTGACAGCCAAAACACTGAAGACCGCCCTTTTAGCAGGCCCCGTCAGAAGAAAGAGGATACAAAATGATTTGAAAATCTTTTTCACTTTACAGGAATATCAAGAAAAGAAACAGCAAACATGATGCTCAAAGACGAGAAACCTTCAATTAAATTAATAAATACAGCTGGTTTTGATAAGTAGTCTAATGAAAAAAGCTACAGAAAACACTATAAAGCAATAACGCTACCAAAGGACACCGGGCCCTTTTCATACTATTGCATCCTGAAATATCCACCTATAATATCTAAACATTTTGATTAAAGTTGACAAGAAATGACGAGGCTTTTCTTCTGCTCTCAGTGGACAAGACTGTAGAACAGTGTGGTAAGAAACACAGCAAGTAATGTGCAGCACAGACTTGGTTGTGTGCATTTGACAAAGAGAAGCTCCTAACAGCCACTTTGTAAGACGCCTGCTGGGGGTGACCGGCATTTTAAAGTGGCTGAAACAATCGCATGTATCTCAGATTTTAAGTAAGCCATCACCAGTGCTGATTCTGCATGAATGTGAAACAAGATGACTGGTGAGTACATATGGTGGGAAACCAGTTCTGGCTTTCTTACTGAGCACCACAAAACTATTTGGTGCTAAATTCTGTCTAAAACACCATACAGTAATCTTTCACCATCTTTGTTTTTATGTAAACCTGAGGAGTTTTTCTGTTTGAACTGTCACTATTTTTGTCAATCCAACCAGGCTGCAGTTACAATGCGCATTACAGGAGCCACTTGTGCTGGAGCAGGATGCTCTGCGGTTTGTGTGAAAACTGTCTGATCATGTAGGTGTGTGCCTTTCGTTTGGGGAAGCAGTGAACGTGTGGGTAGTTTTGCACTGTGTATGCAAGAAAAAGCAAAAACCATGGATAATTCCAGTAATTCCCAGAATTTCTTCGGGAGCTGAAGTAATGAAATAGAAATTAAGATGGAAAAAAAAAAAATGTATATAATTATATCTCAGTTATCCTGTTATTCTGCTGTGTTTTTAATAGACCAGTAGAGAACCTCAGCACTGTGTAGTCATGGCATCAGATTTGCACTGGGGCAAAACCCTGCTTCTCTTGTTGTGCCCTGGGAGTAACTTGGCAGGATCAGTGTCTCTGTGGCTGCATACAAAGGTCTGATGGACGCCTGTGCCCTTGAGTGGAGATCACTAGATCACTAATCCTAATGCACAGCATACTGTACTGTATGTCACACACTCATGCAGAGATAGACAACAGCCGAAGAAGCTGCACATAGGCTTTAGCTACTCCATGATGGAGAGTCTTACTGCTATTACAAGATGCAGCAGCTATAAGCTTCTCCTCTTTGTATGCACACAAGACAACTCACATTCAGGAGAAATAAATATTTATACATGTTGTATGAGAAACTGGCAGCAGAAAACAACAACAACAAAAAATGTGATTGCTAAAAATCATCCAAGAAAAGAGTATGTTCATGTTGAAGCATGTAACCATAGTTGAAGCAAGCAATGTGTGCACAGGGCTGCTGACTTTGACTACATCTTGTCACATGTATAATTCATATAAAGAAGCACTAACCAGAGTAGCCTCAAAAGTGCTGAAGAGGGCAGGAGGCAAGCTATAGAGTGGAGAGCTGGGAAGAGAACAGTGAGCAGAAAGGGGGGAAAGAAATAAAATGAGATAAAGGAAAGGTGAGGCTGGAAAAGAGGGCCGAGTGAGGGATTAGTGAGGTGAATAAGGCAGAAAGGATAAAAAAAAAAATGCAGGAACAGGAAATGTGAGAGCAGAAGAGTGGAACGAGGGGGACAACAGGGAGAAGAGTGATAATCAAAGCAGTGTAAGACTAACCAAACAAGGGTAAGGTGGCAAAAATTTAGTGCATGTCTTTTTTTCCACACAGGAGGATGTGATGTCATTTCTAGAGTTTCCTCTGTGATAGATACATTATACAGCTTTCGTGCCCCATATTTGTTCTTATCTCACAAATACCAAAATAATTTTTTCTGCATCATAATGCCATATAGGAAGGGTAATACAAAGGTACTGAAATAAAATTTGTGGCATCTCTTAAAGCTGCTATGTCCAAATATTAAAGTTCTAAATGTTATATAATGACACTCCTGCATGATTCGCTGACATCATATGTTGAGTTTATTTATTTATTTATTTATTTTTAGATTTTAGTGTAGGAAGGCACTGAATTACATAAGATGTTAAAAAGTTAAAAACATTTATTCTTTGATAAAAACTAAAACATTTAGCCTTCCTGTTGAGCAGCTGCACACTGGAACCCCTTCTACTCTGCACCGACCATGATAACTTAATAAGACCTCATCTGGATTGCTTGGTGGTTTTTCTGAATTAATTTTGTCCAAAAGTTGGTTTTCCCGACAGTTTTCTTTATTGTTTTAGTGATGTTTTTAAAGCTTTGGGGATTTGAGGCCATCTTGACTGACATTTCCACCATGACTAATAGAGGAATAGTCAGGAGTAAGTACAGAAGATGTGTACAGATATAAAGAGAAATATTTTTACAGTTTTACTTCATGGATGAAAAATTATGTATCTACTTATATTAGTTTATTTGTTTAGTTTTGTCATCCACAGCTTATGTCTGTTCTATTCTTAAAAATGTTCTATGGAACCTCACTGAAAATATGAGTGAATTTCTTACCAAAACATGCAAGACAGTGGTTCAGTGGGAATGCCATTAAAGTCTTTCAGCCATCTGGAAACTTTCTCTTGTTTCACAATTTATTTTACCGAAATCAGCACTTACTAGAGTTTTGTTTTATTTAATTTCTTTGTCACTCACTGGCTCAGTGTGACTTCACCCACACATTAAAACTTTGTGCAAGGATCTGCACAGGGAGGCAGCATTGTTCACATAACCTGTTATAAAGGATGTGGGTGTCAGGGAACAGCTCACTCAGGGAGCTGCTCACCCATCAACTGCGACATGATGGCAAGTCACACTCCTCACCTGCAATGCAGGCAACCTCCATCAAATTTTAAAACATGTTTATAGAAATATACTAAATAGTTCCACTTGAATCCACATTGATGTGCACATCTGAACCTTTAGCTCTCTGATCAGTGGTGAATATAAAATCATTGAGTTACTGGTCATAGTAATGTGTTGTAAGCTGCATGCAGCCACTTATCGAACTGGTTAATTAAAGACAGACTTTGCTGTTCACATTGAGTGTTTGTTAACTCACTTTTGTGTGCTAACTTCCCTTTTATAAACTGACCATCTGTCTCACAAGTTCTTGGCATCTTCTATGCCAGCTTTACAGTAAGTCTTTTCTCACTTTGGTTGCGATGCAGGATTCTGGAACATGTCTGGTGAAATATCCACTGTTACCAACTGTGGTCTTTAAATTGTCAAGCAAAACCAGTGAGACACAATCAAATGAAAGATGATGCATAAAGAAGTCGTGTTTAAGACTTAGTGAGAGATACATTGACATTATTTTTTGTTTCTCTCTCACAGATAATAAGTCAAACAAGATCTTTTAAATTAAAAAAAGAAAAATGGGTTACCAGTGGATACATATTAACATCAAGTAACTCATCAGTGAGAAGATGTTGCATCATTTATAAATTAAATATAAATATATTCAAAGTACTTTATTGTAAACCTCTACAGTCTATTCCCTGCCTCATCTGACTGCAGCTACTTATCTATGTTTAACTGACCAATAATCTCTGTTGCCACGGAAACAGAGAGCTTGATAAGCAAATGAATGTGCCACAGTTAAGCACAAATTTATGTAATACATCTGAAAGTACCAGCTGCAGTCACGTCTGTGCCACAAACTCCAAATAGAAAAAAAAAAAATCTAATTTCTATGATCGCCACCCTTACCCTTACTTGTTTGTGGGGATATTTGAAGTACTGGAACAGATTGTAGCTGTCTAAAAACCAGGATAAGATCCCTGAGTATGTCAGGTGTCACATAACATTAAAGGTATGTAACTTTCTCTTTATTAGCCAATTTTGTATGTGCTTCCATGAAGCAACAAGCATACTGCTAATGGGGAGAGCATGTTCACATAACATGTTTCTCATTTGATATGTAAGAGACAGATGTGTGCAGGGAGTGACTCCAATACCTGCTTATGGCTGAGATAAAGACAAAGCAGTGGAAAAATATGAGGATCTATTAGCAAGCTGGATGCCCTCCTATGGTTTCCTGACATACACTGCACCCCTGCCATGACACAAAGCCTAGCACAGGCAACCCAACACTGACTCTCTCCTGCTTTTACTACATCCACGCAGGTCAGCCAGCATCTGTTTATACACTCACAAAGCATGACACAGAGTAGGAGATGCAGAGAGTGGGAGAGAGGGTCATCCAGAGAGGGAGATATCAAAGAGTATTCAGTCCACACACCTCTCAGTTAGCCAAGCTTACCCAGTGGATTTGTTTTAAAAATTTTAATCTGCTCAAACAAAAAAATAGCTCAAAGATTGATTTATTGTTGTATCATACAGTAAATAAATGACATATAGATAACATACTTCTATAATGAAGAGATGGCAAAGAGAAGACAGCTTCTGTGTTCACATGCAGCTGTGGCACCTCTCACTCTCTTTCACACACAGAGCTTGAAGAAGGAACAGATAGGCTTACCTTTGTAGTCACAATGCAGAGGCAGTCCATGGTACTTAGAACAAAATATTGGGGTGTATCTCAACCCCCCCAACCCCCCACAACAGAGGGCTGAGACCCCACACCCCTCTCCCCAGCCTGCCCCACTCCTGCGCTCTCACTCTCGTCCTGCCTTTCCCCCCTTTTCTCTCCTTCCGTGAATCTCTTCTTTGACTAACTGAACCAGCAAGGGAAAGAGAGGATGGAGGGAGGGGGAAACATGAAAAGGGATGGGGAGGGTCACAGGGACATAGAGAGAGTGAGCAAGTAAAAGAGTGAGAAGAAGAGAGGAGAGAGAGTGGTCTCAGAATTTGAGAGGGGAAAAGAGTGGAAAGATGGGAAGGTGAGAGTACGTCCGATTCTTATTTTCTACGGCTAAAAAGGAACAGTGGAAAAGAAAAAGAAAAGATGGGATGAATATGAAAAGAGATGGAGGAAAGGGAAGATGGAGGTGGGATGCAGCGGTGGTGGGATTAACAAAAAAAAAGGAAGGGGGATCTTACTGTGGAAAGGAAGAGAAAAACCAAAACAGAATAAAACAGCGAAACAGCAGAAGATGGAGAGGAAAAACTGAGGGAGGGGACAGTGAAGGAAAGAGAGAAGGAGAAGGAGAGTGGGTGAGTGCGTGTGTTTGTGTGTGTGTGCACGTGTGTGTTGGTGTGTGTGTGTGTGTGTGTGTGTGTGTGTGTGTGTGTGTGTGTGTGTGTGTGTGTGTGTGTGTGTGCATTTGAAGACAGAAGGAATTAGACCGAAAGAAAATGTGTTGAGGAGGAGAGTGTGAATTACATATGCATCACAGAAAAAGACACAAACCACCGTGAGAGTATCTTAAAGAAGACCAAATCCCATGAAACAGGAGTTTGTATTAAACGGGATAAAATAATGAGACCAAAAGCACATCAAGGTTTTTCGGCTTGTTGTAGCACTCTGCAGTTGTTGCCTTAGCAATGGTGCAGTTGTTGCCATGGCAATAAGGAGGCTTGTTGTTATCATATGGTCAACCTTAGTGCTGAGAACTGACTAAGAAATCCTGCACTGGATTAACACACCTCATCATGTATGTGTGTATGGCTGTGTATGTGGGGGTCCATTTATTTTCTGTGATAGCGGCCAGAGCACTATGATGAACAATCAGACTTGGATAAGTGACCTTTCAGCTAAATAAGTGCATTACTGTAACTTTTATGACTGTCACAAACTGGTCACAAATTATCTTACTTTCTAGTGTGTTTCATCATCTTGTCAACTTTTATGTTTAGTTTTACTGAAATGGTGTGAAAAGAAATGCAATCATCTCAGCACACTCTGCCTTTAAGGCTGTGGACTGTACCACTTGGATTTGTGTAAGGGGGGATGTGTGCTTTAGTGTCTTTACATCATCAGTTCAATAATTGCAGAAAGCCACCCCTCACCCCACCTCATCCCCACTTTCCAGCTCCCAACAATGCTGGAGCAATGGTGCAGCAATAAAGCAATTCTAAATGATGAACACACATTCATTCCCTGAGGTGAAGAGTTAAAGCTTTGATCAAATTGTACAGTGCAATACAAACACACACAGATGGCCAGATCCTACAGATGGATTCAGCTAGAAATACACTCACAGCCATGCTTTCATCAGTCAAGCAAAAATAGAAAACCCAAGTTACTCCACTTATAATAACCCATATAAATACCTGTTAGTCAACATTTAAATATCTAATCCTCATCTTTCGACTCATTTTGAGCCTGTTAGACGCAAGACTGCAGCTTAATGTGACAGTGAGTTTTAATGAGACAGCCAGCAGAAATTCCAGCACCGGCAGCTAAAGTAATATTTCACATCGTCATCATATAACATTTAATAACTCCCACTAGCGTTTAATGCCTTCTGACAACTCTGTTTATAATGTATTTAAAGAGAAAAGAAGTGCAACCAGGTTTTTTCGTGATTGATCATTGAAGAAAGAAATTTAGTCCATAATTACAGCCAAAGTAGCAGAAAATTCAGAATCAAATCAAATCTCTGGAAATCAGAGAGAGACAGTTTTGCCATTTCAGACCTTACTGGATTATAAAGTGACAAGACAGGGCAGCACAAATACTCATGTGTAGGCTAGATGCAGCTGTTTTGCAATTTGTCCAGCAGGTAGCACTGTCAAGTTTGTTTTTAACATGGAATGTGTGTATTTATGCATCATGAAATGGATTTAGACTGATCAGACACATCATTAGAACTACTAACCGGTAAAGTAAATAGTATATCTTACTTTGGGATGCCATTGTCCTGGGGTTCCTGCATATATCACCATCCACCACTCGCTTAAACTCCGT
Organism: Rhadinocentrus ornatus; assembly: GCA_037177495.1. NCBI lineage: Eukaryota > Metazoa > Chordata > Actinopteri > Atheriniformes > Melanotaeniidae > Rhadinocentrus > Rhadinocentrus ornatus. The sequence goes on from JBAMHW010000017.1 coordinate 8,648,265, forward strand.
TGCAGACCAAGCTTACTACCTCATGGTGATAGCACTTTCTGATACCAGCACGTTCCACTTGAAGGACAGTATACCCCTCTGCAATCCCAAAACTACTTAGAAACAACTTGAGGAACATAGCAAAGAGACCAAAGTGTTGCTCCTAAATACTTAAAATCAATTTTTGGTGTGACTATTTTTATCCTCCAACACAACCTGAACACTTTCTTGTAATTTGTTTTAGTTGTCTTCAAGAATAGTTCTCCAAGCTTCTTAAAGGACAATCCAAAGCTCTTCTTTAGATGTTGGCTGTCTTTTGCTCTATTTCCTGCCAAGATGATCCCACGCTACTTCAATAACGGTGAAGTACATAAAGGCCACTGATGTTCAGAAGATCTTATATCTCAGCCTTTTCTGCCTGTTTCCCTTCCTTAATGATGGCTTCTTAATTACTGTCTTTCAATTGAGACAATTTTTGAGGAGACTTCAGTTAACACATGGATTAAATGAAGGGCAAGATACATGTGGCTGTCTTTTTTTTTATCACTAGTACAGTTTCCTCACATTTTGATGTACACCATGCAAGGGCGGTACAAGCTTTTAGCTTTAACTCTTTGAGAATCAAATTTTTACTAAAATATTATTAGTGCTTGTCAGTCACCTTGGAAGATTTTTGGTAAATTTAATGAAAGTGCCTCGAGGTACCATTTAAAATTAGACAGATTCCCAGGTTCGTAGATCAGTGTTGAGTGAAGATGGGTCAAGTTTAAGGACTAGATGGAAAATGAGAAGAAGCATGTAGACAATGTCCAGAGAAAACTTTCAAATACCTTCAGAAAGCACTGCTAACTATTGCTCAATACCACTTGAAAAGATTAGAAGGAATACTGGCACCCTGGGAGCAAATGTGAAGAAATAAGGGAGGGATCAAGACTTTACCACAGTTCTGAGCTGTTTAAACAGCATCAGGTGGGCCTGCATGATATTAGACAGGTGGTTTTAATCCATTATTTAATTTAGTCTTAGAGACATTTCCGCATGCCATCTGCCCCCTGCCCTTTTTCTGTCCATTTTAAACTTTCTGTGGAAAAAAGCAAACAAAAAAATGTTGCTATGAATCAATTATATTATCATTTTTAACCTTTTACAGACAATATTAGCCTCTTTTTTCTGACTTATTAGTCAAATCAAATGAAATATTTCAAATGAATATTTTCATAATTTGAAAAGGGAAATTCGATATAACCTAAAAGATTTTCAAAAAGAAAAGAAAAAGATATGGACACAAAAGACATAGTGTTTGTTATCGGAAAAACTTGTGCCAGGTTTATGTGATGCATTATAATTTGAAGGACCACATCCACAATTCTGACCTTTTACTTATCTATTTTTTCCTTGAAATAGTGTTTCCTTGCAAAACTGCAGAGAGGAACAGTAACCCAAAGAAAATTATTTATCTGCTGGAAGAGGAGATGGTTGCTTTGGGTTTGGGTGACAAAAGGGACATTGTCACCAATGATTAAAAATAAGCACATACAATATACTGGTATGGAAAGAATAAGAAAAAGCTGAATAGGCATTTACATTTGCTTTCAAGTAGTAGTCAATAAAAATAATTAATTCAATTCAGTTATTTTCATTAAATGTGCCCAAATCCTTTAATCCACTCTTCAATCTCCAGTGTGGCAATATCGTGTATCTTAGCAACTTTCTGTACTTTATTGTGCAAAGCTGATCATAAGTTACTGCATAGACTGGTTTAAAAATCATTAGCAACGTCACAAATGACTATTTATACGTATGAAGATATTAAGCTTCTGTTTGTCATTAAATTGTTCATTTATTGCAGCCCTTGTTTGCCAGCTGCCTTACTTACTCCTCTAGCTATAATTTAAAAAAATAAACTGTATATAAAATTGCCCTACATGAAGGTGATCACATTGGCTGTGTATTTGAGAAATGGATTTAAAAAAAAAAACATGTCAGACCACTGTAAATATTTTAGTGAAAAACTGGGAGCACATCATGGTTATGTGAACACATTAGTAAATAATGCAAGTATGTACTAGCATGTATGTGTGGTGAGCAGGTAGCTGTGGCAGCTGTTCATAAACCTTTTTAACTGCAAGTGATAATTATGAGTTTTAAAGATTACGAAAGGGAGAAATGAACCATTCCTCATACAGGTTCTGTGACAGAAGACGGTCCTAATGTGGCTGACCTGTATACGAGATTATATAAATCTGCTGTTGAGTGATCAAACAGCTTTGTGCACGTTTCCTTTGCCAGAACTTGAGAGTGCTTACATTTCAAAGTTCAGATTTAATTTTATCCAGACTGTGAGCAGTGTGAGCTTTGATTAAATAAAAAGTGGGTAAAGAAAAACTGGAAAGACAGATGATGTTTATGTAAACCAGGATCAAGTATATATCGTAAACCAACTAATCTTTCATTGCCTGTACAACACCCACGCATGCACATATGCACTCATACTTACACATGCACATGCTGTTAAAAATATATTATGCTACAAGAAGCAAAGAGAAAAGCCCTCTCCCTGTGGACAAGCTTGAATGCTGAAAGCAATTCCACTGGTGTACACAAACCTCCATTATGATAGTCCTTTAAGAAAACTTGAAAAGCGCTCACCCATAAATATGCCGTCTTCATCCTGCTGTGCCGCTTTGCTTAAAGACTACGGTGTTTTGGCTCTAATGATGCGCCTCTGACTAAAAAGTAGGCCAAGGACAAGCACTGGTCATCTAAGCAGGCTAAACTCAAGCAGAGCATCCAGATCATGGGACTGCTGTTTGGAAAGTTGCCTGATTTATCTTTAGCAGAGGCCAGTGGCACAAAATTAATAGATGTGCCTTTTTTTTCTTTCTTTTTTTTGTCACAAGACAATATACTATTCGTGTACTTTTTAGCTAATCAGGTGACAAAAGGGCTATTTTTATTTAAGCATTTCATATTTATAGTCAAGAAAACTTTATTACCACAATAAATTAATACCATATTGAAAATATTACAGATCTTGCTGGAAGTTTCCCTTGCTGAGTAACTCCTCCTGGTCCAAAAATATTCAGCTTGCTCAGAACATTTCTGAACTGTCAGGGAAAGGAGACACCCACAGGTGTCTGCACACTTGCCTAGGGAAGTGCCAATTTCAGTGTGGTTTAAGTGGTGTCATTGTGAGCTGCCTGCTCTCTCTCTCTCTCTCTTTTCTTCTTCTTTTTCTTTTTCCTTTTTTTTTCTCTCTCTCTCTGCTGCAGGTTCCCTGAAATAGACCATCCGTAGTGCAGGTGATGTGTGCTGCATACCATGTGTGAGTTCCTTGGGAAATAGGCTGCTGTTTGGATTTTGGGAGTTCTACTTGTCCCAAGGCAGATGTTTACCAGTTTAGCTGATGTATGTAACACTAGTTGTTTAGGTCTGTGTCAGATGCTATCTTACCAAAGTGTTTTTTTCAAGGTTGGTGTATGTGCAAGGGAGTAGACATTAGGATTTATTAGTAGAGGAGTTGCACATCTGCTAAGCTTTAACAAAGGTGAAAATGGGTTTCTAATTATATATTTATCTAAAATTATACAGCACATTATTGTTTGCTTACTTGAAAAATTTGTTAATTATGCTTCCTACATTCTGTCAAAAGCTACTTAAAAGACTTGAAAACACACCATACTTTTTTATTTTTGAAGTTCTGACATCAGAACTTGTTAGTCATATATTACTTGCTGTTGTATGATATATTTTCTACTGATGATCAATACACAAAGACGCTACAGCTATTTTCCAATTTAGCCCCACCTATTTAATAAGACCGAGAGGTTAACAGATGGAAACACTTATATGCAATATCTTATTTCCCAAGTTTGATTGAAAAGGTCATATTATATAGTTTCCCATTGCTCACAGTATAAGCCCAAATCCAGCAAAGCCAAAGACACTGTCAAACAGAAAGCACTAATTTGGAAATCTCCTAAACTAATAATTTATTAACATATAAACATAGAAAATACATCAAATGGAAAAGGTGAGGCCTTGCATGGTTTTATGAAGAAATATCAGCTTATCTTGTATTTGATGGCAGCGACAGAGGAAAGAGACACAGTGGTAAAGAGACCATTGTGTCTAATTTAAGGTTTAATCATATTATTATCATGAGTAGAAGCCACTTTTGTCATTTTTAAAATTTATTTCCAGGGGTGTCCAGCTCCAGTCCTTGAGGGCAGCAGTTCTGCAGGTTTTTGATGTTTCCCTGCTCCAACACACCTGACTCAATTCATAGGGAAACCTTAAAAACTTGCAGGACAGCGGTCCTCGAGTATCGCTTTGGATACCCCTGATTTAGTTAGACTGTCAAAGTCACCGAGAAGAGAAAGTCTTCATATTCTAGCTAACTTATTGCTTCTGGTGTCAAGTTAGCATGAGTGGCAGCCAGAGCCCCAATTCTCTTTGTTGCCTTTCCTCAGCTGTGGATCCACTGTCCTGACAGCATGTTACACAGTGACAAATACCCCATAGTTTTCTTTTGTACAGACATGCAGAGAATCAATCTAATCGTCAGGCGGAGCTGTGATACCACCAGGCAGAGCAAAAATTTAACTCAAGCCGTCCCTGTAGTCCTTGATACGTCAGTGAACATTGGCAAAATGTTGTGGGCGTTATATACATGCCAGCAGCATGACTAATACATGAAAATAAGGCTGAAAATCACTAAGGGAATGATTTATGTTTCTGGTTCTTTGCTGATTACATCTAAAAGAGAAATATGTCAAACACAAACATAATACGGACAAACAATTATACAACATCTACACAATGCAACCGAAAACACAGTTCAGTAAACAAACAGGACATTGTAAGTACCTTTCTAATACACTCAAGTATCAGCCAACTCCCATGCTTTGAGAACAGCCCAGTGAACTGGCATTTGGCACTCAGATAAAGCATCCAGACACACATTTAACAAGGTGCCATCCTGACCAACACTAGCCTTGCTTGTTAGCTTGCGGTAACCTTTTCTTGCTGATAATTCCCACCAACCCACGACTTGCTAATTAATAAGCAGCTGGGGACTTCTAAGGGTGCTAATGCATTCACTTGTCCACTGCAGCATATAATGATATAGCTCACATTCATCTTCTTGGCACATCAGCATGAGTAAGTAGCTGGTGGTGGGAGTAAAGCCCTAATTTTAATCTGAAAAACACACTACAGTAAGATAATGTGACTGGGATTATGTAACCTCGTGGGCAACATGTATGTATGTATTTGTGTTGGTGTGGGAAGCATGAAAGAATTGATTATACTCACAAGGTTAGGACAGATGTGGGTAATAAAAGGCATGTAGCTTTTGATTGTTACAAAGATTGTATAGATGTTGATTCCTTTTCCTTCAATTGATCATTTTAGTTCATTCATATAAAATATTAGATTTTTATTCACTGAATAATAATTGAATGGTGTTCACAGATCTAACACATATTCTCTGTTTTAACTGTTCTACCTTGATGTGCAAAATTGCATTTTGTTGGCTTTTTAATATGTTCATCTAGCTGATCTTGAGGTGAAATGACAATTTGGTGTCTTATTACACCATCTGCTGGTAGAATTCTGATACTACTGAAAACTGACCAGAATCTTATATTCCAAGATCCATTGTTCATTTGAATAACTTGCTATTAGTCATTTGATAAAACAGTGCCACATGATTGTGTCAAAGGTGATTCTAGTTTAGCATTATGGTAAACTTGAGTATTCAAAGGGAATAACCCTTGCTGAAGAAAGTTCAGCTTATCACCTTCCTTTTTTATTTGGTTTTATCTTTGCTTGATCAACACCAGCTTTAGTGTCACAAAGGATAGTTTTAAACAGATGGAGTTTATACAGTTTTGGCCAAAATCATCAGCATCCCGTAATTGTTCATTTAATTGAATTTAGAAAATAAAAACAAAGATGACATACAAGAATTAGTACAAGTAAGTGTTCACCCTTATGTGTCCAACTCAGATAGCGAATCATCAGTTCAAAAGTATTTTTCAATGCACAATTACAAAGAACTTTGAGGGGTTTTAACATTTAAGTGTTAAAAAGTGGACACTTATTTTGTGGTTAGATGAGTCCATGCTTCAGTTGCTTTCGAGAATGTACATGCAAACAAGAGTATTTCTAAAAATGCAGATTTTACTATCCATCTGTGACTATTTTCTAAATGAAAATGCAGCCTTGGTTACTTAAAACAAACATTTTGAAACCACTTTCCAGATTTAAGTGTGAAGATATCCGATTGTGTTCTGCCATTTCTTTGGTTTAGCATCAAAAATATGAATCAATCTACCAATGGTTTCCTTGGTAACAGCAAACTTTATGAAGACAGCTTTAGTTCTAACCTTACCAACAGGACTTTACATGTTTGTGCATAAATATACTGCAGGAAGGGCAGAAAATGGTTTTATATATCACCTCTTGCTTGTATTCATGTGACAGATCTGCCACATTCGTTGTGTGAAGCATAAAGTGGTGGTCAACCCATATATGTGGTGCATGTGTTTTTCATGGCTGGAAAATGCTTTACATTTGCATTGACTTTGACTGTTCCATTCCTTAAAATAATTAAACCGAGTTCCACAGGTTCTATGTGAAATAAAAAAGGGAAGAGCGAGCCAAGGATTTTAAGAAAAGATATTGTAAAATTGGCCTGTGAACCTTTCGTTGGGATCAAAATTAGCTGAGTGAAAGTAAGAAAATAAGGCTGGTAGCTTCTGCTTTTTTTGTGGGTAAATTAAAGCTCATGGAGAGTAAGCTAATTTTAACATGAGCTATTGTTTATGTTCCATCAAGATGCCCTTACAATCTTCATGATGAAATCAACATATTGTAACAAAAATACCAATGACAAAGTATCATGACAGATCTGTACTACAGAAATAGGTACATCTGTAAAGTGAGCATGAATGAGCCCTTACATGAAACAATGCAGAATTTATTATAAAAGGACTTCCAACTGCTAACAAACATCTTCACAAGAAGACGTTTTAGCCCTCCAAGCTTTACCATGCTTTCATCTGGTTGGTTGTATAGAAGCTTGTCTAAAGCAGTGACAGAGCTATGGTATGGCCATAGGGTGTGCAAGGCTTTATCAGAGGGGGTTGGCATATATTAAGAATGGAAAATATTGTGTTACTCTAACACACACACTCACAAATACTGTTGTGATCACTGTGGTCACATTATAGAAACATGAAAAATAAACCAACTTCACATTAATAATATAATCTGGAAATTTAAATTTTTGAAAAAAAGTTCAAAAAGGTCCATTCAAAAGTATGTTGTTTGTTGAGGCTGGAGTGTGTCTCGGTCTGATCTGCATTCTGCATCTTTACAAAACAGTTGGAAATATCTCCCTTTCCTTTCACTATCATATCTTCTAATACAAAACAAGATTGCTTCCAACATTATCATATCGTAGCTTACTTTAAAATCCACCAGCAGCCTCTAACTTAAACTGGATCACATTGCTCAAGTCAGCACTAAGTAACTTGGATACTGACGTATTCTTTGAGCTTTCTTTATAGTTTATTTTCAGCTCAAATGTGAAAATCTTGCCTGAGTCGATGTGTAGTCTGATAATACACTCCCTGAAAACTAAATATGACATGGTTACCCCACATTTTTATTTAAACAAATCTAGTGGTACCAAATAACTTGATTAGCACTGCAATCTAGCTTCAGGATAAAATAAGGTTATAGCTTTTTATAAGAATAGTAGTTGCACTGGACAAAATCCAGAAGTATGCCTAGTCAGAAAATTGCTTTAAAGCTTACTTCAGAATGGTGTAATGACACTGGAAATCCATGAATGCCTAGAAAGACATTTATATCAGCCACTTCCAGTTGAAATGTCACCAGGGGTGTCCAATCAGATTTCACAGGTGACTGGCGCCACCCTTATAGCTCCGCCTGTGGTCTGAAGTTCAAGATAGCTTGAGATATCAGGGAGCTAAACTGACAGGTATTTCTCCAATTTAAAGCTTAAATCTTTTTTGATGTCATGTAAATACCTATGACATCAAATAGCAAACTTTTTTAAGGTATCTCTGTTTAAACTTTCATGTAAACTCTTGCATCTTCTTTGCACATCATTAACCATTTTGGTTTGCATGATTTTCTGACAGTACCCAAACCTGCATAAGATATGTAAATTGTAAACAAAAATGTTGCATGCACACTGTGGCAAAGTACACACAAACACTGGTCATTATTAAATCCAGATTTTTCCATTTTCCCACCCCCCTAAAAATCATGACTATACATCACCATGTGAAAAACAATTTGGTTCACAAGTAGGCATCCAGACACACAGCGTCCATGACATCCGTGTCTTCTAAGCAACGACCATGAACTTCTGAGAATAGGAAATTCTTGTCTTTAACAAGGACACAAATTCCTCTGCAAAACTGCAACAATTTAGTGTCTGTAAAATATGGCAAGATTCTGCTTTAAGTCTGCTATAAATTTACAGGTCTTCCTTAAAAAAAACTGCATAAAAAGAGGCTGATTGTTTCCAGATCATCCAGATCATTAAAAAACAAAACAAAAAGAAAAACATGCGCAAACACACAACCTCAAATTCATCCAGAATGGGTGGGCAGTTTTCTGGAATGTAAACCTGTTTACCTAAAAAGTCAATTAGACACCTGCAGCTTATTCAGCGGTGGCTCAATGGATAGAGTGGTCGTCTTGTAGCCCGAGGGTTGCCAGTTTGATCCTCGGCCTGTCGAGGTGTCCCTGAGCAAGACACCGAACCCCAAATTGCTCCTGATGGGTCGTGGTTGAGCACCTTGCATGGCAGTGTGTAAATCAGTGTGTGAATGTGATGTATATTCTAAAAGTGATA
>JBAMHW010000017.1:8668529-8692191 GCA_037177495.1 Rhadinocentrus ornatus
TAATGTGTGTGTATGAGAGAGAGAGTTTTTTTTTTATCACGTTATGGTGTGTTCATCCCTTTTCAGTTTCATTGCGATCACTTCCTCTCCACGCATTCATTCACAATATTTCTCCACAACGTAAACGGGTTGCAGTCCTATAGGCTTTCTCACGTAATTGGTTGCTGCACCGGATCGTTTGTTTTCTGAATGGACACATAAGGAGAACACAAACCTGAGCGTGCTGCACGGCGCAGCAGCCTTGATGTAGGTTTCAACACAGCATAGTAGTAAATGTGCCCCAGTAATTACAGCAAATCGATTTGATAGTCTGTGTGTGGATGGGTAGTGAGATTAAAAAGAATTTAGTTGCAATTGACCACACCTTACCTATAGGGAAACTTATATGTATAACACCTGTATTTGTATTGTTTGATGAAGGTAAACCGAAGTAAAGTGAGCTTTTCACCATGATGACTTGATGTGAAAAGCAATAAACAAAGGTGTACAGTTGCTGCTAAAATATAGTCAGCCATTATGTGTCTTGGGAATGTTTGTAGTCTGAGTATCAAGTGACTGGTTTAATCTCTATTAAATGTTTGTTATTATGTTATTTGTTCTTATATGAAGGAGACCAGCAGATAAACTGTGGACCCACTCACATAAGGCAGGGGGTGGGGATAGGGTGATCAGTTAGTCCACAACTGCCAATCAATCCCAATTTTCTTTTGGCTCCAATATTATTCCTTCATCCTTTGTCACCAGCTTTACACATTCAACACTTTAGTTATTGACTAACAAACTGTCATGATGTTTTCATAGCGATCAGTTTGGAAATGGTTTTGAGATATTTTTGCCAACACTTTCTCAACCATTTCACACACCTGGTTATTTGGGTTTATGCAAGTGAAAGTGTGTGTGGTTATCTTTTTATACATACATATATATATATATATATATATATGTGTGTGTGTGTGTGTGCGTGTGTATAGAGAAAGAAGAAGCCTTCCAAATATTTTTTAAGTTCATCTGTGTTCCGGTTACAGACATCAAGTCAAAGCTACATTTCTGGTTTGTTGGCATATTTGTTTTAACCTCTACTGTTACCTAGTAATATTGGCAGCCCATAAATAAATCCACATACATTCATGTTTTTTTAATTTTTTTATTTTTTTTAATTAGGCCTCAGTTTACTCCACACCGTGGAAAGAATGGAAGAGGGGGGAGAGACCATGCTCAGTAATAATGGGCATGAATGGAATTTACCAGCGTCTACTGAATCACAAAGTGCTACTGGTTTCGCTACATGAACATATTTTTATGTATATGTAAATAAAATTTAGAAAGCATGCATTTTTTTGCAAATTGAACATGTGCTAATAACATAGTAATGAAATAAATGATTAAATTAAATTTCAGTTGGCAGCCTTTGTGAACCATTTCAGATTAAGTAAAACTGATTTAAAAAAAGAAATCTGATTTTGCAGTCGGCTGTTTTTTCTTCCTGACTTGCACTCGAATCCATTGTTGCATTTTGTCTTTGCCCAGTTGAACATATTTGGCAGCCATTTTGGGAATGCAATAGAGATCCACTGACATAACGAGCCACTTTGTGGATTGCATCCAGAATGTCAAAGTGCTTGTAATCTGCTCGACCCTTTTGTCTCGGGCAGTTTTTACTTTTTTTTTTTTTCTTCTTTTTTTGTCGTGTTTTTATGTATGGTACTTGTTAGAAGAGTGTTCCCTTATGGGTCTAAACTGTTCTTTGAAGTGCTTGGCAACTGAACCAGTTTTTAGGTGCCCACCTTGGAGTAAATAAATCTTGAAATTACTTAAATGAACTACAGAGTAACCTTTAAGCCTTTAATAGAGTTTAAGCTTAAAGATTTGTTTTTGTTTATAAGGTGCGTCAAAACTGTCTCACCTGGCATTTATTGCAAAGAGTCCTGTTTTACAGCAGTTACAGCCTTAACCCATTCATACCACTTGTAACGCTTTGTTTAGAAAAGAATTTTTTGGATAACTTAAAGCCATCCAACTATTTTTTACTTAGCATTTGAAGAATCTGTAAATGTGAAAAAAAGAGGTTAAACCTTCAGATTTTATTTTTTATTTTTACATGATTTTTATTTTCCATTTTGTTTCAGTTTAGTTTTTAGTTTTTTTTGTAAATGTATTCTAAAATTGTGAAGCCTGGGTTAAAATGTAGAAACACACATTATGTTCCCACAGGTTCAAATGGGTTAATACTACATTTGATTTCTATTACCATGGCAACCTAAAAAAAATAAATAAATAAATAAAAAAAAAACACAAAACAAAAGAAAAAAAATCTTCCAGTTTCTAATGAATATTTATTAGCAACTTCACAAATACTCATTAGCAAGTTGGAAGAAATTGTTAATATTAGATGTCACATTTTTTTTAAAATGATGTTGATCACACTAAAATTTGCACGTGTGTCTCTCAGCTCTGCTTTCCTTGTTGGATTGCTAAAATATATTTTGCAAATGGGGAATTATTGGCATGCTAACTACCTCCTGGATTACTGGCTTGGATCCTTCTCACCACAAACCACCTTTTCCACACGTAATATGCTTTTCTTCATATTTTGTAATTTTTTCAATTACAGAAAATCACAGATCACACAGTCACAAAACCCATTGACTGTCTATATAGGCAGCCCTTTGTAATTTTGCTGGATTTTGCAACACAAAAACACAATTACAATGAGTTACAGAGAGCGATTTCCCTTCAGCCATCAAGCAAAGATAGAACATAAAGTGCTTTGCATATAAGGGAGGGGAAAATGTATCTTGTTTGTTGATGTAGCCAAGCTCAGATGACAAAAACATGTTGGAATTATACTAAGGTTATCATCCATTCATAATGCTTACAGAAGGCTTGAGTGATAGCTTTATTTTGGCTTAATTTTTATCTTTTCAGCTGATTTAGAAAGAATTTTAAAAAACGTTCCTCCTTGTAATTAATTGGCACCCGAAATTTAAAATCCATGCATGTCAGTAAGCTTTTGTTCGGTTATAAAAACCTTATGGAGTCTTAGGAAGCACTGTTACTATCATTAGTTCCCACATAGCATAATGGTTGACACTGGACCTTTTACAGACTCGACGGGGTAATACTTTGAAAATATTCAAACTTAACATCCCACAGACAACAGGTCGTCAGAAACCTGCACCAATATAAGCCTAATTTGTCTAATTTTAATATTTACTTATTGTTTTGGTGCAGCATCAGGATTCACTGACATCTGTGTTGGCTCATTATCATGCATTTCTATAAAATTTGATCATTCTCCACATATGTTTTGCCTTTTAAAACTAGATTTCAATTGTGCTGTGATATTTATACTCCTACTGTTTGATATCTTGTGTACAGTACAACGACATTGCGAGTTGTGGAATCACCTTCAATGAAATTGCTACTGCGTTGTTGGTTTAATTAAAATTTAGGTCATGCAACAACTTGACCAGAAGACATTTCCCAACTAAAACATTTTCTTTTTCTTATTCTTTTTTCTTTTTCTTTTATTTAGATTTTTAAAGCTTCAAAACTAGACAAAAGGTCTTTAAAAAGTCTTGGTATGGTTCGACAGAACCTGTATTTTACTTTTTAAACACACGTACGTGTCGAGGTGCTCAGCTGATGTGAAAAATGTATCCTGGGATTCTAATAGCAAAGTTGTATGTTTGCCAGGGTGCATGTGTGTCCTCAGTTCACCCTGCTGCCCATATGGTTTTCTACAACTCAGGGTGAGATCACTGCTGAGCTGACGGGTAAATTAAAGAGAGAGTCAAGACAATTTAAGGTATTAGAAAAGAATTATTGTATTTAGTGTGTATATAGAGTGTGCTGTGAATACTCTGCTTCTCTCCTGGCATCAGGGAAGTTGACAGTAAACAGCATTCCTAGCCAAAAAGTTGAGATTGCGCACAGGCTCTCTCAGTGTAGATCAGTGTACATGGCACAGTCAGTGAACTCAGAGGGAATTATTTACATACTAGGATTTGTGTTGCAGCTTCATAGGAACAAAAAAAGATTTTTTTTTGACACGACAGAAATGTCTTCTCTAATACTGTCATTAATGGCCTAAAATTTACTTTTATTAAAGCAGCTTTAGGAATCAAAAAGGGGAGGATGGTTATTAATTTTCCCATAGCTTATTGTTTTAATGATAAGAAAGGAATAGAAATCTCCTATTGTCCTAATGTGGTTGTGATTTACGACAGTTGGCCCAAGTGGAAAAAGAAAAGCATTCCTAACCTGCTCAACAACAAACAAATGCCAAGGCAAATGTTCAGCTTTTCAAAGCTACTGTTTCACAATAGCTTTGACATTTATTGGTAATTATGAAAAAGAAAATGCTATCGTTGTAGTGGCTCTCATATCACCTGCATTATATTGTCAGCACAGTTGCAGTCCATATGTTTGACATCCATGCCATGTTTAGGTTCTTGTAAGATCAGAATAATAGCTGTCATTTGTACTGAGGTGGCACAGTGTTTTTTACTTTGAGAACTCTGAGTAAAGCTTGACATCTTCTGTGTAAACTACCATTAAGTTCGGTTTCCCTTTTTAATTTCTATGAATACATTTTCGCCTAAGGTTTTGCGGCTGGCTAGTGTCTCATCATTCATTTATTCACACAGTCACGCATTTTTACTTCTTTTCAGGGTCAGTCCAGCGTATCCCAACATGTATTTAGAGAAAGGCAGGTCACTTGGCTAACAAAAAGAGGAAGACACACAATGGTAACAGGAGATTTTAATAAATGTAAACTATTAACATAAGTTTACTTAACACTAATCCTGCTTTACAGTAAAGAGGACTAAAAAGTCTAAACCAAAGTAAAGCATAAACCTTCCTAAGCCTTTCCATCTAACCATGACAGTATAAATGATTTAGAAGTATCACATTTATGGTGTGACCTGCTGAAAATACTCCCAGCCATGTGGCATGATTTTTATAGTAATGTTATCAGAAACAGCTGATCGGCTAAGGTTACACTCTAGGACTTACGAGCCATAGATTGTTACCATAAAAGATAATAATTCTACTGCATTCAATACACCACACTGACCAACAATTCATGGGAATTAGCAAGGCCAAAGGGCCAGTTGATTATCATAAACAGAGCTGATTGGTGGCTGTGTTATCTCTCCAATTTATGAGGTCTGTACTGGCTGTCTCTGTTCACAGAACTGATCATAGGAACAACCTAAACAGTAACATTTACAGATCATAATATGAATTGTTGCGATAGTAAACGGACAAACTTCTTGTATTGTTGGTGGTGACACATTGTAAAGAAGTGAACAGCTGGTAGAAGTCAGGTCATGAAAACTTGTTATAACTCGGATAGGCTTTGATTATTTATTTTCTAACAATATAAAAAGCTTTTTTTTCCTAAATGGTGACATTTCAATTTAAAGTATGTAAAAAAAAAAAGTACTTGTGCACTGTTAAATTATTAAATAAATGCATCTAACCATTGCATCAATGACATACAATTTAAACAAAGGATCAACTAAAATATTAAGAAAAAGCGTGTCTTTAACAACTAACCCACCTTTGACCAAAGAAAAAGCTTACTGGCTTCTGTGAGAAATACATAGTAATACTTGATTTGGCACTCGATGCCATTTCAATCTGGCAAAGAATGATAATTGGCTATGTGCACACATTTAATTGCAATATAACTAGCAGAACCACATAAACTGGTGGATCCAGAGAAGCTTTTCTCTTGTAGCTTGTTGTACATGGTTAATGCAAGAGGGATAGTCTTTTCACAAAATGACTTTTTAAAGTGACTGTTGAACAATCAAGCAAAAACGACCTAAAAAACAAAACAAAACACACATGCAAGCACACACAAAAAACCAATGGTAGCAGACAGTTTTTAGAATATTGTTGCAGATTAAGACCTTTACTTTTATACTTTGATGAAAATGTTGAAATATGCACACAGTGAGCACATTGACAGATTCTGCATTGGTAAATGTGACTTGTGGGGTTCATAAGCAGTGATTTGTCATATTTTGGAGACTTTACCTATATTTAATTTTTATAATTTGTTTTCTCTAAAGTGTATTTATTGAGTAATAGTGTGTGTCTCACACTAGTCTTTAAGTATAGCTATTTTTCATGTCCCAAATGCCCCATGAGAACTGACACTCTCTTGGGATGAATGACATTATTGTCTTTAATAAAGCCAGATTTTTACGGCACTAATGATTTATCTGCATATTCAGTGTGCCACACAGACATTTCCCTCATCTCATTTTTTTCAGATTATATCTAGACGTCTTTGGCTTTGTCTTTACAAAATGAGACTGATAAAGCACTAAAAGGGGAGAAATCTTTTTTGGCATTTTTCTTGCTTCTTATGAAACTCTGTAGTTGGCTTGCTTAAGTTTGTCTTGCAACACAGTATTGTATGGATAAAGTTTCTCCATGTGGTTAGATTTCCCCGTCCGTGGATTAACAGAAAACCTTACCTTTGTGTCAACTTTTGTGTAATTCGTTAGATCTGACTCATATTACTCAGTCAGCAGGCAGACCACTGGACTAGGCCAGCACTTAGTGATAGTGTATATAGGGCGCTCTTATGGTCAACTGGGTTTCAGTGTGTCAGCATTACAATTTTAGATGGGTCATATGTCAAATGAGCTGAGGAGACATATATAATCTGTATTTACTACAACAGCATGACAAACTATAAATAAACTAAACAGTGCTAGCATCCATAGAGCTCAAAAAAGGCAAAATGTTTGTATTAAGTCCTGTGGAGTCAAAATCTTACACGCTGAGGAAAATTTGTACTTGTACGCTGAAGATATTGTTAGTTCACCTAAATAATGACCCATTTTATCTCTGCCTGATGGAATTTGTATTGTTACTCTAGCTACAGAGTGACGAAATATTTTACACCATAAAACTGTTTTGCAATGTCCATTTTCACTGTTCCTCAGCTTTTTTTCCCTCTTTGCTAGCATTCAGCCATTAAACAAGTTTGCAGCGTGTCATTTTTACAGCCTGATGAATGCTTTTAAATATCAAACATTTAAGCTGCAAAATTCTGTAAGGGAGGCTAGATTGTTGAACCTTGAAGCGCAGACAACAACTAAAACTGCAGGGCTGTGCTGAGCTGCTTCAAGCACTCTTGTGCATTTGTGAAAGTTCAGCTACGTGCCAGCAGCTGCACGAGGATCCACCAGCTCGTGCACCCGCGTGCAGCTGCTGGTGAAACACATGGAACAGAACCTCTGAGTCTGCTAACGATTAGTGATATTTACTGTTAGTGGCTAATTTATCATTTAGATTCTATGGTCAGGTTAGAATTTACATGGTTTGATTTGTGTTAATGTTTCATCAAAACAAGCAGAAAACTGTTCATTTTTCTAAGACACTGTTATTTGACCACATGTTTGTATTTATAAGTGTGTCAGAGATTAAAAGAGAACCACGTCTCTATTAACAATGTATGTATCATATATGACATGCGGCTCTAAATCTTGATAGCACAGGGTTATTTTTTTCAGTTTCCTGAACTCAGAATAAACATACAAGTATGTATCTTCTTTCTGTATCTCATCAATGACCAATATAGTATTGACTTAACATTAAACACTCAGAGATCATGTTGTCCACTACAATGTAAAAAGAACATGCTCGTTACTAAATCTCTCAACCTTTCTTCTTTTCAATCAGTACACAGAGTTTTTTCTGCTGGCGTGTCTTTCAAGGACAGTAAACTAGTTTTCTCTGGAGGATATAAAGGTGCTACAGCTCCCCTGCACTGCAATTCACTTGTTGAGAATTACTATGTTGTTCATTCATAGATAGAGGCTTGTGAAATGTCTTGTTTTATTCTCTCTTTTTTTTGCCACACTGAATATATTAACTGCTCATTAATGGGATAGCTAGTTATGGGCTGAGGAGTCCTATATGAGCATCTGTGTAGGTTCATGAAGATCGCTTAATGAGCTGTAAGGTCCTTTTTTTTGAGAGGCTAAATGTCCTTGACTTGTGTAGTAGCTGTAGAGAGGCAGTTGCTGTGGGCTCTTGTGCCTAAATGATAACTCTTGAATTTAGCATTATCTGCTTCGGGGGTAAGAGGTGTTTTGGAGACTATCATACGAGTAGTCAGATGGTTCTTTTTGGTCAACTGCTCATTAACAAAAGCAGAACCTTTTGCAAATTCTGAGATATTTTCAAAAGCTCCTGTTCCATCACCAAACTGACGCACAGTCTTAAATTTTAATGGCTGGACGCCAACAATGGCTTTCTCCGCTATGCTCCTAGAGCAGGTCTACTCAATTTGGTTTTACGAGGGCCACAGTCCTGCAGGTTTTCAATGTAATTCTTCTTCAACACACCTGACTGAAATAATGAGTAATTTTACAGAACTTCATAGGCTGTTGGATTCATTTAATTTGAGTCAGGTGCGCTGGAGCAAGAACACATTGAAAACCTGCAGGACTACGACCCTCATAGGACCAAAATTAGTAGCCCTGTCCTATAGGGAAAATCATTAAATACATAATGGAAATTTTACTGATAGTACTAATTCCTGAGTGTTTGTGTGGACTTTGCCTGAAAAAAAGTATATTAGAAGTAGATTATCCTCCCATCTGTACAAGCACAATGGATCTGCTATGGATAACGGGTGGTGGTGGGTGTGTTCCTGCCAGAAATGATGAAGTTGAACAAGCTGTCCTGTCAAAAGATACTTTTAACTGTCCTCGACTTGCGTAATGGTATTGCAGTGTTTATTGTTATTTGTGTTTGAGGAATTTATTTGAAAGCCGCACATCCTGTCACATTGAGTGGCTTTCTGTTGGACTGGATGTCTTAACAAATGAATCTGCTGTGCTATTTGAGACATTTTATTGGCAGTGGAACTAATCATGAACAGTTATATTAAATTTAGGACGCTATAAGGAGTTAACAGATGTTCCAGTGATGCAAAGAAATGCATAATGTGGTTATTCAAGCAAATTTAACTAAGCGGTGGTCTTAACATTACTCTGTTGTAATTACTCCGTGACGCTTTGACCAAATAGAAGAGCATTTGTAAAAGTGAATCAGTTAAACTTATTTTCATTGTGTTTGCATGTTTTCAATTTGAGTTGTAATGAAAGGATTACTGACCCTATGTTCTGTATAGGTGAAGAGATAGATCAAAGTTCAGAGAAATGTCATGTAGTGGTTGCTAAGCTAAAGATATATTTGTTTAATGCATTTCATACATGTTCTAATTACTGTTTATTTACTTATACAAACATTAAAAACTAGTTTTCTGATTGTGCACCCTAAGATTTTAGCAAAAGGAGGAGTACAAAAGGAAAAAAATGTTGCGTGAAAATCTTGGTTCTGCTTATCAGCAGCCTACGTGTGCTTGCTGATGCTTTTTAGTGGCTTGTACAAAGGCAAATCAATTAAATCTTAAGGCTGTAGTGTGTTTTCTGTTTGTGAGTGTATGTGAGTTAGATGCATTACGTATGTGTTAAGTTCTTCACAATGTTATAGAGAAACACTCAAAAGATAATAAGGACACGATGCTCTGAATTACTCAGATTTAATCAACAATCATAACTTTGTAAGCCAAAGATTAATCATTTTTGTTTTGTTTTTTAACTGTGTCGATGGAAGGAAACTGCCATGCAAAAGCAATGGATAACATTTAATTACGCTTCTTTTTCTATTTCATAAAGGTTGGGAATATTAAGTCATGTATGTACATACTGTTTTGTTACAGGATTGAAATATACGTTATCAAACACACCATCAGTTATCTCGTCAGATCTGTGCTTCATCACTTGATTATTGCTAAAAAAAATCCCAATGTCTTTGCTTTACATTATCAACTGAATTACATTAAATCCCATACAATTATGTTCGTTTACGTGCTGATTCACTTGAGATAAAAGGATGATCAGAATTACTACAAATTGGATTGCGTAGATTGATCAGCAGTCGAGGTTTCAAACAAACTTTCTGCTAATAAGGTGTAACAAAAAGCATCATTGATATGTGCAAATCCGCATCAGATTCATCAAGAGGCTGTATGCAGGAGCATGGACATGAGCTTTTCATAATGCCCTGTGGCCTTTTTGTCTCCAGATTTAAATGTACCAGGGGCCTTGAATGTATGCTTGTAGCGTGTGTTGTAAGCATTATTTGCATATTCAAGATGTACATTATTCACATGGCTGATACTGTTCCTTTCATAACCATGCCTCTTGTGTCTCTTCTCAACCCCATCCCCCATCCTCACCATTTAACCCCCCTCCCGCCGAGCCCCTCTATCCCCCACCCCTCTTGATTAACTAATGTCCAATTCGATGCAGTGTATTTCAGGAGCTTGTCACCTAATGCAGGCAGCTGATTAACCTGGTGAAGCTGCAAGCCTCATCTCCCTGTCTTAATTTCTTTTTTTTTTTTTTTTTAACACCCCCCCAATACATACACACACACACCTCTTCTTCCTCCTCCTTCACCACCCCTCCTCTGTCTTTGTTGTGGCGGCAGCAGCGAGGCATGCATTGCATTGGCGGTCTGTAGCATTGTGTCTGATTTCCAGCAGACAAACTGACCTCTGGGGATTTATTGACAGTAAACTCCATAGAGGCAGACACAGAGCTGGGAGCATAGATGCAGTCTGAGAGGAGTGGGGTGGGGTGAGGGGGGCGGTGGTGGGGAGTCTTGTAAGGAGGGAGGAGGAGGTGCACAGACGGACAGATGGATATATGGAGGAAAAGACAGAGAGAGCCTCAACGTGATGAAACAGGAAACAGGTAGACACACAGAAGAAATCAATATGGCGGGCTGAGGGAGGTGCACACAAAATGTAGTTTCATTCGTAAATTTTTTTTTTTTCCTAGAGTATTAGCAAGTGAAAGAAAATGGCCGCCTCCTACAAGGATCTAATTAATTTTGAAGGATCATCAGCCCCTTTAGTCCAAGGCAGGGTATGGGGGGTGGGGGCAGACCCCTGGACTGATTAGAATTCACGGCAGGTAGGCGCTGGCTGCTGCTCACCCACTGTGTCACGGCTAAAATGGAATCACGGTTGTGAGTGGCAGTCTGGGCAATGGAAGCCGCCTTCCTTTGGTCTACTTCTTTGTTGCCAGCATTCACCTCTCTTTACCCCTCAGGCAGGTGAATTTACATGTCTAGATGGGAGAAGGAAGCCATAGAGGGAAGATATACACATCTTTGCATTGTCTAAAAGTAGACACAAAAAAGGCCTGTGGCAGTAGGATACAGTTGCATCTTAAGCTAACCCCTGCTGAAATAGAAAAAAAAGGTCAAATATTTTCCATTCTAATGGATTCAAGCACATGTGTGCACAGCATGATAAATCACAAGGTTTTGAAAGATGGCTTTTGCCTTGGTTTCATTTTGGTGAATTTATTTTACAATTATTTCCCTAATAGTGGTGAAGTTAAGGGAAGGGTTACACCTATAGGTGGTTAGCATGTGGGCTAGAAACGGAAACAAGGCTTACGTTTGGTGTCCAGACTTTAATAGCCCAGTCTGCACAGCTTATTATGCTGGATAAGTTATTTTTAGGTTTATTGCTAAGACAAAGGAAGGGGTTTAAAGTTTTGTTTTAAATATAAGGGTTAAGGAGTTCACTTACAAACACATTTTAATCTTGATCCAACCAATATGTGTGCATGACCATGTGCTGTGTCACAGAATGGTTTGTTTCAGTGTTTGCTCACCCTCTTTTGCTAAGCATGCCATTACTTGTCTATATCCAGTCATCAAATATGTTAGATGACAAATACAGATCTCAGTCACTACAGTTCTTCTCAAACTGGGGCCTGTGAACCTGTGAAAACAGCAGTTTCCGTAATAACACCTTAACACTGCTTTTTTCACAGATATTGTGCTTTTCTGTACCAGAATATAGATAAAATCATCAGTTTTGAGGCACATCTATTGTCTAAGATGTATCTATTACCTTGACACAGAAAATCAGAAGAGGATGCCTACAGAAAGAGATCCTTCTCCGCACCAAGAGTGTGTGAAGACAAGACAGAGGTCGCTTGTTTAAAATTTCAAAGTTTTTATCTGTGGATTTTTGCCTCAGTGTCTCAAAGTGGGGGTGGGGGATAAACTCTTCATGAGTTCTTGAGAGCTGTAAAAAAAATTATTTCTGTCAACACTTAATGTGTAGGTCTTGTAAAATCCTGGCCCCATTTTGGTTATTCAGCAGCTTAGCGTAGTATCTGGCATTTTACAAAAAGGACTTGATGTTCATTTTGTAGCAATCAGAGCTGCTACTAAATGTCTTTTAGTGAATTTCCACCAAAAATATTTGAGTTCTATCAAACTTGGAAATATGTGCTGAACTCACATTAACAGTAAACATGTTGTCTAATTTCCAGGTACTTTTAATAGCTGCAGTACTTGTAGTACTTGAAAGCACTTTGAACAATGTGGAACTAATAAAAGGGACTATGTTTGACAGACATTTTGCACAATGCATTTTTCTAGCTTGCCCGAGCATAAATGATAACACAAGTATGTGACTTTAATGTGGTTGGTTTTACATCATTCTTGTTGCCAGTTTGGAAATCAAATGTTTACATACTGACGTGTTTGTAAAATATAAGGGCAATTGTTTATGGCTTTCCTAGCGTCACCAAACCAGCGCATCACATGCTTTTATGTTGTTGAATGCCTTTCTTGTGTTTTTCAATGATTGCCTTGTGTATTCAATATTTGACTCACTTCTATTATTAAAAGGTCTTAATGTTGCTTTACATCTGTGTGAGATGTTTTGTGGCTTAATTTGTGGATTTCAAAACTGCAAAAGGACAAAAAAACACATACATGATACAGTGAGTGTGACTGAGATCCCTTCAAAAATATTTAGAAAAAATCCCTATGTAAATGAATGAGAAAAAATGGTCTAATTTCTTCTTGGAAAGGGTGTGGTTTTGTTGTCCAGCGGCTCAGATAACTGTTGAGAAAAGAACCAGCTCCAACGGCAATATTATTTTCATCTTTGATTTGTAATTTTGTAGTCATGTGATCACCGGATCGTCCATTCGTCTTGCTGTAAAAACTCTTCACACATCTGTTGCAGCACGCCTGTGGCAGATATTCCTGTTACTGTGGCTCGGGGTTCATTAAGGGAGTGGCAATATCGACGAGGCAGTATGTGGCATTAAGATTTGTCTTTGTCTTTTCCTTCCCCTCCAAACACTGTGGCAGAGCAACATATGATTTGGACTGAGAGGACTGACAGCCTTGCCTAACACCAGGCCTCTGATCAGCCATCTCCACCAGCAAATTAAAGCTTGACCCGCACTTCATCACCAGCCTCACAAGCATCTTCCTAAAAAAATAAAAAAAAAACGTCATCTAACTGTGAGTATTGGAGTGCTTCTCCTTTTATTTTTTCATTCTCAAGAGTAACTTTAAGTAACCATGTCTTGTATAAGAATAATTTTTTGATGTACAAATTTGAGCTCAATTCTTCCTCACTGGATGAACCAATCTGTCACTGTCAAATATGGTTTTATTGTAAGAAACTCAAAATAAATGTGTTCCAGAGGTTTCATTTCTACAGTAATGATGTCTTCCATGCTGCCGGATATTCATAATTAAATGTTTCATTCAATTAGACATTAAGTGTAAACAAATAATATATTATTTTTTACATGCTTTTGAATTTTTTCCAAGATCAAATGAAGCCCGGCATTTTTAAATGATCGTTTTAAGGGAGATGTCCAATAATCATTTAACCATGATCATTACTCAAGTATGCTTATATGCAAGCACTTAATTTTTGCAGCACAGAAAAATCTACAATTTTCACAATTTCCTCCTACCTCATTTTCATTTAGATTCAAATTTATTTTCACTTCACTGAGGAGAGAACCACTTTAAGTGATCTTCCACTCTGCTAAGCCGGGTCACATTTAGTGTATGCCAAGGATAGTTAGGAAGCCCCAACATGGTGAACACATGGCTGACAAAAGAAGCTTGTTGTCCGCTAAGCCCAGTGCACCACCTAATGGTGGTTGGAGGAATTGCAGAAAAACACACCAAACGAAAGAAACTTGGAGTAATTAGATGGGAACCATCTTAATCATCCTTGTGGAAGTTTTAAACAGCAGCTTGAGAAAATAAAGGAGTTCAGATGTTGAAATAACTTGTATCTCTCCCTCCTATTGTTAAACTAGACTGAGGAAGCAACCATTGTTTACAGTTGTTTTAGCAGTCCTTCAAGATATGTCTTATGGACGTTTACAACAATAAACAGCAAAACTGTTTGCCTCTGACTGGATTCCACATTATGTAGAATTAAATATTAATTTCTTTACATGAAAGTGATGTGTTTCATGTACTCACAGCTCAGTTGTAGTAGTAGTTTGTAGTTTTCAGTTTGTATATAAGCAAAAATTTATTGCCACTAAAATCTTCATTTAATTCAGCTTGTCAGTGATTGTGTATGTCGAGGTTTTTCAGCTTGGTGTGTTCCTCCCTACCTGCAGGTGACATCAGTTGCAAGGGGATGACCGAGCGCATTCATAACATCAATCTTCACAACTTCAGCAATTCTGTACTTGAGACCCTCAATGAGCAGCGCAACCGTGGGCACTTCTGTGACGTGACTGTTCGGATCCATGGAAGTATGCTGCGAGCTCACCGGTGCGTGCTGGCTGCTGGAAGCCCCTTCTTTCAGGACAAGTTGCTCTTGGGCTACAGCGACATTGAGATACCCTCTGTGGTCTCAGTTCAGTCCATCCAGAAGCTGATTGACTTCATGTACAGTGGGATTTTGCGAGTATCTCAGTCGGAGGCTCTTCAGATTCTCACTGCTGCCAGCATCCTTCAAATTAAGACCGTCATTGATGAGTGCACCCGCATCGTGTCCCAGAATGTGGGTCTGGCAGGTCCAGGAGGGTTCCCTGTCATACCAGGTGATTCTGGCCAGGAAACACCCCGTGGCACTCCAGAGTCTGGCACCTCCGGGCCCAGCAGTGATGCAGAGTCAGGTTATATGCAAGCAACATCACAGCAAAATGTAGACCGTGCATACACATCCCTGTACTCCTACTCTGGCCTGTCTCTGCAGAACGGCACCCGCGAGCGCCCCCTTTACATCAACCCTATCTCAGCAAATTATGATTCAAGTACTCAGAAGGACCAACAGTCTCAAGATCCGCCCTGGATAAACCGTATCCAGGAAAGATCTCAGCAGGTCGATCGCTTCATGTCTACAGCAGAGTCCACTCACTGCCGCAAACAACCCCGACCGGTACGTATACATACAGGAGGGATGCACATAAAGCAGGAGGCCGAAGACGAGTACAGCTGCTATAATGAAATGGGGGACTGCCAAGATGACATTGACCACAGTGAGGGTGTAGAGAGTGAATCCAAGGTTGAAAGTTTTGACTCAGGGGTGAGCTCGTCCATCAGTACAGAGCCAGACACCATGGAGCAGCAGCCGTACCTAACGGGCTTTATTCGAGATGGTGGTGGAGAAATGCAGCAAGGCGAAGGAGCTCCAGTGCAG
Source organism: Rhadinocentrus ornatus (assembly GCA_037177495.1). Classification (NCBI taxonomy): domain Eukaryota; kingdom Metazoa; phylum Chordata; class Actinopteri; order Atheriniformes; family Melanotaeniidae; genus Rhadinocentrus; species Rhadinocentrus ornatus. Next base: position 8,684,077 of record JBAMHW010000017.1, read on the forward strand.
ATAGAGGTCAATGACTCATCCCCAGAGCAGGTGCAAAAGACAGAGGATGGGGACACATCCCACAGCACTAGTGACAGTAGCATTATGCAGCCCCTGCCAAACTCAATCAAACTCAGTCCTATGTCGCAGTATATGCGCCAGATACAATCACACACCAGCAATCTGAGGATGCCGCTCACCGTGACCAGCAATTCCCAAGTGATGGGCACTGCTGGAAGCACCTTCCTGCCCACACTCTTTCCTACACAGCCGGCTAGAGACCACAAGCCTTTCCTTTACCTTCCTGGCCAACAGCAGCCCCAGTTTGTTGCAGTGCAGTCTCCTGCAATGCCATCATATCCGAACACCATGTCGGTACAGCAAGCGCCAACTCAACAGCAACAGGCTGCAGGAGGGATTGGTCAGGGGGAAAAGAAGCCCTATGAATGCACTCTCTGCAGTAAAACCTTTACTGCAAAACAGAATTACGTCAAACACATGTTTGTCCATACCGGTAAGTCAACATTTGTCATTTGAAATTAAGAAACTTTATACAGGTTACAAAGCACAATTAAATGATTGTTTTAGTCATAGTTACTGTGAGTCATAGCTGGGCGTTTTGTTAATACTTTTGGTCAAATGTTGACAAGCTACCTAGGTTTAGCATTTGAGATGGATTTAAAAGACTTCAGGGGGCACAAAGTACAACCAACCTACAGTACCCCAAAACTTTGATGGTCAGAAATTAAAAACAGCAAAAAAAGCAAGCCCTTGAGTGGGCGTTTAATTTGTCCCTCATGAGCTACTGTAGTCCTGATACAGTCTGTTCAAGGAGAGGATAGGAATCCTCCACCATCCAAATAAGGCATTTCCACAATTCCAAAAAAGTTGGTCTCATGATTAATCATAATCATAATCACAGCATATCTAAAGTTACAGTTTTCTGAATGGTAAAGTTTGATTCAGTGTTGTTGACGATTTATTAACAGGAAGACACAGACCGCTGTGGGCTGAATTTTGTGAGCCAAGTATCAACATGACAGTGGCATGTAAAATGTTAGTCTGTTACAATACTAACTATGCTGACGTATATAAATCAGGCAAAACTAATATATTGATAGTTTACTATTAATTATGATTAACATAGGCGATTAGATTCCGTCCCACCCACCAATCTTCTGGTGATCTGTTGTATTTAATTTTGCCTCACTCAACTTTGATAGGTCTTTCTTTTTTTTCAAATTTCTACTTTTGTTGTGTAAATTTAATGTTTATTTTTATTTATCTATTTAATGTTTGGTTCCTCTCAAGTCATCCTATTAAAAAGGTAAGCACATTATCTCGATACAAAAAAAGAACTGATTGTTAAATTAAATCTGCTAAGCTCATCTTTATCATGCAAATAAAGTAAAAATTAGTGTGTTAATTTAATAAATTCTAACAATGTCCGATAAAGTATACAGTATGGACCGGATGCCAAGTAGAAGCACAGTTTCACATTTTGTGACTATTTCACCAACTGCAACAACTTCCATTAACTAATGTAAGAAAAATTACATATTTATTTAACTAACTTAATTACAAACCTGAGTAAAAATTGCCCTTACAATTGCATCCATTAGGTCACAGCTGACTAGCATCCTTGTTATCATTCGACTTGATCTGAACTTTCCACGACAGCTAATGATGGGTTACAGTTGCTTAAATTAAAAATAAAATGCACATATTAGTACATCTAACACATACACATTGCTTTAGAAAATTAACAAAAATGTGTCTTGTATCATATGAAATGTTCACAAAACAACTCATTGCAGCCCAATCAAACGTAGTTAAAAGATGGTGGACTCAATGTTAGTGATATCTGCTGCAGGGTAAACATGCCATTTACTGCAATCAAAAAACCTGTCAGCAACAGAGAGGCACCTTTTCAATAGCATGACTCACTGTGGTGCAAATATGCTGGTTTGAGCAGGATAGTCATACCTGTTACAGTGTGTACAGTACGCTCTGGCACTACACTGCCGATGTGTATGTGGCCCTGAAATACGACAATCTTCTGGATCAGATGAAGGGGAAAAGTAATAAGGCAATAGTATCAATTATTGGCTTCATTAAATCAAAGCAGGAAGCTTCTCATTAATTCATTCAGAGCAGCAGAAAACAACAGACATACAGGACTTCATTAGATCGCATGGCTCAACTCTTCCCCTGCTATTTGGAGTAATACGAGGCTATTTTTCTACCTGTTAACTTTGTCTTTGTATTTTATTAATGTTTATATTTTCCACTCCATAAATCAGCACATACACTTATGTAACATGAACTTGCATTATAAGTAAATGGCATCAATTTCAGATAGTTACATAAATTATTTTGTTTAAGAATTGTATTAAAAAAAAAGCATCAGTGTAGGTTTTCAGATTTTACTCTCACTTTTCTGTTGCTGTAAAGATATTTCTATAATTTTTTAAATGCACAGTTTTTATACAGTTTAACAGTCTTTACATTGCCATAATTGCATTAGGCTAGTTATATATATATATTAAAAAAAAAACTTGCCACTACGCTATTGCAGCATGCAGCTCTTAGTGTAAGCATAACCAAGATGAAGCCAGTACAGGTTAAAATAATTCTAGCCTGAGGTTTGTTCCTGTACTGGAAAAGTAACATTGTTGGCTTGAGGCACCTGATGTTTCTACACAAGTTGAAGTCAGATGATCTTGCCACATTGTCTATGTGGTACCAAGAGCCTGTTGGCTGTGTTTCAGGAGAATAAAAAATCTAAATTTGTCTTGACTCAGTTCCAAACTAGCCTACTAATTTGCTCCATTTTTTGTCTTTAATAAACAGACATGCACTGATTTACACACAGCAGCATAAGCACCCTGAAATCTTTCATTAAAAGTGACCGCACCACACAGATTTTGACATTTCAGTGAATGCCCTCATCAGGCTGGCTGTTTACACGATGAACAGATGGACCTAAATTAGCTTTAGAAAAAGAAGTGGAAATCAAATGGGGAGGTAAAGATTCATATCAATTTCCCAGCAGTGATGCAAATATGACACTTTTTTCTAAAACTGAAGCATGAATTTAACATTCAGCTATGGTGCCTGCAAAAGCCTCATATTGTATATAAAAGATTTGTACACATGGCAAGAGAGTTACATCACAAGATTTGAATAATTCATTCAAATGTCGTCCAAATATAGAAAACAAATGCTCGTTTCTTTCTTTTTATCTTGAGGCACTTTTCCTATCCACTCATTTAACTCTTGAATGCTTTTTGTTTTGTATGCACATCCAGGTGAGAAGCCTCATCAGTGCAGCATCTGCTGGCGCTCGTTTTCCCTTAAGGATTACTTAATTAAACATATGGTGACACACACAGGGGTTCGGGCCTACCAGTGCAGCATCTGCAACAAGCGTTTCACCCAGAAGAGCTCTCTTAACGTCCACATGCGGCTGCACCGTGGAGAAAAGTCCTATGAGTGCTACATCTGCAAGAAGAAGTTCTCACACAAGACCCTGCTGGAGAGGCACATGGCCCTGCACAGCACAGCCAGCGCCATCACAGGGCTGTCAGGGAGCGCAGGTACCCAGGGCCCAGTTTCCATTCCCATACCTATGGCTGTCCCTGAGCCTGGACCTGGAGTGGTGGCCCTCGCCATGCCAGTAAGTGGGGGTGCTGGAGTAGGGGCCGGGGTAGGAACAGGAGTGGGTGTAGCTGCAGAAGCAAGCTGCCAAGAAGGGACCACCTACGTGTGCTCCGTCTGCCCTGCCAAGTTTGACCAAATGGAGCACTTCAATGACCACATGCGAATGCATGTCTCCGATGGATAAGTACAGATAAATAAACTTCTTTAAACAAGAATGACATACAAAATGGCACTAGATTTTCCTTTTCTTATTTTGAGGTATGAAGAGTAATGAGTATAGACACTGGCACATTAAGTTTCCCAAAAAAAAAAAAAAGGTTTTTTCTTTTTTTCTGTTATTCTAAAAGAAAAAAAAAAAGATGGTGGCCTTAAGGCTTAGTAGTTTGATATTGATCTACTGGATGGATCCTAACTACAGGCCTCTAAATGTATGCTTTCCTAAAATACCGATTTATGTGTTGAACACTACCGAAAGGCCTACGAAAGAAACACATACACACAAACACACCTTTAGTGTAGATAAGTCTGAATGACTATAAATGAGCAAATATGTTTGAGCATTTGTGTATTTGCATATGTCTGTCTGTTGTTCTAGTGTGTGTGTGTGTGTGTGTGTGTGTGTATGTACATTGCCATGAAACATAAATCATGGCAGTTGTGAACCCATACTGACCAGTTTGGAAACTATAGATGTCCAAGCTTACTGTGGTATAATTTACAATGACAAAAAAAAAAAGAAGAAAAAAAGTCATCTGGGGTTGGGCTACATATTCCCTCTAAAAATACTGATGGTCACAAGATTGCCTTCTTATATCAAATAAAAAAGGAGAGTAGTTAATTTGACACTGGGTTTTATTTATTCCTATGGTATTAAGGGATTATATGCAGCTGTTGTCAAGGTACCAATTTTAATCATTTTACTGAAATGTAACTTCCTGTCAGTGATGATGGAGACAGCTATTCCTCATATATTTTCTGATTATTGTCCATGTATTTTAATTGTCAAGATAACGTTTACTAAATTTGGCATGTTGATGAGACAATATTTGAGCAAAAACATGTTTCTTTTTTTCTGAAGTTTGGAGTTCAACTCATTTGCATACACTGCCACTTAATATCTCAAAAGACTGTTAAGGCTAGTAAACCTCTTCCATTGCAAAACAGAAGAAAAAAAGAAAGATCCTTTTGCTGATGGATTTTTATTTTTTTTTTTGGCCTTTTACATTCACCGTTATGGCAGGCTGAAATATGCGACTAAACTCTTTCTTCGTAACTGCTGCTCTTCAACTTGCACCCGACTGTTATGGGATATAGATTTTGGAAGAAAAAAAAAAGAAGATTTGTCACTTCAACTGTTGTTAGCATTGAGCTAATGGTTCATAATGTCATAATTAAATTTACAGTCTTTTGTGGGTTTAGGCTAGTTGATGATTGGAACAGTGTTGTAAAAGATGGGATAATCTAATTTTAATCAAATTTTAAATCAAAGAAATAACCACCCTCCTTAGCAGGGCCGCATTACCTGTTCATTACAACTGCAAAGCTATTTCAGCAGGTGGGAGCCAAGTGCATCACTCTTCATGTATTGAATCTCCCTGAGGGCTCAAATGGCATGCAGCATTTTTGAAAGGAAATACAGCCTGAAACCAAAACAAGTCACTCCATCAATCGATATTACACTGTTTCAAGATATACCACAGGTTGCAGATGGACTGTGTAGACAATAGCTTACATTCCTACCTAGACACAGCAAGTACAGATACACCTGGAGGCTTGTCTGTGCAAGTTGTCATCCACGCATCACATCACTTATGGCTAATTTTTAATATTTTAAAATTATTTTATATTGCTTTTTATCCAGAATAAGTCACACAAACACATGAAACTGCCTGCAACTGCAATCTGAAGGATTTGCTTGTTTAAGTGAGCAAACACTTTCGTAGTTATATAATTAAGAGAAAAACTAACTGCATATGTGGGTCCTTAAACAACCAGCTCTCAATTAAAAAAAACAAACAAACAAAATAAAAAAACAAACAAACAAAAAAAAGTGCTACTTTGCACATTTTCTTAAAATGCCTGTGCTTAATATTTAATCATTTTCCTTAAATGAACTTTCCTTTATTCAATTTTAAATGAAAAAAACACTTTTTTATCTTGATAAATGGACTGCATTAATTTCTTGCATATATGTTGCACTGCTTAAACCAATAAGTGCACTACTGTTAACAGATATATTATAGTTTAAGAAAAAGTTTTTTTTAGCATTCGGTTGTAGTTCACATTTAATAAAATAGCTTTGTTCCAGTTTTTGTCATCAAATAATTCAGCAATTCTTGGCTTTTGTTATCACTTGCTGATACCTACAGTATATTCTTGTGCTGTTTTAATGCAAGCATTTATCTTTATTTAAGCTAATATGTGTGCTCATTTGTGTTTTAAATTTTGAATTCTGTGGATTCAGTTCCCTATAAGAGTTTATTTGATTGCATTTCTTTAGAAAAAGTGCAAAATTTTCCTATGAGAACATCCAAGCCAAACAACATAAACAGTAAAACATCAACAGTAATAATACACAACTCCCATCCAACTCCTAATATTGACTATTGTTATATCATTAATAATATTCTTATAATGTATATGTGTGTGGGTGTGTGTGTGTGACAAATGATATGTGTTTCCTAGAACAACTTTCTGTGAGTTTAAAGGTTTAGGAAGGTGATGGAATGCAGCTTCTTTGATATCTGTCTATCACTTGTACACAGTTATGTCCCTTCCTTGGTGTTTGTATGTCTGTGAGTGTCTGTGCGTGGTAAATAGCCTAATCAAATAGTTGATAAGTGGAATATCTCAACTGTAGGGCTTCCTTTGCAATATGCAGCGCAGGTATAATGAGAAGCAGCTCTCCAAACATTTTGGGCTAATACGACACCTGTAACAATTGTTCTGAGATTTGACTAAAGCTTAGGTCAAGTACTATCAACTTTGTTGTACCAGTTTGAGGACGTGAGGTCGAACATTTCAGAGCTGTGTAGTTGGTTTGATAGAACCTTGTGGAGATTCTGTAATTTGGCTTTTCTCTAGCTAAATGATATATATATATATATATATATATATGTATGTGTGTGTGTGTGTGTGTGTGTGTTATACAAAATGTGAGGTTAGTCCTCAGTAAAAGTAGCACATTACTAAACATTTGATTAGGCATGTCCCTGTGGTGTGTATATAAGCCTAAACTGTATGGTTCTTTTTTGTAGCTGTTGTTGCCAGGATGGCAATTTTGCTGCATGCTAGTGCTATATTTGTCTCTACACAGCACGTGGAGGGTAATCTCATGCCTTAACAGACAATGCACTAAATAGAATATGTAAGCAACTGCCGAGATCTCTTTCCAACAATATTGCCACATGTATGGCACACAGCTCATGGCGTCAGTGTTTGTTGTCCGTTCAAGTGAAACACTGCCAAACTATCATCATCACTTCTTAAACAGCGAAAGGCAGAGGTGTTGAATTGAACTGTTTCAGTGCAATAAGTATATTCAGTAATTTAGCATTCCTTCATGGCACCTAAATTTTACGTATTTGTGTAAACACATATATCAAATGCACTATTGACTGTAGCTAGATGAGTACAACCAGCTTTGTGGTATCATTGGTCTAAACAGTAGATTAAGTAGCTTGACGTTGGTTTTTTAAATATTTAATTTTACAATTACACTATCAAATGTTTCTCTATCACATTTTTTTGGATTAACAAAAGTAGCCAATCTTAATGTGATCTGGGTGAGGACTAATAACTGCTCCCATCGTCAGTTGACTTCTTGTATCATAAGGTGTTTGATAGCAGACCAGGCTTGGAAGGATAAGAACCTTTGCTTCAGTGTGTCATAATGTGCAAATAGCATAATCCCACCCTCCCCTTGCTGCATCAGCATCACGTGCCCTTCACTGTCCATAGTTATATATTCCTTATATTTCCTCAGCTTCTCGTCGTGGTGCTTAATTCTCTTCTCTCAATGTTGCAGAAAAGTTGATTAAAAGTTGTTGCAACATTATCCAGAAAAATAAATCCTTATCTAAAATGTGCTTCTTCTAGTCGTAGGTATAGACTTTCTGTTTGCAAAGTGTGCGAATATTTTCCAGAATAAAACATATTTGAAAAAGTAGATGATAGCCTTGAGCCTGCAGCTGTTTGTATTGTGTTTCAAATATATTCCTGTTTATGTTTTGTTTATCTTAGCGTAGAGACACAGGGTCTACAGTACATTGTTGTCCTTGCAGTAAAACTTTTTATTTATTTTAAGATTCCCCATGATCATAGTGGTTTTGATCATAGCTTCAACTGGATAAAGAATTGCTGGTTATTTTTCACCGTTTACATATATATATATATATATATACACACACACATATATATATATATATATATGTGTGTGTGTATATATGTGTATATATATATGTATGAGATCGG
>JBAMHW010000017.1:8693189-8706135 GCA_037177495.1 Rhadinocentrus ornatus
TATATACATGTGTGTGTGTGTGTGTGTATATTTCTGCAAAAAAGCCATATACTGGAAAGTACTGTAAGACTGGAGGGAAAGGGTAGTGGCAATATGTAAGCAGCAGGGGGAGTTTACACACCTGTCTGTCAGTCTAAATAAAAACCAAAATTCTATCTTTGGATATTTTTTAAATCTCTTTGTTGGTAAATATTGCCATTTTTAAGATTGTAACAACATTTATGCGCATGGCAGTAATTTCCTCCACTGGTGCTGTTTAATGAATGAGATGGCTTGCAGTCTGAAGGAAGCTGCTTTTACTTGCTCTCTTATATACTTATATACTTATACTTGTATCATAAGTACACTGTGTGTGCTTTGATGAAAGGCTGCTACACATGCAAGCCAATGCCCAGTTTCCCCACAGTGATCATTTAAGTTTTGTATTACCTGACAGCCTTGTATTTTATTTACAACTTGAAGTTGTAAAGAGCAAGCGAGCAATGTGGGGGGAAAAAAGTAAAAGAACATAGTTATTATTTAAACACTCAATTGGCTGATTTATATAACAATATTTTGGAGAAAAAATGAGATTTCAAATTGAGCGTTTTGGCTATAGATAAACACAGTTTCGCATCAACAATGGTGTGTAAGTGATTAGAAGAACAGCATGAAAACAGCTCACAGAAAGTACGTTAGAATTAAAAAAAACAAAACAAAAAAACATAAATGAAGTTTCAGGACTCAGTGGCTTCAATATAAAAGGTTTTGGGACGGCTTATTATTCTGTCCCCTGTGGACTAATTACCGCAGTTTTCTCTCTAACCTTCTCCAGTTTAGTTGCTTTGCCAATTTCTGGGAGGGGTACACTTTTAAATTATACCACTGTTGTTAAATTAGCAGTGTGAAATAGAAAAGTAAAAATACAACACTTCAAAATGAGACTTTTTCTGACGACTCACGTGGCAAACCACAAGCAAGTGATTGTCCTTATTTTTAATCTTTAAATCCTCCATAAATCATAGTTTTTTTTACATAAATAGGAGAAAACAGCTATGATTAACAAAGACACACATAGTTTCATAGACATTTAATGTTGAAATGAAGCATTAAAGATATAGGCAATGTGATATAGGTAGTCCCTGTCATCCAGCCGTCACTCTGACATACTCAGAAACAGCATCTGTCTAGATTTTACAAATATTCAGGTCATGTTTAGCTTTTGAGCTTTACAAACAGTGAAGCAGGAGATTTTAAAGTACAACAAAACTATACTAAGCTATAACAACAACTAGATTATATTCACTGCAAAGCTTTCTCAGAACATGCAGTTATTTCACTACCCTTGATGAGGTTTTTAATTAGACATCATCAGTCCAAAACGAAGCATACAGTCCTGTCTGTCCTGCTCTTTCCTATAGAGATTTGCTTTGCTTTCAACAAAACACCCCCCACCGATAACAATATCTTTCATTATCACAGTCATGAGAGGACTCAGATGGACTCAGACTAAACACCAAGCCTCTTGTGTTCTCAGTCAGTGCAGTCTTTTTTGGCTTAGTTCAGCTTGATGAGACAATTAAGTTTTAAAGTGTGCAGCAGCGTAACTAAAAACATGCATTCCTGTCTAAGTCCAGCGCATTTCAACTCCTAGTCTGGCACTTGTTTTCCACACTTAAGTAACACAATATTATGCAGAATTTCCAGCACTTAATGGTTTTTAAAAATCTGTTGCATATTTCATTATGTGATACAAATATTTTCAATCACACCCAAGTCAAGCAAAAATAATATTTCCCCCAAAACCATTTTTTTCTTTTTAATTTAATCACATCTTGCTATTCACATTCAGATTTTGCTACGAGATCACAAGCCTCCTGAGCTTTGAGCCCACCTCATGCTTATGTGACCTGGTTTTATAGACAAACAATGATATCACTTTGTCTCTCTATGCGTGTTCTTTTATTTGGCAGAAAATATTAATTTTACTAATTAAAAAGAGAAGTCAAAGCTTGTTGTTTCTGCCATTACTGCGGGCTTTGATTAACACATTCATAAAGGAGTGGTGACTTGCTAAGCAGGGCCATGCTAATCATTAGGAGTTACATAGAAAAAAAACTCTGTTTTGTCAAACCAAAGAAGGTTAGGATAATTTAAGTTTTGGAGAAATTAACTTTTTAATGTGTGTGGAGTTCCTGCAATTGGACTTGATTGCTGTAGTTTTTATTTCTTTATTTTTCTTCTCTTGGCAGGGTGCTTGTGAAATTGCGCATGTGTTTTGTCACTTGGATCAGTTATTTATAGTTTTGTGGTTGTGTTAATTTGCCTATCGTAGACCAAAATAGAATTTTTTTTATAAGAAATGCAACAAAACCTAAAAAATAAATCCGACACAGTAGATGTGATGTAAACTCTGGCATGTTGAAACATGTGTAAGATTGTAAATGTTGCATCGTTTCTCTGGCAAATCATAATGCTCAGAAATCATTAGTTATGTCTTTCACACACACACATTTAGCAAATCAGTGTACACCTTTTCACCTTCATGTTTGATTACATCTCAGTTTGTCTGATAGGTTTGTTTTTCTTTTTCTTTCTTTTTTTTTTGCGAGAGCAGTTTTTTTTCAAATATTGGCACTGCCTAAAATTTAAAAGCTGTCCCTGAAAAACTAATCTGACATTGTGACTTAGAGTAAATTCAGCCATTTATACTTGAGATGGACCAAGATGTTAAGTTTGCACATATTTGTGAGTTGTTTATTTAAGCCAAAAAAAAAAAGAAAAGAAAAAGAGAAAAATAACACACAGCATTCAGCCTCAACAGTTCAAGTTACTTTTAGATGAATTCAAGAAAGCATCAGAGCCAGCCATCACCACAAGATTAAAAAAACCAACTTGTGTTGAAACCAAAATGTAAGATGGATTTAACCATCAATGTGGTCCAAATACACGATTAGCTATCTTTTATCAAAGCGGGGTTTTTTTTATTTATTTTTTTATTTCTAATAACACACATGATGTGCAAGAAGAATGTAAAGCATTTGGTAAATTTTAATATTTGGTCATGGATAATATTTTATCACTGTAAGGTCTGATTCGAGGTGAATCTGCTGTATACTTTTCATCCTGTGGTTTCAAAATAGGAAATTGAATTACTGTAATTCAGGCAATGTTTTGTTCCTGGGCCGAAGATCTTAACATTGTAAATCAGAGATTTCATGTACTCGAATGATAAAAAGCAGCTTTTTTTTTTTTTTTAATCCAGCTTACAGGCTTTTTGCTGCCATATCATGTATGTAGATGCTTTGGTAAACATGCACTTGAGATGTCCTTTTAAATATGTGTACATTTTGTTTGGCTTTTTCTTTTTTCTATGCTACCTTGATATTTTCCCTACAAATTATTTCTTGGATCTTGTTGTGAACTTGGCAGAAGTGGAGCTGTTGTAGTAAAGGTAGTTAACATCAAAACTAAGCAACCCTGAAATATATGCTGCAGTAATGTGTTTTCAGTTTGTTTTTTGATAATTTATGCTCCAAGTTGGTTTGTGTTTTAATATTATTATTATTGTTATGAAACAAGCTTGTTTGAAATGTGTTGACTGCTGTTTTGAAATAGGGGATAAAGTTGTGTTTTTTATGTATGTGCAAGGACGTTTTTATATTATGATTTGTCAAACACTGGACTGGAGTAAGTTTTCCAACATTTCCAAGTTGAGAGATCTATTTGACAGACATAACTGCACAGACGACACCCATTAACACATGTGAGCCGACAGACGAAGCTCTTCCTCCTAGCTGCATGGTGGGGAGGGGTGCTGCCAGCCTCCCATTCAAAATAGGAGTCACTAGGATGTAAAAGGTTAAGATGGTGACTTTGTGCTAGTTAATTGCATTCACTGGGTGAGGGGTTATATAGGAAATATCTATTAAGGTTTTCCTTCCAAATTGTTGCATGGTATAGACTGGTGACAGTTTTGTTTTCCTTCTAAAGAAACAAGGAGTGCTCTCTAAAATATTCAGAAAAATCATAAAGGGACACCACTTCACATCTAAGCAGTCATCATATTCACCTGGTATATTCTTTCTATGGTAGAGCAGATTGCGTATCATACCAAACACCACTTCTCAAACCAGAAAAGAGATTTGCACTAGACTGATTTCGGTCTTCTTCTATCAAAAGCAATATAATTCACTCTACACGTTTCTTAACCATAGTATCAGACAGCTGTTGCTGAGTAAATGGTGATGTTTAACAATTTGTATTTGTAGTCAAAGGTACAGAATCAGTCACCTTCTCAAGTGCGCATCCACATATTGTCCTTGGCAGGGGTTTTTTTTTTGGTTTCTTTTACCCCGCACTACCCTGAGTATTAGCATCCAGAATTGAGGGGCATTAAAATTGTTGTTTCCTCCTGTGATTGTTTTGGACAAATCCTACAGCTCCTAACAGATGTGAAGTGGGAGATGGGATGTTCCGTGAAAAAAAAAAAAAAAATCACATTGAGTCAGTGTCAGTCGTCTTCATTACACAGCCTGCAACATGTATGAAGAAAAACACAAATGCCAAAAGATAAAACCCAGCTGTCCACTGTCAGGCACACCCCTTCACTAAAAACACTGGTCTTAGATCTCTGCGTATTTGGTCACTTTGAGTGCTGTTATTTTATTTTTTATTTTTTTCCTCTCTCTCTCTAAGATGTTACAAAAGATGCTTTAAGTGAATTACTAATAAATTACTTAGAGGGGGAAAAAAAAATCTGAAAAATGCACATGGCTACTTATGTGGAAATCTTTGTCCACCAAAATGCATCCTATTTCACCCTTTTTTAGCATAAGTCATCTACAAAAACCCACAGTTAATGACCTCCATGTCATCATTTTGTTGATGGATAAGTGTCCAATTTTCAATAATTCAGAAACAGTAAGACTTCTCCATTTTATCTGGATGTAGTGGCTTTCCTGTTTTTCACCGCTTTGTGGTGTTATTGAAAGATGTTGCGGTTTGTCTAAATATGTTGCGTGTTAGAGGAAGCATAAGTATGTGCCTTCTTGTAATCTCCTTGGTGAGCTTGTTATTATTGAGAAGCTGAAGCCAGCCAATTGTGTTTGCACTAAAACCAAATTGCTTTTGTGATGTAGACTATTTAAGCAAGCTTGTTGCGTCACTTTAACCGTACAGTATGCATGAGGGTGAAATTGGTAAGTCTAGGGCTAGAGCTCTCACCTGTTGATCTGTAAACCAGTGCAGCTTAGAGGATCTTGTGAATATATCTTGGCTTAGTTTTTTGCATTTAGTTTTCAAGTTCATTTCCTTACTCATCAAGTCTTGTTTTTTTGTTGGGGTTTCATTTTTCACATTTTCAACAGTAAAATAAAATAAAAATTGTAGAAAAAAAATCAAAATAAAACAAATCAAATAACACATACCATAAATACAGCTTTTTCTTTCACATGCCACAGATAGAGTTACACAACGGCAGAAGAGATGTTCATTTTTCTGAATCCATGGGAATGCATGAGTATAAGAGGTCGCCTCAAGACTATTGGTCAAATTCATTTAGGTTGCTTTTAAAAGATGCATTGATTACACTCTTCGTTGACATCTACGAACGGCCTACATGCTTTGAGTCTTACAATTGCACCTTATTTATGTCAGCTCATATGGGGAAAAAAATAAATAAAAAGACAAAAAGGCTGGCAGTGTAATATCTCTGATTTAGCACCTTACTACACAGCATGTTTTCACTTTATGCCAGTTTAGCTATTCTTCCATGTGTATGATTTCAAAATTTAATCTCATATTTTGTGAAATTGTTTCATGGGATGTGCCAAAGTTTGGAGGCGATCTCCCACGTGTTTATGCTTATCATTTTCTTTTCCTCCTCCTTCAGTTATAGTGACGCTATGTCAAAACTTTCCTATAACAGTGTGTGGAATCAATTTATCTCAAACAGTATCATTACTTGCCATTTTACAATAAGCCCTGTATTTCACATATATTTACCAGTGATGTGTATTTGTTATTATAAAGAAAATAGCCGTAAAAGCTTCATTATGTTACATAATATTGTGACTTTTTTCGAAAAACTGTGAAGACTTATCTTGCATATACTTTATAAAGAAGTATTAAGCCTTAATACAAAAGACTAAAAAAAGTGTGGAAGAATAAACTGATTGTTGCTAAGTAAGGATGATTTTTGTAAATGTTACCAGCACTTTTTTGTAATTTTCACTCTCTGAGGTATTGTACAAGTTCAAGCTGTTTGTGAAGTTTGATTATGAAGGAATAAAAACTAGTACTTTCCTGTACTTCACAGAAAGTCTTGTTGCTGTTTTCATTTTGTCTCGACATTTTTATGTACTTTCTCATGGATTTCCTCCCCATTAACATATGGAATAAATAACCTCAGTAATGTTACTGATAATGTTTCCACATGTGAAATCCGAGACTTCATAAAAACAGGTATATGCAAATATAACAGGTTTTAACATACATGTATATATTAGATGAAAAGGAAGTTATTACTAAAAATAACCATGCGCATAATAGTAGTCTGGTGATTAGTGGTCTGTGGTGATTCTGAATACGATTGGAAAGGCTGAGACCATGAGCAACAGACTGGAATGTATCCCAGAATGCACAGGGCTGAAGGGCAGGAAGCACCCTGAACAATTTGCAAATCTAACTATGATTAATAAATGGTCATTCTTCACACCTTTAGGCAATTCAAGCATACAGATTCACAAGTATCTGGACTGTGGGCGGAGACTTGCAGTCTGCACAGAGACTCAAGAAGCAAAAACTGGGCGTGAGGCCCCACTGTGGTACACTACTGTATGACAGCCATGACTGATTCTCAAAGATGACTAAACATTTCTGGTTCAGCTAAGGCGGTCTAAAGCTGCCATGCTGATTAGTCCTTATACTGCATGTGCTAACTGAGAAAGATTGTAGATTTCATTTATTCACATATGAGGAATATATAAAACAAATGAATAAACAGAACATTGGGTGAATTAATTAAAATCACCTTCTTAAAAAAGCATAAATAATCATTAGCAACATTAGAATTTACTCAAATTGATGACATTTTAAGAAATTTAGGTAGAATTAAATCAACATCAGAGGTTTATTTTGGCTACAATCAGATTGTTTTTCAAAAGATTCTGGGAGCAGAATCAGGGAGTCAAATAAAACACATTGTTTAATATTAAAGATACTTAAAATTGGTGCTTTCTTTTTACATAACACTTCTGACGTCAGAATGTCTCAATTTGTGCAGCAGCTCTGTTAATTTTTCATCATTAATTTTATATTTGCATACATAATCTGTGCAATGTTGTCTTTTTTATTCTGGATTGTTGCAATTTTTTTTGTATAGAAGTTCAAATATGAAAGCTGCAATTGCACTCCTAAAGATAACAATTATTTGTGACTCCGACTGTCTACTGTTATGAACCATCTGATAATAATTTGATACCATGTTGGGAACCTGTTTATATGTTTAAGTGTGACAAAAACATTTTTAAATGTTTTAACACAAAGAGCAAAGCTGTGTAAATGATTCTATATAGGTTCACTTTATTAGCAGCTTTTCCGACACTTAACATGAGGGGTTTTTTATGCACAAGACAAAAACTCTTTATTTTGCCCAGCTTCATTGCATTTTGTTGTGAAGCGCTGTGATATTTTGTACAACAACTTAAAATCACAATACAGGCTACTGTAATACATCAGACACCCTGTCAAACTTTCATTAACTGATCATAAAAGCAGGATTGTATTTATGTTTAATACTTAACGTGTGTTTAAGATGGTTTACTGCCCGCATTGGATATGTGGCTACATTTTTTGGGTTTCATTTACAGTTGTTTGAGCTTCATAGGACAAGCACACGCAGTGAAAGCGAATTATTTTCACTAGTTTACCATTGGCGCCCCCTGCTGTCAGCTCTAAAAACTTTATGCTCACTTCAATCTGTGTACTTTGATGCGTCCACGTCAGTCATGCCACAGATTTTTTTTTATAAATCTGACTTTTCTTTGGCCAATAAGTCCGTAGAGAACTCCACTATCACTGAACCCTTTTAATCGGTTTATACCCAGAGGTTTACAGCATCTCATATTCAACATGCAGCATATCTCCTCCCCTGTAACATCACCTTCTGTAGATGAGACTAAGAAAAAAAGTAATCAGACAGACCACCTCACTGCACACCAATATATGCTACACCCGGCTTTCATATCTTCAAGACTACAGGGCACAACCAAATATTACAGCAAATTATGGTGTTTAAAGCCTTTTTTTCAAATATGCAGCTATATAATTTAAATACGTTTCCAGGATGTATATACATAGACTACACTTGTGCAACATGCATATTTTATGTTCCTATGCAACACCATGAACATAGACTTTATCTCTCTCATGTACCAGTCTGCAGGTCCCTTATACTTTTGCTACCACAAATGCAGTCCAAAAAGTTATTCAGATATGCTGCAATCAGTATCATAGCAACACGATAAAACAAAAAATATGCACTATAAAAGATTTTTAGCCTATAAATGCCGTGTTCAAACGAGCACACTCGGGTGTTCTACTCGACAATCCTACAAGTGACCATGGTCTAACCAGGAAGGCTCATGGAGAGATAAGCATGGGTAAAAATAGCAGTCGGGTGTAATCCACTTCGTTCATTTCATTATCCAGTGAGTGTTCATCTTAGGCTATGACAGTGGAGGAGACAGTTGACATCAATGGTTAAGGTTGTTCCCCAGAATAAATTTATTTAAATTGGAACCATACAAACCTAGTGAATGACAGGAGGAGGTATTCATATATATTTTTTTTTTCTTTAACAGGAATGACATTGGTAAAGAGGGTGTGGAACGTTTTTAAAATTATAGATGCACAACTTACAGCCATCGCCCACATCTACTGGTGAGACACTAGTTTGTTCCCATAAATAAGGCAGAATGCAAAGTCCATAGAAATGGAAAGTAAATACATTTAGCCAAATTGGACAGTGATGTGATAACATGAAGATTTAGAGGACTTTCTTCAGCTCATCGTACAACACCAGCACGAAGGCGCCACCCATGCCTCTGAGCACGTTGGACCAGGCTCCCTTGAAGAAAGCCTTGCCACCCTCATCGCGTGCAATCTTGCGCCAACAGTCAATGGTCCCGGTGTACATGATGTCAGCTGGGGG
Source organism: Rhadinocentrus ornatus (assembly GCA_037177495.1). NCBI lineage: Eukaryota > Metazoa > Chordata > Actinopteri > Atheriniformes > Melanotaeniidae > Rhadinocentrus > Rhadinocentrus ornatus. Next base: position 8,702,383 of record JBAMHW010000017.1, read on the forward strand.
AGAAACCAAAAAATTAGATGAAGACCAGACAGGCAATAACTCACGCCTTTGTCAGTAATGTGCCTGCAACATCGCAAATGCTTTTAATAACAGACTCACCTCCTTTGCGTCCAGACTGCATCATCATACGTCTACGGACAGTATCGAAGGGGTAGGACGACAGACCAGCAACAGCCGTTACAGTTTGTGCAATCATCCAGCTAATCAATATGTGGGTGTTCTTGGGGTCTGGAAGCATACCTGTTGAAACAGGCCAGAGAGCAAATTATTAAAACAGCAGACACCAAGAAGGTATGAGAAAGGTATTGTATATGAAGGTGTAAGTAACGTACCCTTTGCTGTGTCATACATGCCAAAGTATGAAGCCCTGTAAATGATGATGCCCTGTACAGACACGTTGAAACCCTGGTACAAGCCTTTCAGACCATCAGACCTAAAGATCTTCACCAGGCAGTCACCCAGACCCTTGAACTCTCTTTCCTGTCCTGCCTTTCCTACATCAGCTGCCAGACGGGTACGTGCAAAGTCGAGGGGGTACACGAAACACAGAGAGGTAGCTCCAGCAGCCCCACCAGAGGCCAGGTTACCAGCAAAGTACCTCCAGAACTGGGTGCGCTTGTCAACACCATCAAGGAAGATCTTCTTGTACTTGTCCTTGAAGGCAAAGTTGAGGGCCTGGGTGGGGAAATATCTGATGACATTGGCAAGGTTACCTCTCCAGAAGGAAAGGAATCCCTGCTCCTTGGGGATACGGACAACACAGTCCATGATACCCTTATACTGCTTGTCTGCCGTGATCTGCTTGCTGGCATGCTGGACCTGGAAGAGAACAGGAGAGAGATCAAATAAGTTTAGATCAGGAAGTCAATAAACTTCTGGTGTAATGACAATCACAAGGTCCCCTTGTTGTGACCTTGGTCTAAATAAAACTATAAATTTTTATGAAAATCTCTGCTGTTGCTCTTTATCTAGCTGTCTCTATCTGCAATCAATGATAAAAGTTGTTAAGAGTTTTGATTCACATTGATTAATCTGAAATGGACTAAATACTACTAACATAACAATGAATTACCATAAATATTGGTAGACTTTTTTTAAATCTGTCACTGTACAGTTTAAAGACTAATGGATGGTTCTAAAAACAGAAAAAGCTGGCCTGACAGTGAATCACAGCCCGCTAACATCAAGTAGTACAATAGTCCCAACGGTGATTATGTCGCCTAATAAAGTGAGGATATATGGAGCATATTGTGACGAATAAGTTGCAATCGAAATAAAAGGGTTATACATAAACTAGACGAGTTATCAAAGGTTTGTACACAGTGTACCAATGTCTCTACAAGCGTTTGTCCTTTGTTAGCTACACCGGCTAAGGTTAATGCGTAAAGCTAACGTTAGCAGCCGGCTCGTGTAGGTCATTTCCCTCCTGTGTGACCTTAAATCTTCGAGGTAATCAGTCTTCTGATTTTAATAAACTCTAAATAAATTTGCACAACGAGCCACTTTATGTATGTAAATGTGCTACAACAACATGCTGCGACAATGAACTGAGCTCTATGGTAAGATTATACAAGCTAGCCGGCTAACGAAGTGAGCTTCCGGAAGATCCGGAGTTTTACCTGAAGGAGAAGCTTCACTCTTTCGATTGGGGCGACTGCCGTTTTGGAGATGGCAGCGGAGATACCGCCGGCCAAGAAGTCCTTGGCGAATGAAACAGCTTGCTCACTCATGTTGCGATGTTTTTGATGTGCCTTTCAGGTAACCAGTAATCACGATATACCCCAACTACACTCTGCGGCTGATGGCCTGCACCGACGAAATGGCCGATTGTGAAGCCGCGTTATGGATTTATCTAACGAAATAGATCGCGATACTACACGGGAACTCAAATATTAGGATATTGGTCAATCTCCTCGCGTCACAGAGTTTTCATCCAATGAATCGGTCCTTGTCAGGTGACGTAACGCAAGGAATTACCGCAGTGCGTTGTGGGTAAATCTCCATGTTGGTTGCATCCTCGTTGAAAACAATCGTTTTTACCTGCTTTATAATCTTTGATAAAAATGGGAGTCTCGTGTTGTGTGAAAGACTGCCACACTAAGTCACACGAGAAAAAAAGGTAGAAAAGTAGGCCACGACGTTAGATTTATTCGGTTTCCCACTTGTAAAAGAGGCTTTGAACAGCAGGTTGAGAATGTAACTGAGACATTGGATGGCCTGGGTCGCAGCGGTGAGACTGAAGGACATCACTTTTAGCACCATATCTCCCTTCATACGTGTTTGCTCTCTGCATTTGCATAAAGACAAGTAGAAGTTTTTTTGTTGTTGCTATTGTTTTTTAATTGTTGAAGTAAAGTTAATGAATATGCTTTTTTTTGCTTTCTAAAGTTGCTGTATTCATATTGGCAAACTTCACTTGTAAACTACAGGCAGAGGGAGGGGAAAAGAAATGGGTTACTCTGTTTGTGTTTGATCAGTGTTTGTTTTATTTAATCTTCTTATATCAAAACGTCACAGAGTGAATAATTTTAAAGATACGGGTAAACACCAAGAGTGCTCTGTGAGATCTGATGGGATGGTTAACTGGTTGGATTAAGTGGTTTAGATTGTAAAATGTAATGGAATCCAATGTTTTTAATAACACCAAATATGTGATCACAGGTCAACTAGCTTATAAAATGATGGAGGCTGGCCCAGATTGTGCACCATCCCTGCTTCTAGGACACACATCAGTTACACCCACAAACGCTGCACGCTCTGCAAGATGAAGTGGATGGGATCAGCTCAGGAAAGAGACACTGCGAGCAGCAGAGATGGGGGTCCACCAGGATGCAGACACTGGAGAGCTACAGACCGAGGGTACATCTGATGCTGGAGAGGAAAGCGGTCAGCTACAGACCAAAGAGGGGACACATAAGGCTGGAGAAGATGGTGATCAGCTGATCACAGGATGAGACACATGATGAGGTTGATGTATTTGTACAGTTAGACAGTCAGAAGGTTTTTTTTTTCATACTATTTGTGCGGCAAAAATGTGCACGTTTTTGGTTTTTCTTCATGGCTTAAACATGAATAATAAAGTGTGTCAATGGCATTTATTATATATTTATAAGTCTTTTTGACTCTTGGTTGCCTCTCTTAAGCATATAAATAACCAGTGTCAGTTTTGATAATGAAAATGACGTTACATAAAATTTTATTTACGAATAGAATGTATACATGACTGTTAACCAGATGAGAAGCTTGACAGTTTTACGTTTTCATATAAGTAGTTTTTATTGAAATTCTTAGAATAAACATTTCCAGCACAACAGTAAATAGATAAAGTTTCTATAAAAGAAAATACAGAATATGCACACGTGATATAAAAAAAAAACAACCCCACTGAAGTTGTGGCATATCTTCAAGTAATGTAGTGAGAGAATTTCACATCTTTGCATGGAAATTTCAACACTGAAACAATATAACATGTAATTGTGCTAAAAACTAATTTGTCAACAAGAAGAACAATGAGAACTGATCCAGAAGTCTTTAGTTGCTGCATGCTGTAGACCTTAATGATGACCCAGGGCTTCAGTGGAGAGTCAGTCAGGTGCTGAATGTGCAGGACCTGTAGACAGACAACAGTTTAACAGTGTTCAACCGTTTGCTATATTTTGCTTAATTTAGAAGGATGTCTATACAGGACTGTCTCAGAAAATTAGAATATTGTGATAAAGTTCTTTATTTCCTGTAATGCAATTAAAAAACATG
>JBAMHW010000017.1:8706235-8730222 GCA_037177495.1 Rhadinocentrus ornatus
TTTTGAGACAGCACATCGGCATACAATGTGCCAGTCTATCAAATAGTTTCTCAGCTTCAAACATAAATAAATCCATGTTCTACATTTTCTAGATACCGTACAGTTACAGTTTCCTATAGGATACTGTGGCAATCGCCTCTATCTGATGAGCATTACTCCTGAAACACTATCAGTTAGATGATAGTGAGAGATGTTACGTTCATGAACGAATCGATTCTTTTGAACGACTCTTTTAAATGAACGATGGGAACCGAGTCACAGCTGTGAACCGTTTATTTGTGAGCCATTCTTTTTATATACACATTTTTCATACTGCCTTCATCACATTTGTGACATCATAGAAGTCCGATGTCCAACACGCTTCATTCATCTATGGGCAGAGAGTATCGTTCAGAAACAAATACTATGAGTTCAGTCCAAAACATATACTAGAAATTGCACTGACTGCTCAGGTTTATGCTTTTTTTCATCTATATTTTTCCTGTAATTTTTAAAATCTTGTATAGAGGATTGTATATAGGTATATATTTTGATTGTTTGTCATTCTTATATATTGTGAAATTTTGTAAGATATTGGTGAGAACGAACCAGTCTTTTGAATGGCTCTTTGAAAGGAATGGCTCCTTACCGGCTCCCTTCAAAGAGCCATAAATCCCATCTCTAATGATAGTCAAATTAACAGTCAGTGGTAGTCGGCTATTTGTAGTTGTCTTTTTTCAATCCCAAAACCTGGGTGCTCTTAAATGACAAATGTATAATTTAAAAACCATTGTGTTTTTGAGCAATACTCACATGTATGCACCTGTGCACAAGTGAATAAGTACATCTGCTGAATGCCACATCTAGGATTTTTCTCAAGAGAAACTTAACGTAATGAAACAGAAAACTTTTTTACACTTTTGGCTTCCCCATCACTCCAAGAATTTGCAGTTTTTAGAACTTTTGCATTGCTGTCATGGAATGTAAACAGTTTGGACAGACAAATATAATAACCCACATAAGCAGATGATTAGATGATGCTGTATAAATGCTGCATAATGATCAAAAACATGTTATTGCAATAATTTACACTTGGACATTCAATCAAAAGTGGGTTTGCACTTAATATTTGTTAGAATCTAAATGTTTGTTCTTGGGGTTGAGGTTTGGGGGCAGTAATATTAAAGGGGTAGCTTGGAGGTCACTCCTCTGGCACCTCTGTTCTATACATACATACAACCAAATGTAGCCATTCTACAAGTGTATTTATAGCCTTTTAAATTTAAATTCAGCTGTACATTAAAATAATTTCTTATATAAAACATAAGAAAATCATCGAAACCTTTAAAGTAAAACTCCAATGCCACTGTTCTTGAAATTACTGTTTATGTACGATTGACTGTTTATAACTGACTTTAAACATGGATGAGCACTTGCTATGATGGCAACAGGTGCAATGGAAATGCCTGAATTACTAAATTAAAGCATTGTTCATTCAGTCCAGATATGATTTATTCATCCACTAGGTGGAAGCAAAATACAATCAGCATCCTTTGATAATGGAAAACTATAGGTCAATAATTGACCACAGCAACACAAAACAACCACAAAAAAGACGAAAGCTGGACACAAAAACAAACACATGAAAACGGAGAAACAACCACAAAGAGACAAAAACAGCCATTACTGTCAAACAAAAACCTTGTGAGATTATAAATTAACAAAAGAGACAGAAGAATTATTGCAGACTCAAAATCCTCACAAAGTGAAACTTGATGACAAAGGCATAGAAGCAGAGAAATATAAAAAGAGAAAACAACCACAGAGTGGCAGAAACTTACTTTGTTAAACAGAGTCCAAATAAATACTCAATAAAGGACACTCAAAATATTGATGAAAGGGCACAGAAATAGCTCAGAGTTAAAAAATGATATGATGAAAAAAAAACTATAATGGTCACAGGGAGGATTTTAACTAAGGGTCAGGGGCCTTTTATGTGATTGGCCCCAGAACCCTGTTAAATTCACACCAGATTTTGAACATATTCTTTGCTGAGATTATGAAACTGTGAAACAACTGCCCTCACACTGCACACTTCTCCATTACACTTTCATTTCTATTACTTTATTAATTATTAATAATATGCACTTTATTAATCCCAGTTGGGAAATTTGCTTCTGTATTTTACCCATCTTTCACTTTCCTAAAGATCACTGAGCTGCCATGTTTCGGCAACTAGGTAGCAGTTGGGAGGTTGAATGTCTTGCTCAAGTGGTTCACTTCTTTTGGCGCATGAGGAACTTGAACCAGAATCCTCGCCCATCTCTGTAACCACTAGGCTACCACTCCCCATTTGTTGTTTGTATGCCTTTTTGTCAGCAGCTTCAAAGAAAGTAAGCCTTAAATGTCATTATGTTATTCCTATATTTTTTTAAATGTGTATTAAATTCCATTTTCAAATTGTTTTCAGCATCCAAACAGCACATTTCATGTTGCATTCAAGTTCTCCACGTTCTGCCTGTTGATTAACAAGTCACGTGTTTCTGTTGCAGATTATGTAACTAATTGTTGTAATCCCATTGTCATCAAACAAAGGCCCTGTCAAGTTTTCTTAAGTTTCAAATCATGCAAGTTCATAAATATGGTGTTAAAAGTTGTCATCAATATCAAACAAAATTATATTTAATGCAGAGACAATTAACACCATTGCTCCACAATAGTAAGCCAGTGATGTCATAATTAGAGTGTTTGGACATGTACAGTATGGCTGACAATGGCCTGTAGATGTTTGAGATGATGACAGCGTTGACCACAGGGAGGAGCTATTGAGATGCTGAGCAGTCATTGGCAGACCTCAGAGGAGCCCACAGAGAACAAACCATTTGAAAATGGAAGAGAATACAGCGGATTTCAACTTAGCAGAGAAACAAGCTGTAAGAAATTCACTCACACACTTCATTATTTTTATTGACAGTTTAACAAGTAATAGCTGTTTTGTCAGAGTTTGAGTGTCACGTGCTGCCATAATTACTCTTACCGTGCCCTGTTAAATGTTCTGCTTTATTGTTCTTGTTTGGTACAATGGGCATTTAATGACAACCACCATCTTTTTTCCCAACTCTGCCATTTAAGTATGTAGTTAAACAGATGTGTGAATTAATTTACTAATCCCAGTGCTGTCCTTTAATTACAGAGTGGAAAAAGAAAGTCAATGGCATGCACTTTGTTTTCTCTTCTGGTGACAAGCACCCATGGGTTTAGTTATTAATTTCTAAAGACCAGCATTTATTTTTCCTAAAGTCAATGTTGAGTTTCTTTTTATTTGTCAAAGTTTTAACTTTTTTAAAAGATAAAACTTTCGTTTGGGCAATACAACTTCTTTTTTCTTCACAAGGTGCAAACAGAAATACAGTAATTGAGAGCAGAGTGTGAGAGAGAAGTTGAATTGCTTTCCGAAGAAACGCAGTGTCATCATATATTAGCCAATAAGAAGCCTTATATAAATATATATATATTTGTTGTTTTTTTTAACCACAGGTCAGCTACAGTACTGGAACAAGCAGCCCAAAGAGTTCACCGTGTCAGCTCGGCCTGATATTAGACGATATAAGTGGAAAAGGCTCTGGGGATGCAGCCTCAGGGCTTATTATCTTATTTAATTTAACATTTGCGTTTACCATGGCAGACCATTAAGACACGTATGGGAAGAATAACCAATAGTCATGGTAATGAAAACAGGGGTCTAAATGAAAAAACAAAGGAAAGTAAGCACAATGTACTACTTTTAAAATTATTATTAATAATAATAAAAAAAACAGACTAAACAAATCACCTTTTAAGGCTCGGTGTTAAGGTAAAGGCAATTCAGTCGAGATTTGCTTTGATTTTAAAGTCTACACTACAGACACTACAATATAAAAATAATGAAAGTTATCTGATTTATTGGATCATAAGGACGGTGAATATTCTGTTTATATGTTATAACTTAGACAAAAATGACTTTTAGTGTTAGGCATACGTTACACCTGTTATCTATCAAGCTGAACCCTTGCAGCCGCCCAGCTGTTCTCCCACAGGAAACATTTTATTGTCCCACAGGCTTGTTCAGCCTTTCTTTTTTTTTTTACATCCTAGGGACCAATCACATCGTGGCTTCAGCAGATCTCAGCGCTCAGGTCTGAACTGTAGCTGGACAACTGTGGAGCTGCGGCGGAAACGCACGTAAGTGCACAATGCGACACGACTCGCTGTTGGCGTCTGATTGTGTGGAGCTTACTGACGATCCTCTGCAGAGAAACTTTTTAGAATAAATGTTTTTGGAACGAAAAATTTTGGATAAGAAAAATAAATGGAACCAAGTAACTTGATAACTTGAATCGTTCCGGTACAGTTTAGCCAACTTTGTGTATTTGACAGTCTGAGTCTTCTCAGTCTATTCGGGCGCAGCAGCTGAGGAGGAGAAGGAGGAAGAGAAAGCGGCTGGATGAAGCTGGAGACGGAAAACTGAGCTGCAGCGAGCCTGGTTAGAGTTTCCCCACTATCCTGCTCTTCATTGTCACCGGACAGGATGATGATCATTGGACTTCTGCTGCATGTCTTCTCTCATGGTAAGCACCACGTTTTTTACTTTCAGTTTTGATCAGCTGTAATAAATCACCCATCACTAAGATTTCAACATTCCTTTGTTCTGTCTCGTGAAACACCGAGAGTATTTCCCTTTAGGAAACTTAACCAGGCATGGCTGCAGACATTCCCGCTATCTTCACGCTATGTCTACTGAATTACCAATTATGGACTGAAACAAAGCCATGATCCGAGATGTGCACCAAGAAAATTCTGTTTATTTTGCTGATGTGTCTGAGGCGTTGGAACTTTTTTTAAATAATTTTTGAACAGAAGCTACAGATATGTGTCACCCATGTAATCGGAGTACATTTGGCTCGTTATTAAAATTTATTACTAATGGGAGATGTATAGTCTCATATCCACGTGCAATAATACCAGTTCACTCCAGGTTTGAATGAAACTTTAGAGACATATAATCAAAGAAGCTCTTTAAACAATATAAAAGAGGCAGTCAATGTGGATGACATCATGGGTTCAGGTTAGGCTTTATCTGCTTTGGATCTGTTCCAAAATAGAGCTCTGCCAGGCATTGAATTTACTGTCCCAGATCACACAAATAATACTTTTATCTATGAAGTGTTATTCACGTTCTACATGAAGTGCATTTTTGATGTTGATTAAATGAAGAGTTACTTTATAAGGCTAACATTTTACACCTTAGGCCAGAAACAAGAAGCTTCACTTCAATATTAGTGTATAATAAGTCTGTCTTTGGTGATGATCAGACAGGGGAAAAGATGTCTGACCCTTCAGCAGATGAATTTGGATTTCTCTCCTACCACACACGTTCAGCCTCCACTTAATGAGTTCCTATTAAAGTCAATAATGTGGCTGTGGCTAGAGAAAATGTGCAGCATTGGTCTGTGGTTATTGATACTGAATTATATTTGAAGTCTTCCTGAGTGGTGTGCTTGTTTCTAGGTTGTGCTCCTTGATCTACTGGTCACACAGAACATTTGTAATGGTCTTATTAATCACAACTGAACCACTGTGCTCAGCAAAGACTGTAATTGTTAGTGATTGTGCCAATTTAACAGGAGGCACCGACTTCTCTGCATCCAGAATAATCTGATAATGTCAGTTGCGACAGGTCATTACTATAAACAAATGATAAATACTTTATTTATGAATGTCAAACCTTTCAGGCACCTGGTATGTTATCATGCAGCATTTCAAACCAACCTGCCAGCTAATTAAGTGGAATCACACCCAGAAAATCTGTCATTTTCAAGTGCTAATAAATCAAGATTTGAACCATTACACATGCAAATGAAATGTTCTGTTGTGATGTTGAGTTCTGCCATTATAACTTTTTATAAAACAATTAATGGATTTTAGTCTCGTTAACTGAAGAATTTTAATCAGATTTTGCAATAATCTGTTATGGGGCAGCTTTATTTTTTTAATTCTTCATAACAATTTTCCAGACTGCTAAATATCAGTAGAGTTCATTCTCTATGTGCTGTATAAATAGTCTCTCAGATTCAAGCAATATTATTTTAACTTTTAATGTATCTGACCTCGTTCAACTCTTTGACCTCAAACAATAGTGGTGGGAACTGTGGAGCCAGACACCAGCCCTCCCAACATGTCTGTCACCAAGACTAAAGCATGAAAGAGGAGAGCTGCATTTGCAAGTAGAAATGACAGATTTTTGCTCCATTAAACAAAAGTCCAACATGTGCTTTAGGATTTCATTCATTAAAGCATATTTTAAAATGCATAAGCTATTTGGCCACTGATTAGGCCGTGTACTCCCAGGACTTATCAGTTATCCTCCTCCATCTGATTGTGTGCATGTGGTATTGGCTTCCTCTGTTGCTTTACCTAAATTTAGTGCAGTGGATGAAAAATTCAAAACTAAAACATGAATGAGTCTCTGCAGTATCTTCACCACATTTAACCCGACTTTGACCCATTGCTGCGAGGCCCCCGTGGATTATTGCTGGAGTCCCATTGCAGACTGCAATTGCTGATAGAGTGTTGCTATTTTGGAAGCTCATTAAGTGGACTTGATTGAGAAGTAACAACAGTGGTCATATATTTATAAGAATTTATTTTCAGCCTGTGTAAAGTTAGGTCTTTGAAGGACCAACATACTTTAGCAACTTCTGTTTGACTTTTAGACTTCACCCAATGCACATAGCTTTACCCTTTTTATGGCTCCTTTATCTTTCTTACTGTGTCATAGACCCTTCTTTTTTCCTCTCTATGTCGAAGCATTGTATTTATGCAGTCTGTGGTTGTAAGTTGGCTGTTTAGGACGACAGCGCACAAAAATTAAATTGGCAACATGCCCATTGAACATTACTTAGACAAACAGACACAAAATGCACTTTTTGAATCTGTAGTTATTCAATATGTTTTACTTCAAAGTAATAGTTTTAATTAAAACATGCACATCCAGGATAGCTCCAACATCAAAATACTTTGATTAATATCACCTGTTCTTTATTGGTTACTCATTTTGTTGTTGTGTCTCTGCATCACTTGGACATACCTGATCTTGCAAACAGATACACTCAGCCTGATAGAAACTGTCAGTTTGTCATTTGACCAAGAAATTGTTTGGCGTGTTGGAATTTAGGACTGCATTTGGCAGTAGAAGACGCTGGAAATATTCACACTGGCTCCAGACACTGTGACTGACTGATGTGGCACCTGATGTGTTTAAGTTGGAGTATAGCAGGGGAACGTTGCCTGCATGATACGGCTGCACAATCCTCCTGCACACCTCATTAGATAAGACATTATCCATGTATTAAAAGCACCGTTTCAGAACATGAAATGATTAATTTTGTACCTACTAGCAGAGGCGTCACCTCTCAAATCATGAAGCTTTACAACATTTTTTAAATTATGACAACTTGACTTGCTTATTCCTCACTACGTGTTGGTGGAGATGCACAAAAAACCCAGGCTGGAGTCTTCTTTGTTGGCTGTTTGTAAAACACTGATTGAAGCATGTGCAGCAGTAACCACATCTCAGCTTTCATAAAGTAGATTCAAAATTTATGAATCAAGATCCCAAACAAGGCGCCACTTTAGAGCACCCCCGTTCTTTCTTTTAGCCTCATCACTTGGCCCTATTTTGCAGAGGTGAGTTGCCTGTTTTCTTAAAGAATTCTTTCTTTCCTTTTCAAACTAGATTTGGGCTCAGTGATAAGGCCAAGGGGAACAAATGGGATTGAGTCTTAGTGTCAAGCCTCTGCAGACAGATGTACTGGTACAGCCTCCCACCACTAATGATTAGCTAGCTGAACCTTTTTGGGTTCAGGATGCCCCATTACTGAGTAGCTTTTTTTTCAAGCATACTGACAGAGAAAACTACACAATAGTGATACAGGAAAAAGTCTAAACCCACTTATTTAATGGATATAAGTTTTCAATGATATTCAGAGGATATTTAGCTTTTCTAATATAATCTACTAGAGCATTAAAAATGCAGCAGAACTAAACAAATCTGTATTTTTGGCACACATGTTAAATTGTGCTTTATTTTAACAAGCTAACAAAATGTTTAGAGGTATAAATGAAGTGCCTCTATTGCATCTTATTCCCAATACCACAAAGACACTAAGCAAAAGTTCAGAACTAAAAAACAACTGTGTTTATAGCCGGATGGGGTAGAGCGAGCCTCTTGACTGCACTATACCCCTCTCTTCTAGGTGTGCCTTATTTTAGATTGATAGTAAAGCTTTGTGCTATCATGCAAATATAGATTTAGACAAAAGTTATGCTCAATAAACCTTTAAATGCAGTATTACCATATGAGAAGGAATACAGAACTAAGCCTGAGAGCTCACATCAGCACACACACTCAACTGAGCTCACGGAAAAATAATTACTTAGCAGTTTTATTCTCAAATGCTTACATTTCACTTGTCTGCAGTTTAACTGTGGACAGCTGGAACTGATCACTCTTTTAGGCACAGCTTTGTTGCAAGGTATGTCTTTAACTGGGCCATGTTGGTGAAACATTGCACCATAGATAGGAGAGTTGTAGCGTGAAGGCCAGCTGGTGGCTAATAAAAGAGTTATAACTAAGTTATTGCATTCAATAGCAAGTCGGAACTGAGAATTTTCATCCTCTGACTAAAAAAATAAAATCTTAAAACAAAAAGTTGTTAGATTTCCTACTTGGAATATAAAACAAACACTACTAATAGAGCATTACTAGCTCATTTCCTTTTCAAGTGAACTATGTTGTTGTTGACAATTAAGTGTTAATAGCAAAGCTAAAGTTCAAGAGGAAATGAGTTTCGGCTGATTGTCCTTTAGCTGTGATTTAAGTGCCACATAGCTATTTATTTATTTGGACACCATTAGTGTTTTACCTCCATAGCATATCCATAACCTTTTAACCCAGTCTAATTCAAATTCATTGTCTATGGTTGACTTAGTAGCTGTAATATAGGGGAGTTCTGTCAAACTAGTTGTAAACGTACTCAAATATAAGCTTTCAAGAGTAAAGATACTGATATCCCTTTAAATATAGGAAATAACTTTTTTGGTGCAAGAAATTACCTCATAACAAAGAAATTACATGCAAGCATTTAACAGCAATGTTTAATATTAGAATGTTAAATGTTAACGAACACTCAGCGGATTGGGGGATTTTGTTAAATGTAGACCTCAGCAGAATTGATGTTGTTAAGACCACATAGGAGTCTTATCACTACTAATTAGGCACCTGCGTCCTCCCTGAGGAAACACCTCCATTCTTCTCACAAACCAGGGAAAGTTTGTTGAAATCACAGTAATTTGGTCTAAATTGGGAGTTTTTAGCAAAAATATGTATTTATAAAAATGCTACAAAAATCCTTAATCACATCAGATCTGTAATGTTGCAGCTTCTTTGGTTTCTTCAAGCTTGTTATTATGTTCACTTGAAAAACAACACTTTTATTTGCACTGAATTTTAATTATATCCCACAATAAGCTTATTTTAAAAGTACATATAAATGCTAATAGACAGAAAATCCCATCTTGATAATTATCTTTGAATCATTCTGGTATATAAACACTAAAGTCAACTCAGTCTCATTCATAAGACACCTAATTACTGCTGTTTTGCTGAAAGTAGTAACATCTCTGAACTACACAGAAGTCCTCTTTTGACATCGGTGTAGTTATGCAACAATTATAACTGTCTGAGGTCTGAAGCAAGTTGGAGGTTAGAAGGGTGGTAGTGGTATAAGGCTGTGCTTTTTCCTTTTATTTTCACAAATTAGTTAGGTTTTGACAAATAGATTATTTGACCAGGGTAAGAAAAAGTTTATTTATAATAATTTAAACACTTTATAGTGTTAGTACTGCACAGTGATGGGAGGAAGGGTATTAAAATAAAAGGCATTACCGTTACTGAGGATTAAATATTACTGACGGCACATTTCAATTGTAGAATAAGATTCATTTTTGTTTTGGGTGAACATAGGTTTCACATTTGTTGGGACTATATTGTGCTGCTGCCACAGAGAGGGGGCAGAGTGATATGGTTGAAGCTACAGAATACACCCAGTGTTTAAGTAGAAGAGTTGCCATGTTGTTTTGTGACTGGGTGCAAGTTAATAATTAAACAGCATCATATGTTCCAGCCAGAAGTTGTCCCCAAATCATTTTTACGACCCAAATTCAGTTAATAGTTAAAACTGAAGATGCAGTGTCACACTATAATCCAGCACACTGATGCTGTCCTCATCTGACCGGGGGCTTAGGGGGAGAAAGAACCACATAGTCTAACTGATGATGATTGACTGATGAAGAGTACAACGTAATGGCAGGCTCAGTGTGCACAGCCACATGCACAAACCAGGAGATGCGTGCAGTGACGGAGAGTCAAGAGAAAATAGAGGAAGAGTTTTAATCTGGAACCACAGACACCACTTCTTCACAGAGATAAAAGACAAGAACATTATGAGAAATGTTCATTATTAGCAGAAACAAAGAGTTTCTTCATGGTAGCTGTATGCAGTTAGAATCACGAGAAGCACCTCTGCTGAGGAGGAGACGGAGACATCCAGCAGCCTGAGATTAGTGTCCATAATTTTTCTGTTAGTTTTCAGTTTTATTATGAATAAATTAGCATGCAGAAATTTTAAGTTCTGTTAAAGGGAAAATATTGTATCTTTTTTTTTAAAAAAAAAGTAATGGAATAATTCATTTTCAGAGTATTTAATTACTCTTAAAATGCTATAACTCCATTACTAATTCCTACTTTGCTAGAAGTAACTAGTAACTGTAGTTAAATTTTTTTTTTTTTAAAGCAACATGTCCAACACTGAAAGGGCACATCAAAAAGCAGTACTAAAGGATATGGAGTGCATCACAAGCTGATGCTAAAGGGTTCTGACAAAACATGCTACTATTTGACATATTAAGAGTGACGCTTGGCACTTATCTCTGTAAGACGCATAATTAATGGGCAAAGTACGCACATGCCGCACAGTAGAGGGCGAATATAAAATATTACATGAACAATACAGAACACTGGACTAATCTGAGTGCTTAAAGCTCAGATGTAATCCTGATAGAAATCCACCTGAACTCAAGACTATGAGGTAAGATGCTATCAGGCCAGAGGGAGGGTACACAGAGGTCAAACACACAGACAAATGAGACAAACACACACTCACACTCACTCCTGGGGTCATTTTAAAATCACCAATTAACGTAACAAGCACGTTTATGGATAGTGGGAGGACCCCATGGTATGTAGGCATTTGTGTTAAAATTATGCAGTCTAATGGAATGATCCCACCAGTTTGGCTGACTTTGAGATAAATGAGTGCAAGAACAAGGAAAGTCAGTTATTGGCATATTTCACCTTTTACTCCATCTTGTTGCCTTGCTGCTGTGTCCACCTTGAGTCTGTGACTTCCTGCCAACAATACCCTTCTGTTCTCTGCCACATATACACATCACTCACCCTCATACTGTCTCTTCCCCAGCCAAATTGCTGTCCAACAATCTGGATATTCTGCATCCCAACCCACATGTTTGAATGGATGAAAAAGGAATTTGCCAAACCATCTTTCCCTGTGAATGCCAGCTTTGTATGCAGTGTGATATTTGTGGTGTTAACCTTCATCAGCTTTGCCTCACAAATTCTATTAATCACTCCAGTAGGAATCAATAGAGTGTATTACAGCTCAAACATCACACTAAATCATCTCTTTCAGTTTTCTCTTATTTCAGATCTTTGAAAAACAACCCCCTCTAACCTCAGAAACCTTCTCATCTTCCATAACAAAGACTTTTTAACCACTCTTGGTGGTGTGTAGTATTACAATCACTTTAATGTGCTTTTCTTTCATCATAACATTACGTTTCATAAAATACTTCTGACCTATCTGGACAAGAGTTAACAGAGCTGCTCTCTATTCCATATAGATTTTTGTTATCTTGGAATGTATATTTGTGCATGCACATAATTAAAGGCTCTCAGAAACTCAGTATAACTGCTGAACATCTTTCTTTATTAGTGGTAAGCCTTGGGGAGAAAACACTGAGAGGAATAATAAATAAAATGTTCACTTCCAAAATAGAGATTAAAATAAGATTTTTAAAATTGTTGCTGACCACAGTGAGATTTATTACTTACTATTACTTAAAAATTGTCAAGGTCACATGATACATGGATAAACAGACTGCTAGGTACACAGGTAATCATCTTCTTTATACATCTTGGGGAGATGTGGCTGTGACTATGACTCAGTGCCCTGTGTGATATTATTCCCCCCCACCTCTTCCTGGGGTCATTGCAATAGCTTTGGAAGTCTTCCTGCAGCGGCGGTGAAGCGTAGCTTCAGTTTATGATATGTCTCATACCAAAGTGAGATGTGGACCTCATGCCGTGCCCGAGATTGCAAAACATGCAGCAGCAGAATTGGATTGCAGCCGTGCTTTGTGCCGTCTGTCAGCAGGAGCCTAATCGAAGTGTGTGACCAATCTAACACAATGGTTTGTGTGTTTGTATATGAGCTTGTGTGTTTTTCTCTTGAGGCATACATGTGACGATAGAAAAAGTACAGACATTTAACAGACATGCATTAAGTTTATACATAATAGTTTACTCAATTTATTACTAATTACTCAGCATATTTTTTATGTCTACCAGCCTATTCTTCTTGCGCTTTTTACTAGTGACAGGATACATCAAATTAATAAGATTAAATGGGAAAGTGTGTGTATATTGCTCACCACAGCTATTTTCTAAGTCTGAATCCACTGTGTATGAAGTGTAATTTGTGGAGACAATTATGTGTCACATTTGAGAAAATTAATTTCCTGAAATACTCCATGTTTTTTTTTTTCTGAAGAAAGCTTTTTTTCCCCCTCTTGTCTCCCTTAGTCTGCCTCTGGTCTTCCAGCATTGTGAAGCAACAATCAGTATTATGACATGATTTGCAGCTTTTCTACTTCCAATCATTTTTGGTAGAATATTGCCAATCAAATCACTATGCACCAATATGGCTGTTATGTTGCAGAACAGCGCATTAGTTAGAGAAAAAAACACATTTAGAGCAACACATGAATAAAGAATAGCCTTTTATATGGGTAATTTAATGAATGTTTTTAAATGTGGATACAGTCACATCGTTCAGCCAGATATCTTTCAGGTGTAGTCTAAGCTGATGGATCTGTGGTGGGAAGAATTGTATGGCAGTACTATTTTGTTGGCTCACTGAAAAAAGTAGAAAAGTGTTAAATAAATAGGTTTAGGCACTACAGCAGTATTGCATGTGGAAACGGGGTCTGAGTGTCTGAAAAGCTTTTTTTCCAAATAGATGGGACCCTGCTGCAAAAGGTTTTGCCCCTAGCTGTTTGTGTGCCTGACAATAATAACAGTGCTTTTGTCCAAGAACTCACAGAGTATGTGTATCTAAAGATCCTGCACAATATATCCCATTTAAAAGGACCACAATCATGTTTCAAATTATTTTAGCCTGTTTTCTCCCATATCATTTTTAAAGAGAATGATGAATGCTCTATTTTGTAAGACATAATGCTTTTATTGATAAATAGGAGAGCGCTATTAGAGAAATGTTCTCTTGGGGATGTTTCAAGTGTTTTGAGACCTGGAGTCATCCAAGTCTTGGGAGTTGGCCGTGTAGCTTTTGATGCAGAAAGCTATTAAGTTAATTTTTTGTCTGTCTGTTTTTTTTTTGTTGTTTTTTTTTTGCACAATTTCTGCCTAGTTTATGAAAATGTTGCTGAACAGCTAACTCCAAAGAGCGAGTGAACAGAACAGTGGGGAAAATTGGGTTTGACATTTGCAAAATAATGTTGCAGTGAATTGAACAGATGTGAAATGAGAAATTAATGAAAAGTAAGAAATCAATCTTAAAGGAGTGCTTTGAAAAGATTTCAGCGTCATTAATAACACTTGGGATATGGGAATGAACCATTGCCTTTAAAGGCATAATTAACTGGATGAATTATGAAAACTTGGGTATGGTCCACTGAGTATTGCCAGGAATCACACAGTATTGCTGTTTTAATTAATTTAGTAACAGAGTTTCTTGTGTTTTAACAAGTTGAATATAAACCAGTTGCAACTGGTTTATATTTTATTTATTATAATTATTATTTATTATAATTAGATAGCTAAATTGATGGGCACATTGTTAAAGTTGGCATTTTCATTAATTTATCAGCATTAAAAACAGCTGAATAATAAGAGGTTATAGAAAACTGACAGGACAAAAGGCTTACTAAATATTCTCTAAGGGGACATGTATTTAGTCTTTTTATCCAAGGTTATTATGGAGAGTGTTATACCATTGTACCAACACGGTGTGACAGGCTGCAGAATCATTCCCAAAAGCTTAAAATAACATCACAAAAAAAAACATTGTTTGAGACACTGTGCTCATTTTGTAAATTTAAAGAAAGGAAAGAAGAAAAAATATTATGAAATAGTTCTAACACCAACATAACCTGGGATTTCTTTAAAATCGTATGTATTATAGTAACCTCTATTGCAGCAGAAAGTCATGCTCTCTTGCCTTAACTTAAGGAATAATACTAAATGTTGGGATCATAAAAACCTGTGTTGGCAGCACTTTTATTGAATGACAGTCCTATTCTGTCCTCCAGGTAGTGTAGCAGTATCTGCTACTATAGACTGTCTGGTGGCTGAGCAGGGCTGCATCCAGGAGCAGTCCTGCATGGGCATCTACCGGCTGCTGGAGTACTGCGCAGCTGAGGAGGCCGTGTCTCCCCTCGGCTCAGATGCCCGCCTGGAGTGCCTGGAGGCCCAGAACTCCCTTCAACGTTATCGCCCCCTTCAAGTTTGCAAATGCCAGCGTGGCTCTCGCAGGGAAGAACACTGCCTCAGGGTGTACTGGACAGTGAGATTTGCAGGTTGGTAATAACATCAGCATGTGTGTTGGGTTTTTCAGTCCTGTAATACAATGATTTTCATTGTGCTTGATGTTTTAGCATATGATGAGTATGACGTGTCTCCATATGAGGAACTGGAATTAAATCTAGTGAGAAACATAGAGATGTCACGGATGGCCTCCATCATGGCAGGTACAGCAGCTCTTCTTTATAATTTAGTGGCTAAATGCAATATGGGTCCTGATTTTCTTTTTCTCCATGGTATTGCATACTACTCTATTTTCCTTCTGAACTTACCCTCTAGCTTCCTCTCTGTCTGTGGATGGCCAAAACCAGTGTCTGAAGGCAGCTCAGGACTGTGGCCTGTATGAGAAATGTGGCTCCCTGCGGTCAGAATATGTTGTAGCCTGCACCAAGCGAGCAACAGCCACAGACAACAGCTGTAACCGCCAGAAATGCCACAAAGCTCTGCGGCGCTTCCTGGAGCGTGTACCAGAGGAATACAGCTTTGCTTTGCTCTTCTGTCCCTGCTCTGACACTCTGTGTGGGGAGCGGCGGAGGAAAACCATTGTACCGTCATGCTCCTATGAGGAGAACGTAAGAGGAGAGGAAAGAGTGGGCAAGCCCAACTGCATAAGTCTGCAGAACTACTGTTCCAGAGACGAGCTGTGTAGGTAAGGCAAGGCATCTGTATGAATGTGCTGATACAGTATGTTGATACAGTATTTTGGCCTTTGTGAGAGAGAAACGGTTTAATGCAACAGATTATTCAGAGGTAACAAAAAGTTTGGATTCTACAACATTATAATAGTATATAAGACATTTTAAGGAGCTTTCCTTCATCCATTCTTCAAGTTGGTAAGCTTATTTTAGGGTCCCATTAACAATAGGCTGAGTAGGGACACTCAGGCAGCTGGATTATAACATCCACCCAACAAGCCTAACTGGGCTCTGCTAAGTTGGCCAAGCCACACATTTTAAAGGAATCAATGAGGAGACCTCAGGAGCCTGTTTTACAAAGCTGGTTTACATAATAATGAGTGTCCTCTGGTTTTCTGGCTTTTTTAACCTTAACAGTGAAGAACTCACTAAGCAGAACTATGATGCTGGTTATTAACTCAATAGGTTAACTCAAGTTTTCTGTCTCTAAATTAATTTGTGTTTGTGTAAAACAGGTGGAGGTAGTGTCAAATGACCAAACACAATTAGAAAATTCCAGCTTACTGAAAGAAATGCAGCTGCTGCAGTCAAAGCAGAAAGGGGAGCTTAGAAAACTAGAAAAATAATCCAGATTGGGAGAATATATACATTTATAAACTGTTCAAACCTCCACATCATACAAGCGTGAGTTGATCTGTTTCCAGTTTGGATTTTGGCAAGGCAAGTCAAGTTAATTTCTATAGCACAATTTATGTAAAAGACATTTCAAAGTGATTACATAAAACATTAAAATCATTACAGTGGGGTGCAGGAAGCAATAACAAGTGCAATAAAAACAAACATAAATAAAATAAATTCAATAAAAGAAACTAACAAACAAAATGCCAACATACAAGACTGACAGTTGCTGACCAGGTTGTAGATCAAATATCTACTACTTTCAATGAAAGCAGTTGAGAGTATTAAGAATGTGCCTTTTCTTTATATTGAAAGCAGAATATGAGCATGTCATTATTTGGTTGGTTGCTACAATAACTCATAAGTAGTTTTGTATGCTAATCAGTATGATTATATGAGTTTCTGAGAGGCAAATCTTTTTCTCATACGAGGTTAGTTATGATAAAAGACTAAATCTGCTTAAGAGGTACATGAAACTGAGAAGGTAAGGCTGCTACATTATTTATAACAGATTTAAAAAGAAAAGGCTCTTGTGTGCCAGTAACCATGTGTTGAGTATTCCACAGTCACCACAGTTATGCCTTGATTTTTAGATCATGGTACAGATTTCTATACATCTGTTTTTGACTATGGATTAAATCTTTGAGCAATGGAATAACAAAAAGAAGATTCAACCCTTTAAGCATTTGGCTTGTTTGAGAAGCAAGAACAGATTGGGTATTTTTAAATTTCAATAACTCAAACCTATCCAGAGTGATATCTGGGGAAAAAATCTGGCAAAGATTTAAATTTTGTATCCTAATTAGTGACTCTGCAGACTCTGATGCCATTGACATCCATTTTAATCACAGTAGTAGCAGGTGGGTTTTTGTAGTTTGTGTGCTAAACTCAGCAACTGGCTCACAATTTCTATTATTATCCAAAGGCTGTGTTTGGGTAATAATAGAATTAATCCCAGAGCAGGAAGCTCTGGGGTGGAAAGATTTCTTTAAAAGCTATAAAAGTCATCTATTTGTAAAACATATTGATTGCAAATCTTAAAGGCTTAAACAATATAAAAGCATATTTTCAAAACAAAACTAAGCTAAACAGAAAAGTAGCTATTAAATAAGTAAGTTTACTTTTTGGAATGATTTCCACTGAGAAGTGGCTGGTGTTGGTGGGGAACAAACAGAATTTCCTAACATGGTTTTCATGCAGTGCACGGCCTTGTTTTTCTATGGTTCGTGTTCCGTGTTGTTTCAGTAGTTCAGCAAAACCTTTTATCCCAAAATTAAGTTGTCAAAATGCTTTAAAATGCACAATGTTTTTTTCCGTGCTGACACGTGAAAACTGTTTTACTCTCTCTGTTTCAGATCACGGTTTGCCGATTTCCAACACAACTGCCAGCCTTCTCTTTCTGCCTCTGGCTGTGTGCGAGAGAGCAGAGCCATGTGCTTGAAGGCCTACACTGGACTCATAGGTGAGGTGGAGACAAACAAATTTAAACAGTACACAAGGCTTACGCAAGGAAAGGTTCATAAATGTAACACAAAGTCACTCAAATAACTTGTTATCAGTACTGCTGGTGTCTAATATTGATACTTGGCCAATATTATTTTAATTTTGTTTTACGAGATAATTTT
The DNA here is from genome assembly GCA_037177495.1 of Rhadinocentrus ornatus. Lineage (NCBI taxonomy): Eukaryota > Metazoa > Chordata > Actinopteri > Atheriniformes > Melanotaeniidae > Rhadinocentrus > Rhadinocentrus ornatus. Next base: position 8,724,151 of record JBAMHW010000017.1, read on the forward strand.
ATAGCGGTTCACAAACGATCACCTGCCAACAGCTGCTGCTCTGGGGATTCAGTCAGAATTATTTCAAAACCTTTAAATCAAAAACTACATTTAGAGCAGCTCTACAAAAAGTAGCAGATTATAGCTGGAAAACTGTTGACACTTGATCTGCACATCTAAAACTGTTTGTAGATGGTGCCACACCTTTCATAAAGGTATATGCTGCTGGGAAATATAATTTTAAGAATTCTAAAAGTTGCACCAGCATAATGATGCTTGTTTATTTTTTTGTTCTGTTTTTTCATACCCAGGCACCATCATGACTCCCAACTATGTGAGCAACAGCAGCACAGAGGTGACCCAGTGGTGCACATGTGAAGGCAGTGGGAATGACTGGCAGAGCTGTCAGCGCATCCTTCACATGTTCAGCAGCAACATTTGTCTTCGTGAGTAAAATGCCATGAACTGTAGGGAGAGCAGACACAGCTTCACAGCAGTTTGTCCATACCAAAGTGTTAATATTATAAATTTACAAACCAGTGCAGTGCTTGTGATTTTAATTACAGCTTCAGATTTTTGCCCTAATTATCTGAAGCTTTTGAAAATGTTTTGAAATATGTGCAGCTTTCTGGATAAATACTGCACATTAACATAAAAACCCACAAATGTGTCTTAAAGAAGAAACAAAAATTTACTTATTGTGTGTTTAATCTTTATGATGAGGTATAAATCAACGTCAACGTAAATCAACGGCTATTTATGTGGCCATTATTAGAGCTTTTAATGGAAACATGGACAACCAAACATGTGTTTGCCACACTGCTAATCTTCTTGCTAAGTAATTTGTTGTTGACTGTCAGCACAATAACAGAAGAAATGTCATCTTTCATCTGTCAAATGTCTAATATTTAAATGAATGTTAAGATACTGATCTTACTGAGCCTTTTATAATGTGCATTAATACAGAATTCAAATAAGGTTGGCCATAATTGAGGTTTGATAGGGTGACTCACTGAACCATAATGTTTTCTTATAAATAAATTAAAAGTAAGAGATGGTCCTCTGATGTTTGGCTGTCTGCCAAGTGTGAATGTGATTTTCAAGCTCTGTGGAGTAAATTCATCTTTTCACCAAATCTGATAAACAGAATGTGGCCTCTTGTTGAGTTGTTGCCAAACCAAAAAGGGCAAAAGAACACCAAAAGCCCCTACTCAAGATGTACAATCAAAGTGTAGACATAGTTTGGTTGCTGTGGATGAATTCATTTACGTTTTTTGTGTGTGTGTGGGTGTGTGGGTGTGTGTGTGAGTTTGTCTGTGTGTGGTGAACTGTATTGAGAAACCCTCAAAGATGAGTGTTCTTGTGTGCAGCATTGTCATCCAGACATGATGTTAAAGCCAGAATTACTTGTGCTTCTATACCAATACACACTGAAGATAACAAACTACACTGCTCAAAAAAATAAAGGGAACACTAAAATCCCACACTACATCCCAGATCTAAATGAATTAACTTTTCTTAGTAAACACTTTGTTCTTTACATAGTTGAATGCGCTGAAAACAAAATCACACAAAAATTATCAATGGAAATTAAATTTATTAACCCATGGAGGTCTGGATTTTGAGTCACACTCAAAATTAAAGTGGAAAAACACACTACAGGCTGATCCAACTTTGATGCAATGTCCTTAAAACAAATCAAAATGAGGCTCAGTAGTGTGTGTGGTCTCCACGTACCTGTATGACCTCCCTACAATGCCTGGGCATGCTCCTGATGAGGTGGCGGATAGTCTCCTGAGGGATCTCCTCCCAGACCTGGACTAAAGCATTCGCCAACTCCTGGACAGTCTGTGGTGCAGCGTGGCGTTGGTGGATGGAGCGAGACAAGATGTCCCAGATGTGTTCAATTGGATTCAGGTCCGGGGAACGGGCGGGCCAGTCCATAGCATCAATGCCTTCGTCTTGCAGGAACTGCTGACACACTCCAGCCACATGAGGTCAAGCATTGACTTGCATTAGAAGGAACCCAGGGCCAAACTCACCAGCATATGGTCTCACAAGGGGGACAGAGGATCTCATCTCAGTACCTAATGGCTGTCAGGCTACCTCTGGCGAGCACATGGAGGGCTGTGCTGAGCTTATGCTACCAATAAAGTGAAAGCACTGCCAGAATTTAAAAGTGACCAAAACATCAGCCAGAAAGCATAGGAACTGAGAAGTGGTCTGTGTCCAACTGCTAATTAACTATAATTTCCACCTGTTGTCTATTCCATTTGCAAATGCTGCCATCTCCTGTTGATTGATTAGTTTTTTGTAATCCTTTATTAGTAATTTCCCTCCTTTATTAGTGGGAAAATGCTTTGGATTTTGACCCATCCTAGTTGCTAGGAGCAGTGGCTGCCGGATTCTAGTGCCCAGGGGAGTAGTCAGGGGATGAAGGTCTTGCTTAGGGAGCAAGTGGTACCTTAGTTGCCATGCCGGGTATTTGAACCCATGTTCTCCAGACCCAAGCCCACCTCTGTAACCACTAGGCTACCACTCCCCAAGTGATAAGTCATCAGAGGGTTTTTTTTGTGCTGTACGTCACTTACTTTGTTCACATTTCACTTCTCATTCAGCGGCACTTTGTTCAGGCAGGAGAGCGTGAACGACACCATGCATGCTTAAGTAAGCACACTATCAGTGAATGTATGATATGTCATGGAAAAGTGTTCATGGGAAATGTAGACTGCTAGGATGAATAACTAAAGCTATTTGCTTAATTTATCACCTTCCAAGCTGTTAAGTAAGTTTATTTTTATACCATTTGAAATTAATTTTTGTTGTTAATTTAGAGCCCTGATCAAACCTTAGGTTAATATTAAAAAGATAAGGACTACAGCTAATCTTATGGTGGTACTCTGTAGAAAGTAAAGCTTAAAATGTAGATTGAATAGGGCGGAATTACATTAAGAGGTGATAGCTGATTACATGCTTGTTTTAGTTAATTAAACATAAGAAATACAGATTAAATGTGGACAAAACATTTTTACATCAAATAACAGCTTTCCTCAATAATTGCAATGTTCATTTTTAAGTATTTATGTTACTGTTCTTTAATTTGATATAATTTTATGTATGCAATCACCATGTTTTTGTTTTAATATTTATGCTACCAAAGTTGTATAAGATTTAATCAGACCCAATAACATTTCAAGCTGATGTATACTTACATTATAGACTGGGCCAACAGGATGTCACTCTCATATTAAAGCACTGAATCATTAATTATTCAATCTAAAGATGATGAAATTTCAGAAGATTTCAGTTACTAGAACTTATTCAGATGGTGATATTGATACTGGTACTGGCTTCATGGGTCACATGGCTGTGGCGATAAATTAGACCGATATTTAAAGTGTATCCAATGCTTAGAACATGCATTGATACTGTTTTAGAAATGATTCAATTAATAATAAAGATGTGAAACTGATGAAGATTTTTTTTATGATATTGCTGCAGGCAATGCCATTATCTCCATGGGGATCTCTGCCCCTCCTCCGGTGGAACACACTCCTGTGCCAGTTTCTCATCCGTCCCCCCATGTTTTCCAAGAGAGGGTCCACGTCAGCGTTAACACTCTCCCTGAATTCAACAGCGTAAGTACTTACTTCTACTCCACTTGGTACCAGTTCAGCTGACTGTACACTATCAGGTTTTAACACATACATACCACCTGAGACTGTAACAGTGAGTAAGACCCAGGAGCTCCTTGTATAATCTCAGATTATTTCTCTTTCCCTCCTTCTCTTATCTCCAACTCTCAGTGTGGTTAAGGATTAGCAGTAGGTGTTTGCAGCGTTAGACTCAACCCTTACTGTTAATATTCATGAATGCAAACTGATCTGTTTCTTATTCTTCATTGTAATCCTCCTCATTCTGATTATTCTCCTCCTGCTATTCAGTTTCATGACTTCCAGATACACAGTTCATGCAGTCAAGATTCCTATATGTCACATGCACCTTCATTGAAATATGATATCTAGTGGATATAAAAAAGTGCACATCTGCTGCAGTATAAAACCAAATTACCTTGACATCATTGTGCTTAAAGTGGCAACTGAGAAAACATGGATCTTCATCAAATACAAATAGAATGAAAAACGAAATTTTTCCTGTAGTTTTAATTCTAGTGAAATGTCAAAGTCATTTGAATCCAGTATAAAATAAAACCCAAGTTCAAGCATAGGTCTGTAATCAAGGCTCTGTCTCTTTCAGACCAGTGTTTTTATTAATCAACCATGCCTCTGTTTAAATGAAGGCTTAATTGTATTGAGGGCAAAGCAGTTAATGGGAAAATATGTAGAATAATAGAGTGGTGCTCAGACTACATCCCCTCTGCTAATTTAATTTTATAGAAAGTGTACGGGTCCAAAATGTGAAGCTTCGTCCTTTGCTTATCCTCCAATTTTGCATCAATAAATGTGGCCTTGTAGTTTTTGTGTTATTTTGCAAACAAATACACAGATAGTCAAATCACCTTGACCAAGGAATACAACCCTTGAACAAAAGGTATATTTCCATTTACATTCTTTCTTTCTATTAAGTTGAAATCTTTTGATAAAAATCTTAAGTGAGGATGTGTTCTGTAAATAGATTTTAACATTAAAAGATTCACAAAAATGATCATCTGTTTCAATGTCTAAAACAAGACAGAATTATGAGCAGCACTTGCAGACTTGATCTTTCTTTATTTTGAAGTATTTTTATGGTGAAACTGACTGGTTTTGTGGATCTTCTAACATAGTTTGTTCTTTTAGAGCTTAAACTTTTGTTTAGCACAGTATTCTTATTGACCGAAGATTAATTTTTATTATAATCGGTGCCTTAAACTGATTTAAAATCTTTCAAGTAAATAAAATATTTTATAGATTTAAATTTTAAAGAAGTCATAATGCATTTCCCTCTTTTCTTCAGTGTGTTTAATATAATTGCTAAAAATATTTTTCTTTACTTTTTTTTGTTATACGTGTGAAATATCTTCAAAGTTGCAAAGCCCAAGCTAAACAACACAAGTCAATCTCTTCCACAAAAAGTCCTGCTCCTGAAATGCCTGAAAACCCTCATTTGTCATCCAAGCTTTTTGTCTGTTTTCTGCATCTGCATCACATTTTCATGATACCTGTCTACTGAGGAGTTTGGCACACCTCAAACAATGAAGGAGTGTGATTTCGACTGACTGTCGACTTTCTGGAAGATGAGAATTGCCTGTTACGTGGAGAATAAAAACACTTCACTCAGCTCCACCACCGTTTACCAGCACGACTGTGCCCACAACAATGACTGATCTCATGGAAATGCCAGCTAGAGCAACATTTTATATTCATTTCTTCAGAATATTATCAAATCTCACTGCCAAGAGGGTGACAAGAAAGCAATTCAAAAGTATACAAATGATGGCCTTCAAAGGCATTGCTTCTTTTCTAGAAGGAAGTAAAATGTTCTTACAACTCTTACTAGAAATGAAAACTCCATTGTTCCTTGGCCATACAGTATGTATAGAAAAGGAGCTGCCAGGAAGGGAAATCAGATACATCACACCCCTTCAAGAGAGACAGAAGATAACTTATCTGCAGATCTGAAAATAAAAACATATTTCACGCATTTCAGTGATGCCTTCAGCCAATCCTAAGAAATGGCCTCTCAGTGGTTTAGCAGCAGGTGAGCATCTACAGACCTTTTTCTATTGCTGCATCTTTGCTCCCTGATTGGTTACAGACAAATAGTCTGTTTTGCTTAGGAACTTTTCTAACTGAATAAAATAATCTGGAAGTAGCTAAGCAGTCTTAATAAGAGATGTCTTAATTATCCAAATGCTAAGAAAACTAGCTCCAATGTTTCCTTAAAGAACTCCTTTAGCATAGGACACACTGGATCAGCCTTTCTCAAACCGGGGGTTGCCAGGTCATTGTGAAAAAAAATATCCATCCATCCATCCATTATCTGCCGCTTATCCGGAGTCGGGTCGCGGGGGCATCTGCCTAAGCAGGGAAACCCAGACTTCCTTCTCTCCGGCCACATTCACCAGCTCATCCGGAGGGATCCCGAGGCGTT